>JAHLJT010002630.1:117417970-117486633 GCA_031308135.1 Acheta domesticus
TCCCTTACGAAATTTTCCATCACAAATTTTTACATTTTAAATGTATTAGTATCCGCTTATCAAACTCGATGAAATGTTGGAATATCTATAGTTTCTACTTTACCGGGATTTAATGGTTTCTAGTTTTTCACGCACTTCTTCGTATTTCCCTCGCCCTGAAGATTGTCAGAGGAGGCTATTGTAGTTCGAATAGGGCGGGCGGCGCGTGAAATATTGTGTACCCTGTGCGAGGCTACAAGAAGCGCAGCCCTCAGGAGACCTCCGTGGTTCAGATGGATATGTGAGTTTGGCTTGTGAAGGACTGTGATTGAAACGTGAACTACTGAACTGTGAATAAAGCGTGAACCGGGCATCAAGGCACGTGTAAGTATCAGCGTTCATAGACAACTCCTTTTTTAAAAATTTGGAGATTTCTTCGTAACTGTTCGAACGTGTTCCTTGCACAGGTTATTGTAGGCAGACGGACGCGCTACGGGCCGGCGCTTCCAGACCATTATGGAAGGGCTGCGGCTGCAACCCGTGCCGGGCGTTCGAACGGTGATGGAGCATCGCCGTCTTTATGTGGATGTGCAATTGAACATTTAAAACAAAATACATTTTCAAGCCTTTCTTTTGAGGAAAAATCAAAAATTATTGCGACTGGAAAACCTACACCAGAACTTCATATTGAGTGCCATTCGAAAGGGAAGAAGAATTTCATACGACATTTTCGTGCACAAATCTACGAGAATGTTCCGTGGATAAGTGGGTGCAGAAACACAAATAAATTATTCTGTTGGCCATGTTTATTGTTTTCTAAAGAGAAATCCGTGTGGACGCAAGGAGGATTTGATGATCTTCACAATATTCACAAAGCACAGGCTCGCCATGAAACTTCAGTTTCTCACATCCTATCCCTAAAAAATTTCAAACTGTTTGGAAAACAGAGAATTGAATGCAGTCTCAGTGAGCAGTTTCGGTTGTTTGTACAACGTCACAACGTAGAAGTTTCAAAGAACAGAGATATGTTGACTCATATAATCAGAGTTGTTTGTCTTTTAGGAAAACTAGGATTGGCGTTTCGCGGACACAATGAAATTGTCGAGTCTCATAATCGAGGCAACTACATTGAAATGCTTAAATTTTTGGGTAATTATAATACTGAACTTTTAGCTGTTATTGAAAGCAACAATGTGTTTCGTGGAACATCTCCTGACGTCCAGAATGATATTATTGCGGCAGTTGCGGAAGTTATGCACAGAGAAATTGAAAAGGAGATTTCTGAGGCTCAATGTGTGGCATTAATATTTGATGAAACGACTGATGTGACCATGAAATCGCAACTCACAAGCGTGTTGCGGTATGTTTCAAAGAATGGCGTTCAAGAAAGATTCTTGCATTTCACTGACTGCAGCAAAGACAGATCCGCATCTGGATTATTAGAACATGCAAAAGGAGTTATTAGCACGTACAAGTGCGACACAAAAGTAATAGCGCAAACGTATGATGGCGCAGCAGTTATGGCAGGGGAACAATGCTGGACTTCAGGCCAAGTTATAGATGATTTGTAAAGAAGCAACATTTGTGCATTGTTATGCTCACAAATTAAATTTAGTCTTAGGACAATCTGCTAGCTGTATTAAAGAAGTGCGAATATTTTTCGCCTCTTTATCAGGATTAGGAGCATTCTTTTCTAAATCTACTAGGCGATTGAAGCTTTAGACACTGTAGTGAAAAAGCGATTGCCATCAGCTGCACCAACACGTTGGAATTTCACCAGCAGGCTTGTACTGACTGTGAAAAATCATACGAGTGATCTGCAGGAATTATTTGCTTCAGTAACAGAAAATTCAAGTGACTGGGACGCTGAAACTCTGTGCTCTGCTCGTGGCTATTTTAATCTTTTGAAAGACTTTGACTTTAATTTTTTCTTAACTTTGTTTTCATGTATTTTTCCTCTTTCTGACTCATTATTTAAAATTTTACAAAATAAGTCCAATGATATTATGTACTGCATGAAAAAAATTGAAGATTTTGGGATATATCTGAAGCAGTTTCGAGACACTTTTGAATGCTTTTGGGAAGGTTGCAACAGAGAAAGAAGCGAATTTCAGTGCATCAAGCGAGCCAGAGTAGAAAATACAGAGAATGAAAAGAATGTGTACAAGAGATTGTTTATAGAACTTATAGACAACTTAATATGTCATGTATCTGATAGATTTTCTGATACTTCTAAACTGAAATTCCTAAGCCTTCTTAACCCAGATCTCTATTTAAGTTATCAGTCGTCATTCCCCAGTGAAGCTTTCAATTGTCTAATGGATGTTTATGGAAGGCATTTTGACTCTGCGCGATTGAAAAGTGAGCTCACAGCCATTTATTTTGATAATGAGTTCCACAAGAGTGTCAGTAAATTAAATGATTATATCAAGCACCATGAACTCACAGATGTCTTTCCCCAAACATACATACTGACCGCTTTGATTCTCACTATACCTGCTACAAGTGCGTCGGCGGAGAGGTCATTTTCTGCTCTCCGGAGAGTAAAAAACTATCTTCGAAATTCACAAAGCGATGAAAGACTTTCTCGTTTGTCCTTACTGAATATCGAGAGTCAGCTTTTAGATTCGATGATGACAAAGCCATCGTTTTTTAATGATGTCATTGATGTATATGCCCGTAGACCAAGAAGAATTGCACTTAATTTTAAAATGTAATTGTTAAAAATAAAAGTTAATAAATTATAATATTACTTTGATTTTTCCTTATGAAACCTTCCAATATGACTCCTTTAAATTTAGAAACGTGAAAAAAGGTATATAAAGGAGCAAAATGCTCCTGCGTCATTATTTAGGGATATTTTGTTGAGTCGATTAAATTTGAGATTTATACAGTATGCTTGGACTTTCTCATCTAATATAAAGACGTTGTTGAGGGAAAGTGTATCAAGTAATAAGGAATAGTAAAGCACGTACTCTTTAGTGAGAAAATTAGCATTGAGGTTTCCAGATTGTCTTGTTAGTAGGACTGACTGCAGTGTGATGGCTATGTACCGGTCGAATTTTACTAGCGCAACACATAAGGGAAGATCTATGTTTATTTGATAAAATTTTTTTTACCAAAACAGATCATTCTAGATTCCGGATGAAACATCTCTCCAGAATGTAATTTCGTTCTATTCTCTTGATAGAGAAATATTTCTGTGTATTTCTTGTTTCGCTTATCGACGAATAAAACTAACTAAAACATTTCCAAGTACTGAAAGAAAGATATTTACTTTCTGATAACAATACTGAGAATAAAAATACTTTTATCAAGAAATGTCCCATGAAAAGTTCCATTAACAAGGTACTTTTAATTAAATAGTTCCTCGAACCATCCGTAAACGATGTAGGTTGAATACAGAATAAGCCGCTTCCCCTCTAAAAAATCCACGCTATGCCCCTGTACTAGACTATTCCTTTTCAGTCTCCTTAAATGTTCGTTTGATTATTATTAACTAGGGCTTAACTAGTTAATGACGTGACGAAATGGAACTTTCGCAAAAATTATTAATAAAACACAATATATTTCTTATGAACCAAAGGCTGTGCGAGTTGTTTTTCTCTCACTTTATGATTTCCTTTATTGTAATGTCTCCCACATCACCCTGCTCTGAGAAATATTCTCATTTACAAACACTTTTTTACTTTCTCGCACATGAACGTAAATAACGTAATATACGTGGTATAACAAAAGTTACGTAATGATGCGGAAAATCAATTTAGAGATTTCAACTGAAATACACGTTTTGGGGTTCCCTGACACAGAAAAAGTGTTGTTTTTCAAAACGTCCGTCCATCCAACAGTTCGACTGTGAACACTACGGCCTAAATTATTTGTAGGATTTTTTTTTTCCTAAAATGAATATTCGCCTGTCGATCATTTTTTTGCTTGTCGACATTTTTTAAATTTTGGGTGTACTTTATATAAAGTCCCTGGGACATTTTGAGAGTTATCTCAAAAATGTATTCATATTTTTTCTTTAAAATTCTTGTAAAATTAGAGCGAATTAAAGTCATTAAGATGGCGTAGGTCGGATTTTCACTGTTAATTCTGAAGACTCCAAAAAGAAATGTTGAGGTTTTATGTAAATGTCCCCTCCCCCCCAAAAAAGATTAAAATACTGGCTTCAAAATCTGAGGGCCTCTAGGTCCATTAAATCGATCAAGGAATAACAATTCTGGAGAAAATCGATTCAACGGTTTAGGCACTAGCATTGACCACACAGAAATGAGCGGTTTTGCCGTCATTCAATTTTTCGGTATCAAGGACCCACAAACCATGGATGCAGACTGCACAACGTGTTAGAGGAAGTCATTTACTGCAAATAAGAACAATATTTATCCCCTTTTTCGCTACCAGAGTCTGGCGATTAGTCTTTTTCCGGCACACGTTCAGAATACTTTCTCTTTTTACTACGTAAGAGCGAGGAAGTAAAGAGCACAACACGAGTGTGGATAGTGTTTTAATTCTACTTGCGGAAAATATTTAGTGAAAATGTAAGTCCTTACCTCTTTGCCTTCCAAGTATCTTCTGGATGATTTGTTGTAATGTTTGGGTGATGGAATGATTCTCCGTGACTGGCATATTATCCTCAACATATCGCAATGACTTCTGAAGACAGTTACTAAAGGCTACATTTTCTATAATTCAATATAAGTTCTACAGATTGGAAAATTAATCTGTCTGGAAACGATGTTCAGTGAATCAATAATTTGCTGTCATTACAACAAAGGTTGTGCAATAGAAGCACATGTGATTTGAAGAATAATATTCAATACAATATTTACAAAATTCCTGAGTAAATACATTTGCTTCAACTTCATGGTTTTCATAAAAATTAAATCTGGAATACTCGTATTTGAAAGTTTTACAAGCTTTGAGCTAATTTTTGTTATTTTTTTATTTCGGGCGCAGACTCAACAGAGATCGATGGGCTTTGTCAAATTCTACATTGACGTAGAGTGTCAGGAACAAGCAGTTCATTATATTTGGACCTCGGCCCGGATAATCTGAGGAGTCGATGATATTTTATAAAATTAAAGAAGTGTGGAGAATGGGCAGAGTCAGTTTTGGGGTTCCAGAATCCTCACAGCCCGTGCGCACGTTTGCTAAAACTCTGGAATCGTTCGTCAACACGGAGAATGTAGATCGGTCTACGATATTGTCAGGGGAAAAAAAAGTCTTGGTCAGGTGAAAAAATAACAAGCCAGTTGAGGAGTGGATCTTGTCTTTATTTCTTATTACAAACACAATTCTGATAACAACTAGCGCCTTGCTCCAGGGCTCCGGAATGGCAACACCGGACGCTACTCTCGCGCCGGCATTCATTTCCCTCGAGGTTAATAATCATACAATAATTATAAAATTATAATATAATATTTTACAAGACTATCACAAGTTAACAAGTCATGTTTACAATGTTAATACGTTATATTGCATTGCTTGTACAGAATGTACACGGGACGCGAACGCCCACAGGTAAGAGTGTGGAATAACAGAGACTCTCCGGGTCTTCGCCGAAGAGTCGATTCATTCACAGTGGAACGAGAGAAAAACGAGTCGCAACAATGGAGAGAGAGAAAACAACGACGAAACGGAGACCGGGAGTCCGAGAGAAGACACAGACAGACGGCGCGACAGGCTGGGGAGCAGGCTGTCGGCAGACAGAGGGACAGCTGCCCGCTCCGGACTCGCCTGCGAGAAGATCTGCTGTCACTGGTTCACTACGGAGCTCGCGTCCGGGACGTATGTCAAGTAGTTACTTTTTTTGTGGTTTTTATTCTTTTAGAATTCTTCTTTACAACTTATTTATGTGGTTACATTAACAACAACGAACTGTTGTGACTGCGATGAGTTTTTTTTCTGGCTCCTGTCTGCTGATGGTGGTACTACTTGGTTGCTGCTGACTTTGCCGTCACCGCCACAGGCCGACGGGAGGTGGACAGATTGGGGTTGCTGTGTAAACGTTTTAAGAGACTCTGGAGGAACGAGCATGTATTGTGCGGTGGGGAGGGTGATAGGGGAGAAGAAGAAGAAGAACTGTGGGTCGGAGGCTGCTGAGCTTCATCTTGATAGTCGGCAGACGAAAGTTGCAGACGTTCCAGATCAGGGACAGATTCGCCGAAGTGCAGGTGTGAATTAGCAGGAATAAAGATTTTCGAAGGATAGTGTAGATAGAGGCAGGAAGGAAAATACAGGACGAGTGCACAGATCTAACGGCTGAAGAACACAACGAAATGAAATGACACAGAAGGTGGAAAGAAGTATAAGGAATAGGAAGAATGGAAGAGAGAAACAAGACAGGCCAGATACTCTTGAGGGACAATGTAGACGAAAGCAAGCAGGAGGTAGAATGGAATCGGGTGGGAAGACTTGTAACAGGGACTGACAGCGTTTCAAAGGTTTCAAGAAAATCTGCCCAGGAAGAAGATATAAAATGTAGGATTTGAGGGGGGCCACTAGTGACAGTACATGATGTTCGCATTTCTTGAAGAACTTTGGAAAATGCTCAGATGACAGAGAGCGGGAGATAAAGCAAGACTCCCGCGCGGAATGTTTGAAGAAGATAAAATGGAAACATAATTCTTTGAACTGATACACATAACATACCTCATAAGTATGCATATGGGTTGAATTAGGAAGACATGACGTTTAGAGCGGGAGCAGAAGGTCACAAAGGAAGACAATAGATTGAGTGACATTCGTTCCTATAAAGTTTCTGTAACTGGTGAAAAGCAATGAGAAGGATGAAGAAAGAGGAATGGAATACAATAAAATAAAAAGAAGACTTAAAGGTACGTGTTGAGAATATTGTCTCTGATAACTGCAGATCACATTTTCAAAGATTTCTTGCGGGACAGGACTGGTAATTTGCTAACGAGAGGAAGACTTTAAGAAAAACAAGATTTATCGTCAGTGTCATTACCAATACAACAATAAAATAGATCTACGGGGATGAGCAAGGTGGAATGGATTAAAGTAGAAATCGCTGTAATGTTTGGATCTAAATTGTCCATTGAAATGGAAGGTTCAAAGAAACTGAAGAAGTGCAGAATGAATGAAAGGAGATAAGAGTTTACGTAAGAGGTACGGATCAAACTGACGTCACCTTGAGAGATAGAGTAAGAAAAGTAGGAAAGGAGACCTAGGAAAGGGGAAAGAGAGTAGAAAAGCGACTTTTAAACGACGGGGTATAAGGGAAATAGAAACGGAAATTAAAGTCTGCAGAAGAAAAGGGAGGGAACATTGTTTCCTCACGGGTTTGGAATGACGATTGCAAGATTTCCAAGAGAAAGAAATGGGAAATGTAAGGTAAAGTGAACATTCTAACATCTCAAGGTCTGGGAAACACTTTTAGAGAAGAACCTCGACATCTCGTTTCCGACAGAGAAACATTTGTGGTAGAATATTTCGACATAATGAGCTTCGATTGGCCAAATTTCAAATGCATAGAGGTAACAGAGGCAAAGAAAGTTCGAGATCCCAAAGAATTCGAGCCATTAAAATTCCAGTCTTCAAAGTTCCAGCCATAGAATTTCGAGCAATCGAATTTCCGTCATAGAATTTCGAGCAATCGAATTTCCGTCACAGAATTTAGAGTAATCGAAGTTCGAGTAATCGAAGTTCGAGTAATCGAAGTTCGAGTAATCGAAGTTCGAGTTATCGAAGTTCGAGTAATCGAAGTTCGAGTAATCGAAGTTCGAGTAATCGAAGTTCGAGTAATCGAAGTTCGAGTAATCGAAGTTCGAGTAATCGAAGTTGGGGTTATCGAAGCTCATTTGGTCGAAGCAGGAGGGGGCGTGGCGGCGCGTGGCGGCGCGTGGTGGCGGGCGTGGCCGCTCAGCAGCCCGCGTGCAGCAGCAGCGAGGCCATGCGCCAGACGCGCAGCAGGCCCAGGTAGCCGGCGTCCATGCCGCGCGGCGGGGCGGGCCGGAAGCGCACGGGCGACTGCCACTTCTTGGCGCCGCCGCCGCCCCCGTTGCCGCCGCCGCCCGCCGCCGCCTTCAGCTGCGTCTGCGGGCTCATCATCGCCTCGGCTCCTGCAACACAGCGCGCGTCACTCCGCCGCCCTCTTGGGGGCACGCGCTCCGCCTACGCTCGCACGCTCCACGTTTCTCGCTACGCTCGCACGCTCCACGTTCCTCGCTACGCTCGCGCGCTCGACATTTCTCGCTACGCTCGCGCGCTCGACTTTTCTCTCTACGCTCGCACGCTCGATATTTCTCGCTACGCTCTCTCGCTCGACTTTTCTCACTACACTCGCACGGTCGACTTTTCTCGCTACGCTCGCACGCTCGACTTTTCTCTCTACGCTCGCACGTTCGACATTTCTCTCTACGCTCGCTCACTGTCGTGAAGACGCGGCTTCCCCGTCTTACACTCCGCTTTAAATGTTGTACACGACCATTGAAACACTCCGTTGAGACTTGACCAACTGTGACGCTGCCATCCAATCGGGAGCTTGAACGTCACTATAGTGACGTCACTGTGGTGATGTTCAAGCTCCCGATTGAATGACAGCGACACAGTGGACTAAGTGTCAACGGACTTCATGTTTTAATCAAAGTCCTTTCAAGGTCCTTAGTCCTTTGTCCAGTATCCTTTCAATGTCGAGAGCTGAACGAAGACGGGGCACTGCCATCCAATCGGAAGCTTCGCATAAAAACAAATTTCGTCCGTGGACCGTTTGTTTGGGCACTACTCCGGCATTCGCGTGGAGTTGGAGAAACCACGAAAAACTACCATCAGAGCAGCCGGCCGCTAGATTTCTCCTCCAGACAGCGTCTACGTAGCTATAGTGCGATTTATCCAACTCTGCCCCTGGCAGGTATCAGCTGTTGACGGTTTTATCCAATCGGAAGCTTGAATGTCACCATAGTAACGTCGCTGTAGCGACATACAAGCTCCCGATTACATGAAACCGTCAACAGCTGATATCTGCCAGGGGCAGAGTTGGATAAATCGCACTGTAATTATTATTATTAGTGTCTAAAACTCAGCCGCGCGGTCGGAAGTGAAACCCTAGAATAGGAGCGTCTAACTGGCTGCCCGCAGTACTATTTATTGTGGCCCGCGAAAAGTTATTAGACAAACGCGAAAGAGCCTTGCATTTATGTCTGGAGAGAATACTTCGCCTAGCGCATGCACCAAGTCGGGGCCAACGCCCCCTTAAGGTAAAAATAGTTTAATTTTAGATTTAGAGAATATTTTTAGAGTAAAATTATAAATTGAACATTACCCCAATGAGTTTCGTTGCGTTATGCATGATAGAAACCGATATCGTGCATAGTTTCACCCCCCTCCCGTTCAGAGCAGCCGGACGAACTGCCGAGATCAACTACTCGGGGTCACGTGTGGATCAACCGAGTGATTAAATACGGCCCGCAACCATTTTAAGGTTTTAGTTTTGGCCCTTGAGGCCTTCCAGGTTGGACAGCCCTGTCAGGAGCACTGCAGCGCCATCAGTTCTCTGGTCGCGGGGTGAAAGTTCTTAAGTCAATTTTTGGCGAAACTGAGTTAAGCGTGAAACTACAAGTATCTATATTTTTTTAGTAAAACGACCGAATTTAAATGTTGCCTTCTTTGCGACAAAAACGCGTTGGGAAATCGTGTTGGCCATAGGAAAAAGCGTTGGCTTGATACCTAACCATTGTTTTCTCCAAACAAATTTTCGACTGAAGAACTTTTACCCCGTGACCATAGAGAGAGCCTTTCAACTCCCATATAGCGCGATGGGGGGCCATTACAGCGCCCTCTCCTGTAGCACCTTCTTACAGAAACTAAAATACGAACTGCTGCCAAAGATACTTGTGTGTGGCTGCTACATAGGTTCGCATTACGCTCAAGTAGGCGCGTAATGCTACAAAAGATAGCGTCGATGTTCGGGCTTTCGTATATGTATATATTATAAAAAATGGAACATTTAGAAGGCACATTTCATATTTCTCACAATTTAGCCAATTTTTAGGTGCGTATATTGGCGAGTCGGCGACACTAGCGCCTGCTATAGCAGCAGCTTCGACTTTTGTCCCGGGTTTTGATGGAGAGTTGCGGGGCCCTGACCACCGAGTTGGTGCCCTGAGCCACCGCCGCCGTGGAGGCGCTGGCGGCGTGAGCACCCGCTGCCCTTTCGCCGCACGGCAGTGACCTTTGCGCCGCCGCCCCCACCCTCCTCCCTCCCCCCTCCCTTGCCCCTTCCGACGGAGGGAGAGCTCCCCGCGGATGGATCGCCTCAATGCGGAACTCGGAAAGCCTCCGCACGACGTACAGTAGTGCTCAAAAAAACCGCACCACCTCGCTCACACTTGTAATCTGCAATATACTCCTCAAAATACACCATTATACTGCACTTTCTCTTAACTCTCCGTCTGACAGGAATCAGCTGTTTCGCTGCCATCCAATCGGGAGCTTGTACGTCGCTACAGTGACGTCACTACGGTGACGTTCGAGCTCCCGATTGGATGAAACCGTCAACAGCTGATTCCTGTCAGAATCAAAGTTAAGAATAAGTATTGAGTAACAATGAAAATCGAGTGAGTTATGAAATCGGAAACATCGTATAATTCACACAAAATATATGATTACCAATTTTTCAGAGTATATTGGAGTAGGAAAATACACAATGCTCCTTTTCTTTAGGTGATGCGGTTTCTTTGAGCAGTACTGTAGCTCCGTCATCGGGCTTACACCGACTGGGAATGCGACAGCGATGTCGATGTTTCCAATATCTCGATGTTTTTATAAAATCATCGATGCCTTTAACAACGATTTTTTGAAGACGATATTTCCTTCACATCGATGTTTTATGTTCCATGTTTTTATGTGGTCGATATTTTTAAAATGGAAAAAGTCCATCACAACAAAATCCTAAAATAATTTTCAGTATCATAAATTGCATTTTCTTCAGACGAAAGTGACCAAGAATGAAAAATAAATAAAATCTTGAACTTGAACTGACGTATGTCCACTTGAAAATAACGTCACAACATCTAGTCTGTAATTGCAATCTACCCACACCTAACTCACTCATTATCCTTAGTACCAACCATAAAGTGGAAGGCATCGCTATGGTTCCCAGCCCAAGAAGGGAGAAGCCATAAAAATGTAAGGCTCCCCCCCCCCGTTTTGCTCAGTGTGCCGACGACCGTCTTCTATGTTATTTTAGTAGTATACCTTCCCTTTGCGGCTCTCACACGCAACCAGTCTTTATAAATGAGATCTCTAAAGAAACAGAATTTCACGGAGACGTGACGCATTCCAGTTTGACTTTAAAAATATGAAGGATTTGTTCAAAAAAAAACGCAGCTAAATATTCATGTAAAATGCAACCAGCAAAACATGTCAGGATTTCTTAATCTATATCTTTAAATAACTCCTAAATGAAGCGTTCTAGGGCACTGAAAACTAAAATTTTGAGGCAAAGGGCCTCAACAGAACGTTCATCACAGAATAGGATTCAGAAGATCGGGTATTGCATGCGAGAGTTCTCGCACGGGTACGCTAGTCATCATCATTATATGCATAATTTGATGCAAATGGAGAAAGATCCTCAGTATTATTTCTCTGCAAAATTATTGCTGTATGTGATTTCAACATTTCCAAGGCGTTTCAAAGCGTCACTCAACAGAATCACAGACTTCCGAGAACGCGATGATAAAGTGAAATTAACGACTGGGAAGTTTCACCACACGATCGTAAAAGCGTATTCTTCAGCGCGTCTTCCGGTTGTCGACCACAGCCACAGAGTTGCGAAAACGGCAGAGAAAGTCGGTTCATTTGCGGCAACATTTCGGAGCATCGCAACTTGAGACCTAATGAGATGATTGCCCCCCCCCCAGGCCCCATCCAGAGCGCATTCACTGAGCCATGGAAAAGATCAAGTGATAAAACACTTCTCTTCTAATAACAGCTCCTTAATTCTTTCGACACAACTTTCCATCGATTAACTTCTGAAACAACAGAAGTAATGGATTTTGTTATAAACATAGTGAAAAAGAGAAATATTAAATACTTTATAACTCCCTGTATGAATGCGTTTATTTCAAAACATTAATAGAAAATGTAAATGATGGGAGAAGATAAGGAAGAAAAAATATCTCGATAATATCCATGTCTCAATTAAATCTCTAATATTTAATGTCGAACCTCAAAATCTTGTGAGATTCTTTCCGTAATGGTACTTGTAAATTTAACCTCATGTTCTCTGAGCAAAAGTCGAGTTTCGAACTGCTCCCCTTTACAGCGAATCAAGACTCTAACCTGGCCAGATCAGTGAAATACTGAAACAAAGTTTAGACATCATCTCATTGCGAAAAGATATTTCGGTTGAAGCGAAGACTCGTGAAGATTAAAGCATCGATACCTATCTATTTGCACTAAAATTGTGCTTCGTAAACGGTAAACAAAGCTTAAAAATAATCTTGTCGATAAATCTTATCTTATACTCTTTGTATGTATGTCTGTATGTATACGCTAAGGATTCACAAAGTTTATTGACATATATAAGAAACCATCGACTCCAGTCTCTGTAAATTTGCTACTGTTTTTTCTGGAATGACACCCCAGTTCTGCATCAAACATACTTAAGACAAAAGATAGACGTTTGCAGCCTATCCTATACGAAACAAATTCCTGCAACACACATTAAGTGGCGCATAATTCGAAAATGATTTGTCGTAAATATTTAAAAGCAGTTGTTTCTTTCTCCAAGGGCATGAGTATTGTGGGACTAATGGAGTACAGGTTAGTGATGCAAATAAATATATAATATAAAATTATAAATTAATATTATAAATTATATAATAATATTATAAATTTATATTTATATATATTATTTGTTTTGTCACCTAATGATGGAAATCAGTTATTTCCGAAACGTTGTAAAGAATATGTATTTCATTTAATTTGTATAAATACTGTTATTTCAAGAATTTTTTCTCTCTTTTAAATAATGGACCGACATATTGATATAATTGAAAATACAGACAGAAACTAAAAATATTAGTTATAGAGCACAGATCATCGATCTGCATAAACATCGACTTCAAAACATCGACTTGAATTCATCGTTTTTATAGAAACATCGATATTTGTATGTCCCCCCCAAAAGGTTTTCGTTTTTTACCTTTTTTTAATTGGAAAAATTGTTTAAAATATGTACTCATGTTAGAATTATGTAATTGTTTAAAAAATAATATCGTCATGGTAGCCGCAATAGGCCGTATGTCAAAAAACCTTTTTTATTACACCATTGTGACCAATCTATCTAGGGCACTGCGGTGTTTGCAATAATGAAGTGAACTAATGAAATGACTAATGAAGAACCGAATACCATGCTTCTACATTTGTGATAGCGACTGTTAAGGCAGAGACAGGTAGAGAACGATTTACGTTCCTTCTGAAAACGTCGGTGGATTCAACCTTTTGCGGTAACCATGACGATTATTGTGTAGAATTTTATGTACCCTACAAAAATCATATACAATACAATAACAAACGCTTATTATCTACCAAAATCTACGACGGCCCCCCAAAATAATCGTCTGGATCCTCTCCTGCACGTGAGGCCCCACTTATATCGTCCACTAATTTTCTTAAAGTGCGGACTTTTCGCATGGGACCAGCTGGTTATTACCGGCCGAGTACCACCGGAGGATGAATTGATTCCGCAGGTCGTCGCTCGCCCCGCCGTCTGCAGAGCAAAGCACTGGAGACAGGGATCGCGGGGTCGTTGACCCCGCTGCGACCGCGCCCATCACGTCACGCATGAACCAGCGCGCCGTGACCCTCCTTTCGACAAGGCCCCGCACCTCCGCCGTGACGTCACACCAGCGGTGGCGGCGATTCCAGGCCTGGCGGAACGGGTGTTGATCAAACTAGGTCGCAAATCACGACTTCCCCCATTCTCCTCAAATCTTCAGACTAGGTCTCAATGCTGCATACCCAACTATTAAATCCAGGTATCCCAAAGATCCTAACCACCCAAACCACCGTAATCCTGCAGAACTGTCAAATGATCAAAAACTGAACTGAACAGTTCAACCTCGCTCCGTTTACAATGTTTACGTCCTTCCCAGTAATACAAACAACTGCTAATGGATGGCCATTTCCAAAAGTCAAAAAAATAAGTACTGAAAAATTATCCTCCTCGAAAGACAAGTATGTCAAACGAGAAGAAATAATTTTCTTTTAAACTAATCAAAGATATCTGACATCTGATACATCGCTTTTATTTTCTTCATTATGACGATCGGTAGCTTTGAAAGCAAAGTGCACTACAATGAAATTAAACAGAAACGCATGTAGGGTGAATGAAAAAATGAAATTGATAGCACTGAAAATAATTTACTTAAAAAATCTTATGTTTTTAACACGAGAGAGTAAAATAATATTTTATTCACGACTGTTAACATGTAGGCCTCGAGGCGATGTTCAAAGAAGAGAAGCCGATAACTTCCAGGAGTAAATTATGGTTATTTTGTGCTATTGCAAGCGCTTGAAGCGACCATTAAGTACAAGTTGTTATTTTGGAGCGTGGTAGCGCGAGTATATCATTACTAAGTAGCACACAATGATTTTTTTGGTACCTGTAATGTAAATTTTACCTTATCAGATCGCCTTTTTTTACATTTTCACAGATTTTCTAACTGTAATCTATTCTCCAATGATTGATGGTATTGTACAATAGCATTCCCCTCGCAACTCTCTTCTCAATTTTATCCTTCAATCTCACTTCTTCTCTTCTTCTATTCATTCCTTCTCTTTAAAACGGGAAGGATTCTAATTCAGAGATGATTCAAGGTGTGATGGGATGCAAGCGGTGCCACAAAACATCCATGCCAAACCGGGATTCGAAGTCAGAAACTTGGTGTACGCGACCTTGGGCGAGGTACCTCAAGCCACCAAGATGGATTTTTATTTTTTGCGAATATTCCATAAAGAGAGTATTGTAATGCTGCAGAAACAGTGCAGATATTTTAACTGAAAACGCGTATTGACTATGAACAACTCCAACATCTATAAGAGCGATTTTTCTTTGTCCCTCAAGGCCCGTCTTCACGATAGAATACGTCACGGTATTTCGCATCTTTCTCACTCCTGGCGCTAGATATCGTATGATCGCGACCATATCAAGTAGTATTGAGATCATGCGACTTCTAGCGGCATGACCGAGAAAGCCGCGAAATGCTGTGTGATATTCCATAGTGGCCATAGGGGCTTGAGGGGCAGAGTTAGAAAAATCGCACTATACACTGTACACAGGATTTTGATCAAAAATTAATATTCCACGATCGATCAGCCTATCTATGGTTTTAAACTAATCTTTCAATGTTTGGCAGTACTTTGTACGGTTATCTTAGGATATTTTCGTTTTTTGTTAAGAAAAGCCCTACATTTTTTGTCGAATAGTACAATGTTGACTTAATAATATGGCACAAGTCCTATTTCTTGTAAACATCTGAAATTTCGATTCACAAAAGTTCAACCTTGTTTTGGATGCATCAGTACCGTTGGCATGAAGTGGTAGGGCAAAGAATACGACAATTGCTCGTAAACCCTACGATCTCAAGATCGAATGCTAAATCTATGTATCCGAGTTCAAATCACATCGTGGTGAAATATTTTCGCGGTTCGGAAACACTTCCGTTAATTACTTTGGCGTTTTGGATCGATTTATCCGACTTCTCCGGCTGGCTAACCGTGTTTCCCGTGCTTGGGCCTAGTTACATATTTTTGTGGGAACATGATATGTTTTTGCCTTCATTGGAGATATCTTACTCAGAGGCCGATATTATCAAAACTATTAATGGCTCACATTTTAGTTCTAGAATTCAGAAAATTTCTTGGTTTTTCCTACATGTAATTATTAAAAATATTTCATCCACACGTTTTATTGTAAATTTTAGAAAATTAAACAAAAATTTTTTTCTTATCTTTTGGCATGATCATTCTCAAACAATCTGTAGGTAACCAAGTCACCATCTTTTAAACAATTAACACGAAAATCCATAATACTCTTGACAGGAAATTATTTCAATAGTGTGAAGACAGCAATTAGATAAATAAATCTGCTTGAGAAGCGAAATTTAAATTGTGCATCTTTAGGAATATCTGCATGAAAAACAGGTATGAAAATATACAACTGTGCGAACCTCTGCCAGTGAGGCAACGCTAAGTTCAAAAAACAATAGTTTCCATGAAAAGGTCGCAAGCCACAGCCGTAACCTAACAGCCATCTCCCCTTGAATATTATAAGCATCCTGAAGCACTTGAGAGTGAAGACGCTTGAGGTACTTATAGCACTCCCAGAGATAACAATGGACACTGTGTCTGCCTGTCTGTCTGGCAGATGTTCCCACCAGAGGGTTAATTCCCACGCTTGGTGGGTAAGAGAGCCATGTGGCGAATATGAAGCATTCCCTTCACTGTAACTAGCAACCTCCGCCTGCCTGAGCTTCTCTTCCTGGCACACAATTTCTTCAATAATTTAAACCATGTACAAGAAGCAGTCACTTACAAAATACGAACCGATCAGCCCCCACTCTCTCGCCTAAGAAACAGACCTCCATTTCAGGTTTTCCTTCAATACCCCTCCGACATTTGATAAGCTAAGAACATTTCTTGCAATTACTTGTCCCTCCCATTGTATTTCCTTTCCAACCCTGTCATTGCTCTCTAACAAATTTCCTCGCACTACCCTTGGTTGATGGTACAACACATGAAATCACTATCAGGGAGGAGACAAGAAGTTACGCCATTCACACTTTGCTGAAACAAAGTTGCTCGGTCAATCAACTGAAGAGCCTCACGGCTGAAAAGTTGTACTGTCTGTGAGTGTAAAATAAAATTTAATAAAAAAAAGCTTTTCTTCGCCCCTCAGGTACAGAAATAGAGACGATTTTTAGTGGAAAGCTACATCTCTATTTTTGCCTCGAACTTTCGTGAATGTGACTAACATTAAAATATCGCGTACTCGTTAAAAGAATACGTTTGTGCTGCTGCAGCACCTCCAGTTCTTCTTCCTGGTAGTGAGTTTACTAGAGGAAGCACCCCAGGATGCTCCCATGGCAGGAGTCGCCCCGCGTCGCTTCCTCGAATCTCCGTTTCCGGATTTCCCAATTCCGCGCGAGGCGGCACGTCTCCCAACTGCCCCCGCCCCCGCCCCCGCCTCGCCCCCGCCCCGCCGCCCCCGCCGCCCCCGCCGCCCCCGCCGCCCCCGCCGCCACCCCCGCCGCCGCCACCCCCGCCGCCGCCGCCCCCGCCGCCGCGTGCTCATCTGTATTCGGCGAGCGAAGGGTGTCCGCTTCCGGCATCTGCCTCTCCTCTCCTCTCCTCTCCTCCCCTCTCCGCGCCAATCAGAGCGGAACAAGACCGCGCGGCGAATGTCAGGCATCCCAAGGGCCTCATCATCAGGGTTCAGTGGAGCGGCGAGGACTGAGGACAGCCTCAAGTGAGCGCGATGTACCCACGACACGTACAGATGTTTTCAAATCGTCAATGTTATAGATATATCGACAACTTAAACATTGATATATTAAAGCCGACGTTTTATTAAAAAAATCTTTATTTTCAATATTAGTTGTAGGATGATGGCGAAAACACATTTTAACTTATGCAATTTTCGAAACGTCAGGAATTCTGCAAAAATGAGTCTGCGTATTCTTTTAAGTGACGTTTACACTATCGAGGGCAAAGTTCAATCACAAATTTGGGGCCTTTTTTTTTTTTTACAAAATGTTGAAAATGTAAATACCCTCAAAAATCTCAGTATCTGTTTCAAACTCGCAGGTATCGAGTTCCTTTAAATCGATTGAGAAATATCTCTTTTCGAGGAAAATCAGCTCGGGTTTAGGCGAGAACGTTGAGCACACACAGACAGATCAACAGACAGGCATAGATGGACAGTTGCTTAATTTTTCGGTATTAAGGACCCACAAAACATGGATTCTGGCTACCGAACATGTTAGACCTTATTTTTACAGGAAGGAACTTACGTTTTACAGGAACATAATTTGTCCACTTTTTCATTACCAGTGCCGCGTAATACGAGTTTCTTTCGTGTCGAATATTCGCTGTTTTCCGGCGCACGTTTACAATACTTTTTCTTCTTCCGAAGTAAGAGCGAAAGAGTAAAACAATTTTGAGAAAGACGCAACAAAAGTTTTCACTGGTAACTTTCATGGAACAACCCTTTCATGCGATATCGTGTCAAAAAATCGAACCGCTCTCCAATTCAGTTTATCGCTTATAATTTTCTAAGCAACGGCCCACGTATCCAAACTCAGGCCCGCCCAAAACCCGTGAATGCCGCTTGAAATCTCATTCAAATGGCAGGTGCTTTTTTTTTTTCCCAGGCGACTAAAGGCGTCTTTCGTTCTTTCTGGTCCTCCAGACGGCACCGTACCTCGCCCGTACCCCGCCCACCGCCCACCGCCCACCCCGTCTTGCGCGGTGGGTGATCTGGGTCGCTGATAGCCTCGGCCTAGCACCTGGCGACCGCTCCTCGCGTGTCCTACAATGTGTGCACAAGGACAGCCTCTGATACGATTTGAATGGCTGTTTATTCAGTATTACTCTCTTACATAGTTAAATAAATAACAATAGTGAAAGAGAACCTATAGATGCAAAGGATTTGCCCGTACATAGGAACTGAGTACAGAAAGGAAGAAAAGATACGTAGACATAAATAACAAAAAGAGAGAAACAAAATTTAATGTAACGTAAAACCAAAAACGCTATAAGTAAAATTGATGGTAATATTATAATTATGTAATTTCTTTCTTCTTCGGTCATTCTAAAAATTACATAAACAGGAATGAAAATCATTTAGTTCAAGGGGATACAATTCATTATTTTTATAACAATATCCATTTTGACAATATTTTCTTTAATAAAAATTTTACTGTGACTTAATACTTCGAGATTGCCATTTTATTATATATTGTCAACGATGTAATGTAACGACTTTTTCCACAAATATTCTACCAGTAGCCGATAATAAATTATTATTATTTCTAGTTGTGAAATGGGATCTATTTTAATTCATGTAGGATTATTTTTCATTAGTTTCTTTTCTTGTTTTACATATCAATATATTTTCGAATTGCTTCTTCATTATGATTGTCTTACAAATGACGTTTTTGTTTATTAAACGATATCCGATAATCGTTGAGTTGCATCTTGAACTATAAGATTGAATTTGAATACTTTCTCTTCCTGAAAGAACGTATTTCTTGAAGATACGTCGCTTTGAGAATAAGTCAATTTCTGAGGGACATTATTGCTGTTCTGCATCTTCATACAGTTATTCGGCGGTAAGAGATTGAACGTTTAAGCTATTGTCCGTAATTGAGTATAGGCACTTATATTTTAGTTTTTATTAGTAGTATTAATTTTCGGACTGGACATAGTATTTCGGGTAACTTATTTCTACTATTTTCACGTAGAATGGTATGTTTCTATTACGTTCATTTCATTATTTTGTCCAGACAAAAGTCTTCAGCTTTAACTTCAAAAAATATTCCATTAATATTCCCATTATCCCATTTTCGCATTACTTCACGGCACTTTGGTGTGATTTTAAAGCAGCCTTTGTCTCGACAAGTTTTCATGCAGAATGATGCGTGAAGTGAATTGATGATGTTAAACGCGAGAAAATAAAACATCTCACGTAGAGTGCTAACGAGTTTCCTCGTGCATCATATGCTTTTAATACGCCTCGCGTCCCACTTAGACTGGTTGTGAAACAAGAACCATAAGTCTAAGGCAAAAGTCGCTTCGTTTTCACTTTATTATTGTGTAAACGGTCGCACACCAGATGGGAAAGGCTGTTTTCTTCCTTTTATTAAAAACATTAAGTGATGTCATAAAACATAATATAATAATGATGAGTAACAACGGTGAATTACGTATTGTAAATTACAATTTAATAATCATTATCAAATACGAATTGCGAATTATCATACCTATGTAGAAAATTCCTAGAACCATGTAATATATTTTCCTTTTTTACCAATTTCATTTTCAAAAATTGGAATTTTACATAATACTGTTCATTCTCCGTACTTATGTTCAATGTAGTTGTCTTTACCACATTCGACGATACAGTGCACATTCACTGGTCTGGAAAAATAGCGCAGCAACTGAAACACATTGTATCGTTCTGAAGTTCTTTTCAGCTGTGTATAATAGATTCAGAGATCTAGGTTTGTTGGTTTTGGAGTGATACTGCAAAATGTTAATCCAATTTTAAGGATGTGATATATATTTAATATTCAGGGGGGTTGATTGAGCAGTGTTATAACTCAAAACAATTTTTCTACGAGAACATGTAGAATGCCTCGATATTGAAAAAACAAAAACCACAGTGCTCCTAAATTTGCGAAGTAAATATTTTAAAATGTCACATAAACACGGTAGGTCGGCGCCGGATCTCGTCTTTCAGCGGGGGAAGATCACCGCCCCTTCCCGAGGAAAGAAACAAGCACTACACTTACGGGACTAATGGCCTCGTTTAGTTAACGCTCCCGAAATGACTAATATTCAAACAATCAACTCCTACGCGATGTCGTCCATTGGATTGGCCAACTCAGCTCGACCCTTCTAGACACACAGCCGTACGAGTTGGAAAATGCTGCGTTGGAGCGGCTGTGAAGATGAACACTTCGGCGGCTGCTCCACAGCGGGCGTCGCTCGCGCCGCCCCCGCTCCGCTCCCCACATCCCGTCTGCTGGGCGCCACAGTCCCCTCCGCAAGGGGGCCCTTGTCCCCCTCGCCCACCGCCCCCCCCCGACCGGAAGCCCCGCCGCCTCTGCCGCCTCCGCCGGAGACATCCTCAGGGACTGTACACTTTCATTGTACCTTTACTTCAATTGCAGATATTTATCGTTCAATGTAACGTCATATGCAACTCAAATATAGGTACCAATATAATGTTATAATGGTATTATTCAATGTGTTATTGTCCAAAGATTACTCCAATAAATACTTTTTGAAAGTTTTAAAACTTTTTACTATAAACTTTTTACTTTTTTTAAACTTTTTACTATTCACTTAATCATTCAATTTTACAGCCTGATGATGGGGACAACAATCCCCGAAACTGTTGCACATTAAGCTTATGAAATAAATTATGGTTACAAAAAATTGTCTACAAATATAAACTCTAATTCCTTAATGTATTACTCCAATTTTCTTCATATATTAGAAGCAATCTGCTAAGAAGAAGATATTCAGTCAATTTTATGTATCAGTATCATGTATTATGTCAGTTATTATCATGTATTAAAATGTTTCTGTTGTATCCAGGCTCTATAAATGACCTTTCCGTTCCAAGAAATCGTTCATTAAATCACATTTTAAAGCACAGATTATGATGTATTGACCGTTTATGCCACGAATAATTGCGTCATCTCACTTTCGCCCAATCGCAGCGAGAGAATTATTGTGAAGTGGTAAACAGAACAGCCAACCACAGTTTTTTCGCACAGATGTCAAATACACGTGACGTCACAATAAAGTTGTTTCCTCATATTCACTTTGATACTCTTACAAATTTAAAATGCTGTTCTACAAAAATGAAGTACAATTTGTTTGTAAAGTTGTATTAATGCATTTGTACACATTTAAAAACTTGTTCATAACGTCGCTCGTTTTCAAACCACTGACTCAAACAATTAAGCTTAATATTATAAACTAGTTGATTAATAGATGTTAAGAAAACCCAATAATGAACAGTAGGCCCTCTTCGAAAAACCATTTTAATAAACGGATATCGTTGATTGAATTTCTTCATTTTACCTGATTGACTCTAATATTTGGAGAAAATTTTAATAATTATATAGATTTCCAGATTATACTTGAAAATCGACTTACACCCGAAAACTGATTCGATTTATTGAAGTTTATTAGAAAACATTACCGTTATATAATTGAATGCATTTTCTGAGGAGGAGATGTGAGTGGTTTAACGATGTTGACTGGTTGTGTACCCTCGCTCATGTAGCTATCACGTAACCCGCAAAACGCTACTGCAGTCTGTGGATTGGCACAAGCTTAAAGAACAAGAGCGCTCTCTGGATTGTGCGATCCTTTGCTGCTTTTCAAAGGCGTTGCGTTCGAACAATCGTGTTTTGTCATGCGCTTCCTTTGACCTGGCGCCGCCCCCGCCCCGACTTCCGTTGCCGCCCCCCCCCCCGTCGCCCCCGCGCCGACGCCGGCACTGGGTCTCCTGCCGCCCCAGCCAGCCAGCAACGCCCCACACCTCTCGCCAGACCAGCCCCCGCACCTGCCACAACCTGCCCTCCCCACTCCATCGTCCCCACCTTTCAGACACCGCCTTTCGGACCCACCTTTCAGATCCCACCCTTCAGATTCCGCATTTCAGACTCCGCATTTCAGACTCCACCTTTCATACCTCGCCCTTCAGACCCCCGCCTTTCAGACCCCCCTTCGGACCCACCTTTCAGACCCCGCCTTTCAGATCCCGCATTTCAGACCCCGCCCTTCACACCCCGTATTTCAGACCCCGCCTTTCGGACCCCGCCTTTCAGACCCGCCTTTCAGACCCCGCCTTTCAGACCCCTCCTGTTCTAGGGCTCATTTCCCCCTTGAGCTACGTGAAAACCCTGCCCGAGCGCTCCGTCCAGTTGGATTTCGCCTCCATGAAGGGGCG
Organism: Acheta domesticus; assembly: GCA_031308135.1. Classification (NCBI taxonomy): domain Eukaryota; kingdom Metazoa; phylum Arthropoda; class Insecta; order Orthoptera; family Gryllidae; genus Acheta; species Acheta domesticus. The sequence continues at coordinate 117,440,667 of JAHLJT010002630.1, forward strand.
CAGGTGCAGGCGCAGGCCTCGCGTCCCTGCAGAGCGCCTCTAATGGGCGCGGGGAGGAGGGCTATTTCGGGCCGCTGCCTGCCTCCGCTTCATGACCGCGCCGCAACCGCTTCCGAAAGCGACGCCCAAGCGGGAGACGCAGCGCCACGCGGCCTCCATCGACGCCCTCGCCCAAGAGCAAATAGTTTGCGATGGTGCAGCGGTTAGCGTGACGGACTGCCGTACCCAAGTCCGCGGGATCAAACCCCATCGAAGCAGTGGATTTTTAGGGGGATTGTTAGGGCGAAAAAATCCTTCGTACGCCTTCCTTCGGAGGGGAAGTAAAGCCGGCTGTCTCATGTTAGTAGATTTACTTGCATGTAAAAGATCCTCAAGCCTAAATGAAACCTCTGAGCTTAATTCAAATCGCCTGTTTCGACGCCCCAGTAATACCTTCTTTGTCCGCTCTTCGGTGAAAGGAGCGCAGCGAAATTTGCGTGGTCAGACGGAAGAGCAGGCCTCATGGTCTGAGTCTCGCCACGTAAAATAAGGCATCAATTCCAATCAATTCAATTCAATTCAAATAGTAGCTTTTGTACTCCCACTGCATGATGCTGCATTGGATGGCTGCAAACCAGTGGCATAATCATGCTCATTTCGATCATTTTCATTGATACATGTTCTTGACCAATCACACGGACATTTACAAATTGACACTTGACATTGATCATTGAGAATCGTTCTAGTAAACGTTTCATTCGTTTGTATGCATGAAAATTGCATTTGATATTATATTATGCTCGTCAGTTTTAATTTATTTTATTCGTAGTAATTTTTCGGATCTTCTTGTGCGGCCCGCGACTGCTTCGAAAAATTTTATTATACTACCAACCAAGTACAATACAACTTGCACAATTCGACTTATTTTTATTTAATGATATATTAATTTTCTCGTTGTATGTACATTAATCATTAAGTATCTTGAATAAAAGACGTATCTAATACATATTTGTTTCAGTACAACATCAGTAGTTAGGGTAAAACCATCCTACATTGCGGTGCGGCCCGCAGCTTAATTAAAATTTGATATGTGGCCCATAAGCCCTTGTAAGTTGGACAGCCCTGAGTTAGAATATTGCAAGAAATAGAGCAGAAGCTCCGACAGAGAGCACTTCAATGGTATTTTCGAGCGTCAAACATTCCTTTAAGCTCTCGTATGGACCATCGCAATGCATTTCACGCCGAACTGTTCGTCCACATTGGCGTGCGTGCGTGCGTGCGTGGCCGCGAGTGCACTTCATTGAGGACCGAAGTAGAGCGTTCCTAAAGCTCGGAATGACGCCATTTCGCCGACAGCGTCCCTTTGTGCTTGCGAGTCATTGCGCCGCGTGCCTCAATTGTTTCGGGGAATTGCGCTTTACGGACGATGTGAATGTGCAGGCATAGGATTAATTCTTTTCTTCCTTCTTTTCTTTCCTGTCACGTTATTTTTCTTTTTAACTCATTTTTTCTTTCCCTTTACTTCGCTTCTTATTCTTATCTTTCTTCAACTTTTTCTACGATTAAATCTTTCCTCCTTTTCTTTCCCTTCACATTATTTTCCCTTTTAACTTATTTTTTCCCTTTATTTGCTTCTTTTTCTTACCTTTTTTCAACCTATTTTCTTTTTTTCCCTCGACTTTTTCACATTTCTCTTTAAATTCTTCTTCTTTTGGTTATGGGTTTTATTATCCGCCTCCTCCGTCCTTTCCCATCGTTATGTTTTGCCATCCATTCTATCAATATGGGTTCCTTAATTATCCTTTATTGAAACCTCACAGGTTTTTTTTTCTCTTTCTGATGCCTACATGGATTACTTCAACTTTGAATTATGGATATACTGTATAAACTTAATATCATATCAGTATAAATATGATAACGCTGAAGAATCTCGATACTTTTAATAACAGAAAATTCATACTAATGCAGCACGAAATGAAATTTATAAAAAAGTCGACATTTGTAAAACTGAAGACCTCTTTAATTTTATTCAAATCTCACAACATAAAACGTATAACTGAAGTTTTTTTCTAACTACTTCACAGGTGCCTCAGAATAAATATTACAAACTTCTAGAGCATCGAGGTCGAAAATAATCACTGTTTGCCGGTTTGGGAAATCCCACATAATGAAGAATGTGACATTTCTTCCTGATTTTATTCAGCTTCGTATGCACAGATGTTCGGCTAGGTAAGTCAAGTTGTGATGAAGTCAAGGAGATTTCGTTGTACCTGCCGAGCATCCGTGCATGTGGAATTACCTAACAGACAGGGCAAATACTACATGGAAATAACTCCGTAATATTTAATGTCCTACTGTATGTTTATTGGGTGCAAGTGAATTCCTCCACGACCCCAAGACTTTTGTAACATTACTGTGCGCCAGCCTTTACACTCGGATTGAGACCTAGCATCCATTCAAGATCACTAGAAGGAGAGAGCGACACGTCTTCCAGTGGGGGTCAACACCAAAGCATTAAGCGAAGCGATTTTAAAGAAGATGCCGATCGGATGACAGTATCCCCCTCCTTCCAGCTCGACCCCTTAAAGCAAAGCTGTGCAACTGAGGAGGGCCACACAGTATCAAATTCTAGTTAAGCCGCGGGACGCACCGTACTTTAAGATGGTGTTTACCCTAACTACTGAGATTGTACTGAAACTATATATATATATATATATATATATATATATATATATATATATATATATATATAATATAGAAACACTCTTATTCAACATGCTTAATGATTAATGTTCGTAGAACGAGAAAATTAATACATCATTTAATAAAAATAAGATGGAATTGTGCAATTGTATTTGGTTGGTATAATGCAATTTTTCAAAGCATTCGCGGATCGCACAAAAAGATCCAGCATGCAGTCAGTCGGAAAGCCCTGCCTTGAAGGAACACGACATTTGAATGAGCGTGTAGACATTTGTAACTTGTATTCTGATTCGGCGCGTGGAAGGCGGCAGGCAGCGGGGCAGGCCTAATGCGCGGACGTTGCGAGACCGCGTGCGGTCAATTCCCCCATTTACGAAAACGCCGCGCAGCCCACGCCCTCGCCCTCGCCCTCGTCCGGCAGACGGCGCGGGCGGCGGCGGCGGCGGGCGAGGAATAGAGGCCCTTAGATACAGAGAGAGTAGCGCAACCAAAGGCCATTTAGTGTCCTCCCACCCGACAACACCGTCAGGTCATCAGGAACTCAAGGGAAATTATAACAATGGTTTCCACATAAGCAATAATATTATAAACAGAAATGATTACTAGTGAAACAATTAAGTCAAAATTGATCAGTTTCGGATTATTTGGCTTGTCTGCTTTGAGTGAAACTGACATTTAGTTTAGATATATTCACTGTGTCATATTTTCGTCGTTATGACACAGTGGAAAAACCAAATTACTAAAAACTGACAAATCTTGACTTACAGTGTTTCAGTAATAATGGGACGATATTTTGTTAAAACTCCACTTCTCAGTACACAGCAAGTAATATATTTGACAATAATCTCATTTGAGAATTCCAATACAAAAATAAAAAATTAAATATTGATTAACTGTCAAACAAATCGTTTCTTGGACTTTAATATTTTTTTAAGTCCAGTACGTCCCGTCTCCAAACGCGAGCCTTACGAAATCCCAACTTAGAACTGAGGCGACGTAGATTTACTGCAAGGCGGCCTCAAGTGGGAAGGAGCACTCGCGGTGATGTATGCTCTTCTGGAGAGGCGTCCGGCCGCTCTCGAGACAATCAAATGGGCCCTTTGCTCTCTCGCATCCCGGCGCTAAGGAGGGCGGCGATAACGCTATCACCTGCGTTCACTTCCCTCTCCCCCCCCCGCACGACCTACTTCCACTGAGCAGCAGACGCAGGCTACGCCTTGGATCAAGGAGTCCACCACCGCGAGAGAAAATAATGAAACATCACGAAGTCTACAATGAGGAGACTCAACTCCGGTGTTGGAGGCATGGTGGGGGTATGTACGAAAAACGTCGGCAGCTATTTGAAAATTATACAAAAAAAACGAGTCCCTTCGCCTTCAGCGACATCACGCGGCGAAAGAAGGAACTTATCTCGGCTTTTCTCGGCCACCAATCGTCAAAATTCGTTTGGTCCAAGTGGCGCCCACGAAGTCTACAACCAGGCGGTGTGCGGATGTGCTTAACAGAAGACAATAAGTTCAAAAGGAAGTAGTAAGTAGTAAATAATTTTGTAGAAAAAATGTTTGAATTAAATTTTGTATACGATGCTTTGCTGCCATTGGCTGTTTTGAAAGCCTTCGTAGTTCTTTCAATTGCCACGTGATGTCGCTGAAGGCGAAGGGACTCGTTTTTTTTTGTATTATTTTTCAAGTAGCTGCCGACGTTTTTCGTACATACCCCCACCACCGGAGTTGAGTCTCCTCGTTGTAGACTTCGTGTGAAACATGAATGTACATGTAAACTTCCGCGGTTCGAGTCCATGACGTCTTGGCTGTCCGGGTGACGCCGCGTCGTTGGCTGAGAGGCCGTCGTTTCGCCTGTCATGTCGCAGGCTTCCTCAGGGCAGTAACACAGCGGTGCTGCGCGTCCGATATTATACACTTTCCGGCCTCTCGGGAGGAGGGGTTGTCCCAGACCGCCAGCCAATCAGAGGGGCCTCTCCGCCAATCACGGCGCACCTGCCCCTCCAGAGCGCCCAGGCCGGAAAGTGTATAATATCGGACGCGCAGCACTGCTGTGTTATTGCCCTGAGGAAGCCTGCGACATGACAGGCGAAACGTCGCCTCTCAGCTCACGACGCGGCGTCACCCGGACAGCCAAGACGTCACGGAGAGATGAACGTGGGTGAAGAATACTCCTACCTTTACACGCCTGTGTTAATTTTTAAACTCTAAATTACCGGAAGATTTTCGGCACCAACTAAATAGCTTGGTCGAATACTCCCATTTTCTATTCTATTTCTGTAGAAGAAGATGAACAAAAAAATTAACCGTGGAAAGATGGCTTCTTTCACCTGAACTTCAAATCAACAACCATTCATCAAAGTTCCCACATTGCATTGCCGATGAACTGATTCATTGATTTGTGTTTTGGGATGCGTCAATGTCGGATTCGCTAAGACCGTTAGTCCCGTAAGTATAGTCATTTTTTATCGTTGGAGCTTCTCTTTCCCCGTTGGACGTCGATTACTGGGGCCGGCATACACGTTGACAAGCTGTTTTTCCTAACCACGTATCTCCCACCAGCGGGGCACCACCCCAGCCGCCCAGCCGGGAGAAGCTCTAAGCTCCCGACCGGTCTCCCGGCATGTGTGATAGTGTAGTGTAGTGCACGTTAGTGTAAGTGTGTGTGTAAGAGGAGCGGATAGGACAAGGAAGAGGAAGGAAAGATCGCGCGCGGTCCGTGGCCCGTTTGTTAGGGTAATGCTCCTGCATTCGCCTGGTGTTGATCTGAGAAACCACGAAAAACTACCGATGAGAGCAGCCGGCCGCTAGAATTCTCCTCCAGAAAGAGACTGAATTCGACCTAGCTGACAAGCTAGTGTCGAAAATCCTGCCGCAGTGGGGAGTGGAGTCCCAGGGTCTCTCTGTCAGAGGGACTGCAGTGACATCAGTGGATGCCCTGAGCCACCTCAGCCTTTGCTGCCTCGAGCAAGCGCCGTGCAGTGTGTGGGCGTGGCCGACCTGCTAGACGGGCGCGGGGACTGGGACCCTAGGACCTCCCGGTCAGAGGCCCTGCAGTGCCATCAGCTGATGCCCTGAGCCACCTGGGGCGGTGCAGGCGCCCCGCGCACCGGAGTGCAAAGGCAGGTGGCGCCTGCGGTGCGTCAGTGCACGCATTAGCCGGCAGAGCGGCGCCCACCCTCCGCTCAATGCAGCGCGGCCTTTGAAGGCGCCTATTCATAGCCCCGCCCCCGCCCCCGCCGCCCGCGCGCTGGCTTATGACGTCACGGCCGCTGCAGGTCACTCGCCTCGCCCCACCACTCCCTCTGCAGGGCGCTGCAGTTAGAGATGAGACAGCTTGTCTGGGTTTTCGGAACACTCATGTTTTTATAAACTCATTTATTTTTATTTTACGTCGTGTACAAACTGTGTGTGATGTGCTACGGGAATAAGTGAATTCTTTCAATATTTTCATAATTCTGTGATCCCTATTTTAAACCTGATTGCTGTATCCCTGATTCATGTATATCCCTGATTCATGTATATCCCTGATCCATGTACATCCCTGATCCATGTACATCCCTGATTCATGTACATCCCTGATTCATGTACATCCCTGATTCATGTACATCCCTGATTCATGTTTATCCCTTATTCATGAATATCCCTGATTCATGTATATCCCTGATTCATGTATATCCCTGATTCATGTATATACCTGATTCATGTATATCCCTGATCCATGTATATCCCTGATTCATGTATATCCCTGATTCATGTATATCCCTGATTCATGTATATCCCTGATCCATGTATATCCCTGATTCATGTATATCCCTGATTCATGTATATCCCTGATTCATGTATATCCCTGATCCATGTATATCCCTGATTCATGTATATCCCTGATTCATGTATATCCCTGATTCATGTATATCCCTGATCCATGTATATCCCTGATTCATGTATATCCCTGATCCATGTATATCCCTGATTCATGTAGAAACCTGATTTATTTAACATGGATTGTTTGAAGCTTATGTTCTTTAACATCGATGTTTTGTGTTCGATGTTTTTAAGTGGTTCATATTTAATTTTTTTAAAGAAAAAAGTTCCATCATAATAAAGACTTACAATAACTTTTAGATCCATACATTGAACAAATTCATCAAGGATGAAAAATAATTAAAATAAAGGTTTCGCCCATAAACTAAATCTATATTATTTTTGAATTATCCAATCCAATAATAAAGCTTTTGTTAATTACACTTATTTTTCATTACTTGAAAAATTAATAAACGCGACAAACGTCAAAATGCCCATCTCCGTGAATATTAATTGTTAATAAAGCAATTATGAAAACATTCATTTTTCCAAACATCGAAGGTTTTGGCGTAATGTGTGGAATGGCGATCGATCTTTATAACGGGGCTTTCAACGGCGAAGTAAATCAATAATTGTAAGGGACGTTTAGTGTCTTCTTTAGAACCGCGTTATTACCTCACTGCCGCTTAAACACAAAGTACCAAGAACCGCAGAAGTAAATCAAGAAACGACGGCGACTCCTACAAAGACAGGAAATAGGAAAAGTAACTAGTTCGTGGAAACGTGTTCGCCCTTCGAAAAGGGAAATTGCATCGCGAAAATGAGTTTAACGCCGTTAGTCCAAGAGGCTCCGTCTTCAAAGCAAAGAGGCGACACGCAGGGTGGGCGGGCGGTAATTGCTTGCAAATTACGACCTGCATTACATATTTATGCCTAATTCTACCCAGAGGACCGTACGCTGTTCCCTTATTCCTTTGATGTTCCTTTGGAACGTTGGAGTGGAATTCACAAAGAACCTGACGTCGCTATTTCCCTCCTCTCGCAGTCCCTTTGTCCAATCCAAAGGCTTCTGCCTCCTCTCTAAAGGTCATCCTTATCCTTCACGACGGAATAAAAATAGAAGTAGGAGGCGTTAAGCTCTAAACACAATGCTTAACAGAACGCATTGTGTAAAATATGATGAACAGAGATTCCAAATTTATTTTTGAGAATATCGATATTTTGTTATGATAATGTTATATATTTACATAATAAATAATTATATTGTGTTTTATAATTAAATTAAGTTATATTCCAGAGTTAAAACTTTTAAAGTAAAGTTGACAATAATGAGGATAACCTACGACGGAAATGCTGCGATTTCAAGAACAAAGTATCACAAGTCTTCAGTAATCGTTCAAGTACACTAAAATCGTTGTGGTCCATTTTCCATAATGCTGAAAACTTAAGCAATTAACATGACCCACCGCTTTTTTTTTTGTGGATTGATTAGTACTTCCGGACGCGTCCTTGGCTAAGGTCGTTGGTCCCGTAAGTATAGTGAATGTTCTCATCGCAGTAGGTGGCAGTGATCTTCCGCTATTGGATGGCGAGATACGGCGTCGAGTTACCATCGGCTTGCGGGATTTTCTCCAACCAATTCCAAGCTTACGCTCTCGTACCTCAACCAGGTATCTCCTACCAGGGGGCACCACCCCAGCCGACTCAAGTTCCAAGTTCCCTACCGGTCTTCCGGCACGTGTGGTAGTGTAGTGCACGTTAGTGTAAGTGTGTGTGTAAGGGGTGAGCATAGGACAAGGAAGAGGAAGGAGGGACTGCGCGGTCCATAGCATGGCACGTTTGTTTGGGTACTGCTCCAGCATTCGCCTGGAGTTGATGGGAGAAACCACGGAAAACTACCGATCAGAGCAGCCGTTCGCTAGAATTATCGTCCAGACAGCGACTGAATTCGACTTAAGCATTCGCCTGGAGTTGATGGGAGAAACCACGGAAAACTACCGATCAGAGCAGCCGTTCGCTAGAATTATCGTCCAGACAGCGACTGAATTCGACTTAACTACGTACGTAACGACGAATATCCGTTACGTACGAGACGAACACTACAGTGAAGAGTTTTTGCCACCTCGAACCTTTTGCACTATCGATATTCTGCTCACGCGCAGTTCAAGTTTCGCATCACTTTAGTGCATCTGCACATGCGCAGAAGATCGCTAAAGCGTCACGTTCGAGTACTCCCTAGCATCGGCTGCGTATAAACGACTCTGACAGTTCTCTCGCCACGTGCTGTGGTGCGTCATGTGACCTGCTCTGAAGCAATCAGCTTGCGAGGATTTGTTTCCTTTCGCACATCCAAGGTTCAGCTTTGGCGCTTATCTGATTCGCGGAGGCGATAAGGTTCGGCTTTGGTAAAAGAAATGAACATACCAAAACGTGTCATAGCTTGTCAGTAAGTGTTAATTTTTGAGATTTCATTTATCTGTGATGTAGGTGGTGTCATGTGCATAGTAGAGAGTTTTTGCCACCTCGAAAGGTTAAGCACTATCGATCTTCTGCGCATGCGCAGATGTACTAAAGTGATGCGAAACTTGAACTGCGCATGAGCAGAAGAGCGATAGTGCTTTACGTTTTGAGGTGGCAAAAGCTTCCTAATCTCTAGTAACGTGTGTGGCAATAACGCACTGAACTGTTCTGATATATATATATATATATATATATATATATATATAGATATATATATATATATAGATATATATCGTCTCCTGTATTATTTCAATAGTAAACCTTTGGGTTCCGGCTCTCACGCGCGACCAATCTTCATAAATGAGGGCTCTAAAGAAAGAGAATTTCACGGAGACTTGACGAATTCCACTTTCACTTTAAAAATATGAATGATTTCCTTATAAAACGCATCGAAATATTCATGTAAAATGCAACCCACATCACATGTTAACCTACATCGGCAAATAACTCATAAACAAAGCGTTTTAAGGCCTTAAAAAATACAATTTTGAGGCCAAAGGCCTCAAAGAAACGTTTTCCACATCATAATCTACAAGATGAGATATTCTCCGATCCATTCAATTAAATTTTCGGTTCCACGCTTCAATACTATCAAGGCCACCTGAATATTTCAGCCCTTCCTGCTGGTAGCAATTTTTGTGGCGACACGCTTAGAAGGCTTAGATTTGACAATCTTTATTTACGCTTTCTGTTAACACCGTAGTTTGTGCAGTCTGACGATGTTTATTTGCATAATCATTAATTCAAGATTTAATCTGCGAGAGTTCTCGCACGGGTACGCTAGTATATATATATATATATATATATATATATATATATATATATATGCATATATATATATATATATATATATATGAATTAATATGTATGTATATATATATATAAATTCATTATGAATTATTACAATTAATTAAATCAATTAAGAATTGTCAAAATAATGTCAATTGGCCAGTCTAACTATTCCTTAGGAGGAAATGGTTACTCCTTTTCCCTGCATCAGGAGGCCTTTGCCCTTAAATGAATGTAATTGCTAAATAATAATATTAATATCTATACTTAATCATCACCTGATGCTTCGGCAATATATGAAGATGCACAGTTATTAAAATTACTCTGTATACGTAACTCCGCGTTTACAGTTGTGTGGTGCGTAGGGTGAGTTGTAATCGATGCATAATGTCTTGAGTAAACACAGATGAGCAACACTGATAGAAGGCCAAATAGAGAGTCGAGACATCAGTTGCATAAGGAAAACAAGTGTAAAATGTCGGTCAAGATCAAAGCCATTGACATTTAGACGAGAGTCGTAAAATCACATAAAGTTAGTCCCAACGCTGCCGCTACCGTAGGTCCTGCCGGTCAGACACTACAGTGGCAACAGTGCGGAGAGAAGACACGCCAGCCGCGGGCGGGCGGAGCGGGGGGAGTGGGGTGAGGCGGGGAGGGGCGGGGGAGGGGCGGGGAGGGCGTGGGCTGTCCACTCCCACGCTCCGTTAACGGAACAGTCAGCTGTCGCCGCTTCGTCACGGCTCATCCCGTCGGGCCGGGCGCGCCAACGACCAAGCCCATGAACACAGCAGGAGTCACGACCATTGACAACTTTAAGGGATGCGTTCACGGGATTGGTCAAATATGCATAAAAAACAATTAGTTACGCCAAAGTTTCGAGATATTTAATTTCTTCATCAGGGCTATATTATAAAGACAACAAACACAAGACATGAAGACAAATAAAATTGACAATCACAAGCACATGATATGTTTACAAACAACACCAACATAATATACTTTGGGAGCTTTTTATATTATTTTGGTCATCGTAATACATCGTCATTCATCTGGAATAACTAACTGACAACGAAACATTGGAGCAAGAAAGATAAGTACATGTAATACACAAATTTGCAAGTGTAGTATTTTATCAATTTGAATGTTTAGGTGAACATTGAACGAAAAGTTCCATGTTCGAATGTTCGCTCAAAATGTCCATAAAGCTGCCACTTTAATATCGGGGCCCATGGACAAATAATTTGTAATTACGTTTGTTACATGTACTAAATGCGATAAGAGGAGATATAGTTATTCATAACTTGAAATTTCTGTTTTAAACGTTCACGTCATATCCTCTTGAATTTAATAAAAACAAGGAATCAAAATTCGAATAAAAATAAAAACTGGTATGACGCAAAAGAATCAGAAAACGCCTCCATGTCAGTTACACCTGTCGCCGAGTGATGCTAAAGGGCAGTGACTTCCAGCAAATCCCGGGCACTTCGCCACTTTCCTTGGCCACTCGGCCAAATCTAAATGCGGCGTATTGTTCTTCCCTGAGCCACCGGCTGTTCCCTCAGGGGCGGTGCCAGTTCGGGGAAATAAGGGGCTATCCACAAATTACATGTGGTCCTTTATGGGAGGATGGGATCAAGCGAATCTCGTCTAATCTTACATGGGGGAGAGGTCGGGGGGGTTGTCGGCAAATTTCACGTATTATTTTTTCGCAAAAAAGTACTAAATTGAGAGAAAACTGAGACAAGTTAAATACAATACGTTTCTATACTAGAAAATAGCTAAATCTTGCACAATAATTTGTATTGTGGCAATGTGAATGCTACAATAAGTAGCATAGTATACCGAGAAAAAGAAATGAAAAAAATACCAAATTTTTTATCATTAATGAGAAATATCTCATTACGTATATTTTTAGAGAAGTTTTGAAGAAGGAGCGTGTGGTAAAAAGAACCGAACTTTTGATAAAATTTACCTAAAGTTTGGTAATTTTTTCCAAATTACTGAAATAGTGAGATTGATTTTACGGTTGCTAAAAAGTTTGATAATATTTGTTAGCCTTTTTCTTTCAGAGTGAAAACTGGATGTTTAGCTGCCACCGCGACTCGACGATCGCTGCCGCGAACGAGCTGGCCGGCATGAATTATTGCACTGTTTTTAGAAGTGTAATAATATTCGTTGTAATTCACTCTATTGTCGAAATACTACGCATATCTAATCTTAAATATAATTAAGAAAATTATGTATTTTAAATGAATCACAAATTAACATATTTACATTAAAAATACGCATTTTGGAAAATCTCACGTGAGATTAGAAGGGGGAAGTGGGTCGAGCCCAAATTTCACCAAGGGAGAGAGGGGGAGAGGGGGAGTCGAAAAATCGCCATAATCGCCTCACGTAATTTACGCACGGCCCCTAAGCTCCCGACTGGTCTCCCGACATGTGTGGTAGTGTAGTGCATGTTGATGTGAGTGTGTGGGGAGAGGATAGGACAAGGAAGAGGAAGGAAAGATCGCGCGCGGTCCGTGGCCCGTTTGTTAGGGTACTGCTCCGGCATTCGCCTGGTGTTGATAGGAGAAACCACGGAAAACTACCGATGAGAGCAGCCGGCCGCTAGAAATCTCCTCCAGACAGCGACTGAATTCGACCTAGCTGACAAGCTAGTGTCGAAAATCCTGCCGCCGTCGGGAGAGGACCTCCAGGTCAGAGGCACTGCAGTGACATTAAGTTGATGCACTGAGCCATCTCTCCCGGTATTATTAGTTGAAATCCATATAGTTTCTTGATATATTTTTATATGTTAAATTTTTGGGGGGCGGGGAGATGTACATGGCCTAGCTCTGGCTGTGCTCGCGGCGGCGGGGGTGTCGCCGAGTTGGGCGCGAACAAGCGGGGAGCGGTGGTGACGGCACGAGGCGTCGCCGCTCAATTAACGCATCGCCCCCTGGGGAGATGCGGCGACTTTCCCTGGGGGCCAATACGGCCGGAAGAGAAGCGAGCGAACCGGCTTCCAAACCCCGGCTCGGCTGGTTCAAACCCGGCTCTAGGCGGTGGATGTCCGACCAGTGAAGAATCCTCAGTGTGTAGGCCATATTATGCCAGCGATGTTATCATTGGTGGTAAGAGATGTAGGTATAGTTATTCATTACTTAAAATTTTGCTTTAAAACGTACGGGTCACATCCTCTTGAATTTAACAAAAACAAGGAATCAAAATTCGAATAAAAAGCATGAGTCCTTGGAAATTGCCGATAAATCCCCCACTCACGAATAGTGGAAGGATATATCCGAGAATTTCCAAAGCATGAGTGGTAGTTAATAGGACTATTCCACTCGTTAAATTAAAACCAATCGTGGTTAACTGTACTTATAAATGCTCCAATCAGGGCCATGTATCTCAAAACGTTTATCGCTTTTTCTATCCGATTTTTCTTACTGTTTCTCCCTCCTGGCCAATCATAAACTGTGACTCATCAAATCAAACTGTTTCGAACTCTGACGAACATAATTTCATTCGTGGAATAGTCCTATTAAATACCACTCGTGTTTTCGAAATTCTCAGATAAATCCCCTTCTCGCTTCGCGAATCGAGAATTAATCGACAATTTCCAAAGCACTCGTGGTATTACCTACGACCATTCCACAAATAAAATAACGTCCAATATAGTTCCAAAATGCGCGAAATATTGCAAATAACTGAAAGCTATGTTAAAATCAATGAGGTTATGTTATAGTACATACGCGGTTTATTAGACATCGACACAGCGATCGATGCATACCGCCTCCTAAGGTAGAAGAATGGCAGCTTATTATTGGCCAGTAGTGAGGGACTGAAAGAAAAATCAGATAGAAAAAGCGATAAGCTTTTTCAGATACACCGCTTTGACTGGAGCATTTTATATGTAAAATTGATCACTATTGGTTTTAATTTCAGGAGTGGAATGGTCTGTGTAACGTTTCTTGACCACTTTTGACCACTCTTGACCACCACCCAGCCCGATTTTTACAGAATCTTTTTCAAAATCTCAAAGCTTCGACTAGAACCAGATCGACCGGGGAATATCCATTTTGGAAGAAATCGTACGTATCGTTTAGGGGCTAGCGGTGTTCACAGACGAACAGACGGACGTTTTCCTTTCAATTTGTTTTTCGGTATCAAGGACCCACAAAACAGGGTTTCTGGCTACACCACGTGACAGGAATTTTTTTTCTTAGTTTAGCAACTGGTTTTATCCACTTTTTCGTTATCACGGCCCGGCAATGAATTTTTTTTCCGCCGAAAATTCGCCATTTTTTTGCGTAGCATTACATAACTTTCCCTATACTACGTATATCACTCCGTGTATACGTACGTATAAGGAAAAGTAAAATAAGGAATTCTGTCATGGCTTCGTTTAGAGCTTCTACTGAAGCGATTGTATTTATTTTTCCTTTAAATGGAAGAATGTGATCCCTAAATGTGTTATCAGACATTGTTTGTGTTGATTCATCAGCATTTACAGTGTAAATTAATTAAATAATGTTTAATAGTACGCTTATCGGTAGTCAATTGTTTTCTTCCAAAGCCCGTGTTCCAAAGTAGTATATCGATAGATGTATATAAGACCACGCCGCTTGATGTTTTGATTGTTGTGATTTGTTTACAATTATACAAAGTTTTGTTTCACATGAAATTATTGCATTCTAGTTTATTTTTAATTCGCGACTAGTGAATCACTCCGCCTATACTGCCATTTTTCTAACGTTACCTCTCAAGGCCCGTCTTCCCGATGTAATATGTCCTGATATTTCGTGTCTTTCTCAGTCGTGCCGATAGATATCGCGTGACCGCGACCGTATCAAGCCGTGCTTGCCATCAGGCGACTTCTAGCGGCTGGACCCAGAAAGACGCGAAATACCACGACATATTCCATCGTGAAGACGGGCCTTGAGAGGTAAATTTAGAAAAATCGCACTATACACATGTTTGAAGCGCAGTCCGTGAGTCCACCCACGTGGCCATCGCATCGCGCATGCGCGTTATGTAAAGTCGCAGGGAAAGCTTAATACGCGCGAGGAGAAGAAGGAAGAGTTGTCTCCAATCGCGACTCCCAGCAGCGAGGACGCCGGTTTTAGAAACGCTGGGGAAAAGTCTCGCGGACGCGTCGCGTCGTGCGGCGGAAATTATGGAGACGGAGGAGCAGTGAAGGTGAAATTGGGAAGTGTAAGTTAGAGGAGACTATTCCACACGTGGAATTAAAACCAATAGTGTTCAACTATACATACAAAATGCCCCAATCAGGGCGGTGTATCACAAAAACTTTATCGTTATTTCTATCCGATTTTTCTTACCGTTTCTCCCTACTGGCCAATCATAAACTGTGTCTCATCTATCTTATGAGGCGGTATACGTCGATCGCTGTGTCGATGTCCAATAAACCGTGTATGTACTGTAACATAATTTCTTTGATTTTAACGTAGCTATCAGTTACTTTCAATATTTGGCGCGTTTTGGAATTCTGTTGGACGTAATTTCACTCGTGGAATAGTCTTATTAAATACCACTCGTGCTTTGGAAATTCTCAGATAAATCCCCTCCTCGGTTTGCGGGTGGGGGGTTTATCGACAATCCAAAGCACTCATGGTATTACCTATGAACATTTAAGGTATTAACTCGCGATTATACATCGTGGATTTCGTTATCGTCTAATATTTTACCTTCTAGTTTGGTATTTAGAGCTCAGATTTCTGAATGTTTCTTGTATTTTACGTCATGAATTATTCCTGCTCTTTCGTCAATAACATAAAAACAATAATTATTATGATGTAAACGGGCTGAACAGAAGAGTTTAAGCTGATCTACAATACAATGCCATGATAGTACGTTCTACATTCCAATATAGTGAAAAACATAGGTAATATTGATAGTAGAATAATGAAATCACAATTTAATTACATTCAATGCTTCATTACGTATTGTGGTATTGTGATTTTTCCTGTAACATGTAATGATAACTACTCATGTGATGATTTCAATTTCAATAGTCCATGTTCATTTCGTATAATCCCCTACATCAAATTAGCATATAATCATTTTACCTCCCAACAAATACTTGGGTTGTCTCTGATCAAATAGAAAGCAAGATCTCACTTCTCTTTCCAAATACAGAGGTGTAAATCAAGGATTTCCCTCTCACAAACCCTCAGAGTTGCTAGCGGGATTTGACAACATGAAGTCAGTTATATAATACTATGAAATAGGAATCAATGCGAGTTAATAAATACAGCTGAAGATCGTGAATCGCTGTCATATGTTAACTGTTTATAAGACAAACCCCTTTAAATGTGTGCGGTACACTCTCGTGTTGCAGCGATCTGCACGATACCACATTAATGGAACAACGAATATTAAAAAGGAGAGAAAGAAAAAGGAGAATGAAAAATGAAAGAAGGGAGAGGATGATAATAAGAAAGGTATGGAGAATGAAAAGAAAAGAAACAGAAAATGAAAAAAATCAGACGACTGACAAATAAAAAGATAAGCGAGGGGATAAAGGAGAAGTAGTGAAAGAAAATAACTGACGAGGAAAGAAGAAGAAGATACTGTTGAATTCGCCCAATACTGTTTCGCTTCAAAAGATCTGGTATAGAAGGGCTCCGCAAGGATACGCACTGACTAGGGACGAGTAATATTGAAGAAGGAATTTCTACTCTTCGTGCAACAAAACCTACATCAAAGCCTGGACCGTATTATCGCATTTTTTTCCGAAATTTCAAACGAGGTTCCTTCTTAATCGCATCTCCCCCAGCTGGAACAATCCCTTCTTTGATTATGCATCGTAAATAACGTCTTTGCGTGTGTGTTTGTACTCATCGCTTTGTGTTCGCTAGTTGTGCCATCTGAAGTGCCAGAGGCGTGAAAGAAAAGAAAAAGAAAGTAAACATGAGAGTACTAACAAATAAAAAGATGAGCGAGGAGACAAATCAGAAGAAAAACACGAAGAAGTGAAGGAAAAGTAACTGACGAAGAAAAGGAGGAGAACATACTGTTGACTTCACCCAATATTGTTTTCTGTTGACGAATCATTATTTCTGTACTTTATTCTTCGCTTACAAAGATTACAGCACGTCTTCAATGATTACCTCGCTTACAGCAGGGCTTCAACAGCATAAGCATTGACTTGGGACGAGTAATAGGGAGTTTCTGCGCGCCATTGCGAACAACACTATCGATCTCCTACGCACGCGCAGATGCACAAAGGTTACACGAATCTTGAACTGCGCATGCCTAGAAGATCGATAGTGCTGTCCACCACGGCGTGCAAAAACTTCCTATTATCAAAGAAGGAAATTTGACTCGCGACTTAAGTAAACCTACATTAAAGCCTGGACCGTATTGCAGCATTTTCCCCCAAACTTCCACACGCAGTTCCTTCCTAATCGCATCTCCCTCCAACTGGAACAATCCCTTCTCAGATCATGCAACGTAAATAATATCTACGTGTGTGTTTTAGTCATCGCTTTGTGCCATCGCCAGTTGCGCCATCTTCCGAAGTGCCGGAGACGTGAAAGAAAAGAAAAGAAAGGAAAAATCAGAGGACTAACAAATAAAAAGATCAGCGAATAGGCAAAGGAGAAGAAGAAGAAGAAAAAACAAGCTTAAACCAATAATGTTTTTCTGTGACAGAACATTATTTCAGTACTTTATTCTTCGCTTACAAAGATTACAGCACGGCTTCAATTATTACCTCGCTTGCAGCAGGGCTTCAACAGCATAAGCTCTGACTTACCGTGCAACAAAACCTACATCAAAGCCTGGACCGTATTACAGCATTTTTTCCCAAAATTCCAAACGCCGTTCCTTCTTAATCGCATCTCCCCTCCAGCTGGAACAATCCCTTCTCTGATCATGTAAATAACCTCTCTGCTTGTGTGTTTGTTCACATCGCTTTGTGTTCGACTGTTGCGCCATCTTCCGAAGTGCCGGAGGCGTGGGTGTTGGAGGGGAGGGGTGCTTTGAGGAAGTGACGTGAGGCAGCAAAGCTCGCCGCCAAAGCTGAGAGCGCGCGCTCGTTTCCGGCGCAAACCTTCGGCTTCCGGTTGTTTACACGCGCCAACAGGAACGGGCACGCGGCGGGCGGCTCGGCTCAGAGAGCCACACAGTAGCCTGTGAGGAGCGGGCGCTACAAATGTAAAGCAACGATACAAATGTAGGCATGCGTCATCGCCGACGAAACATCCATGTTTCTAAATGCCCATGCTCAAAATTTAACCGTCGATGTTAACCCTTAGTTACTCGCGCTATGTTTTATCACACAAGTTCCCGCGCGGGGTACTTTGTACGCCAGGCTTATTTTGTTAGGAAAAAGAGCTCTGCGACGCCTGAATAATATTTAAATATATTTGTTATTTACTTTTATTTGGAATGCATACATATTACAATTTAAAAAAAATAAAAATGGTAATAAATATAGCATATTAATCTTCAGAACAATTTTTTTTGCATTTTATAATTTTTTGCATTTGAAGAATATGTTCGTTGCATACAAATTTGTTGCACCAGTTAGTTGTATGTGTAGTAATAATTGTAGTAATGCGTTTTTTGTTCTTCCTCAAATGTGACAGTGATTTCTTAATTTTGTTAGTGATTATTCTTGATCATCACGACTTCCAGTTTTTGTAAATTTGCTGAAAAGCTGTGTTTTCTACCACATTGTAACCTTGTATTTGACAATGAAAATATCTCTATACTCTAAATCGCTACCTGGATAATCGCTAGCAAAATCAAGCTCACGTGTCATGTTCAGTCTCGGCCACTTCAACTTCTTCCTCAGAAACACTTGCAGCATCGCAAAGTTCGTCTTCTGACGATTCCTCATGTAATATATTCTTTTGAAATATGTAATACTTATTTTCCGAAAAATTATTAATCTCTTTATTGTTCCTAATGTGAAACAAAATAAATTAGTTTAATTACATCTATAAATTAAAAAATCCTGTAATAATTAAAAGAAAATGAAAAATCATATTGGTACCCGCGCGGCGTAGAAAGTACGCCAACGAACGGACATACAACCGTATAGCTTATACAGAAAATCTTATGCAACTGATTATCGAGGAGGATGCAGCTGAATGTCTTCTGCGAGGTTAGGTCAAATGTCAGAACGCGCGCTGATGTTATGTGACACTACAGCGACAACAGTTCCAGTGGCGTACAAAGTACGACAGCGCGAGTAACTAAGGGTTTAAAATATCGACCCCAAACCATCGATGTTGCTCAGGACGGTGAGCAAGTTCATCACTGACTGCGACGTGTCAGGCGAAACGTCGGCCTCTCAGCCAACGACGCGGCGTCTCCCAGACAGCTGAGAAGTCATGGACTCGAGCCGCGGAAGTTTACGTACGTAATTTTGAAGTACTAGGAGGAATACTTCGAGGGGTATGCGCCTCCCCGGAAGCGAACGTGTAGGTTGGTGTCGAATCTCACCATTCACGTGTTCCTTTAGTCATAAACAACAATGATGATACTGACAGGACTAATAACACAGTAGTTCAATTTAAGGTCCTTGTTATTTATTTTAGCCAAAATACTCTAAATAGCGCCCCTTGTGAGTGGCGCCCATGGTACGTGCCATGTCTACCATACCGTAGATACGCCTGTGGGGGTCGTCCATAAATAATGTAACGCAAATTTTGGAGTCTTTTAAACACCCCCTCACCCCCTTGTAACGCACCCGTAACGCGCACTTGAACCCCGCTAAATAATTACGTAACGCTTGCGACAACACCCCCTCCCTTGTGAATGCAAGAAGTGAGGGCAAGTTGTGAGAGAATGAAGAGATGTTGTGAGAAAGGAGAAAATGTTGCACATTAGGCACGCAATGGCACACAAGCCATGCACACGCCGTCATAGGCAAGAGTATACTGCGCCAATTTAAATGGATTTTAGAATAAACGACGAACCAGTTTTGAATATTTTCTTCGCAATCTCACATATTCAGTAAAAAATTGATGAAAATATATCTCCATTTGGACAATTTACAAAACTTTAATTTATTTTACTTTTTATTTAAATTACTTAATATTTTAATGCTTTAGTACAAGTCCCAAAAAAATAATTATTTCAGCAAATGTTGAAAAAATATAACAATAAGCCAATACCCTTCTACCCCTATGTAACGCAGCCGTAACACAGCCTCGTTCCCCCCTCCTCCTGTCTTCAGCATTACGTAATTCATGGACGACCCCTAAATAAAACAATCAAAGACACCCATACGTAATTAAGAAGTGTTTTTTTTTTCGCTCAGTTGCCGAAACGACGTGGCAGCCGTGCGGTGGGCGAGGCGGAGGCGGGCGTGGGTTGTCGGGGAGAGAGAGTGAGAGTGAATGGAGTGGAGTGGGCGCGGCGAGGAGTCGTCGTGGGCGGGAGCAAACACAGGAGCGGCGGGAGAGCAGGCGCGGGAAATCGACATAGGACGTCGCATCCGCGTACACTAAAACATCTTTTAGTGACGGATTAGCAAGCAAGCAAAAATGCTGCTGAACAAACCCACATAAAACGACTTTCTTTCCAAAAAAGTATCACTCTGCTCAAGAACGGGGCAACGCTAAGACAGAAAATTAATACAGTAAACTCTCATTAACGCGAATTCCAAGGGACCGAATTAATCGGAGTTCGTGTTATAAAAATTCGAGTATCCGAGTATTATAATGTCAGTAGTAGAGTAATCCTTTGCTGAAGGCGAAGTTTTGTTCGTGAGACGGCGAAATTCGTTGTTAAGCGAGTTCGTGCTAACGAGGGTTTACTGTAGTACTTTATGGAAACGATGATGGAATGATGGGTATTAATACACGAGTGTGATATGACGATACGAGCGAGAAACGAGCCGGCATCGTAAACTTCACACGAGTGTATTAATACCCATTACATTGAGTTTCTTAGGATACTTTTTTCTACGACTTTTATAAGTTAAACTTTTACAATGAATCGCTTTCGTGGGAGCTGACATACAGGATTGAGCCAAGGCTACATAGCGGACTGCTCCCAATCCACCGCAGGTGGCTTTTGTATACCACTGGCTAGTCAATAGGATCAAAGTGAAATTACGATCCAATGCATTTTATATCGCATTCCACGTAAGAAATTATTAATAATACAATGCAATTTTAACGTACACAATCGAAGAAATATTTACTAGAAGATTCTCAATGATTTAAATATGTCAATAGTTGGCTTTGTAAGTTCTCAGTGATAGGTGAAGGACCTGTACCATAATGAAATAGGTATCACAATGAGTATCTTTATGCAACGGGTAGGAGCATCAAATAACAGAATTATACAATGGGAGTAAAAAAAAGTGTAACGAAAATAGTCTTGAGTGATGCTGCAATAACATGGGTATGGCACGGCATAACATGGGTTTTAAGTAATGTTGCATGCCGTAACTTAACACGTGAAAAGAATATATTTACTAGCGGATAGCCTCTTGCTTAGAGCCATAGTTTCCTATGGCGAAAGTGGTGTCGTCCATAGTGACTCAGTGAGTATGTGATTTCAGTCGGTATGCACAGTACGAGAATAGCACAATCAAATATTTGCATTTTTTAAGCGAAAATTAATTTGTTTTCACGGTTTGTGCCACGTGTTGGTCGGAGAAACCGGATGAGAGCAGCCGGCCGGTAGAATTCGCCTCCTGACAGTGCCTGAATTCTATCCAGCAACGTGGCTAGTGCGAAAATCCTACGACCGTTGGGAGTGGAGTCCTAGGCCCTCCCGGTCAGAGGCACTGCAGTGACATCAGTTGACGCACTCAGCCACCTCTCCCGGTACGATGTTGCGATGTACAGTGTGGTTTTGCTAACCGTGCCTCTGGCAGGTGTCAGCTGTTGGCGGTGTCACTCAATCGGCAGCTTACGTGTCGCTACAGTGACTTCACTAAAGTGACGTTCACGCTCCCGACTGGATGAAACCGTGCACAGCTGATTCCCGCCAGAGGCAGAGTTGAATAAATCGCAGTCCAGAGGAACGA
Organism: Acheta domesticus; assembly: GCA_031308135.1. Taxonomy (NCBI): domain Eukaryota; kingdom Metazoa; phylum Arthropoda; class Insecta; order Orthoptera; family Gryllidae; genus Acheta; species Acheta domesticus. The sequence goes on from JAHLJT010002630.1 coordinate 117,462,471, forward strand.
GAGCGGCGGGCGGGGGGGGAGGAGTGGGGGGCGGGTGGTGAGTGATGACGCAAGCGGCTGCTTTCGCCCAGGCGACAGGTCACTTTAACACCTGATGATGGAAACCAGTTACTTCCGAAACGTTGTGAGGAATTTGTATTTTATTTAACATATAAACTGTTATTTCAAGATTTTCCTGTCTTTTAAATGATGCACCAACTTATTGATATAATTGAAAATATAGACAGAAACTAAAAACATTAATTAGAGGTTTATCTACGATTTCCTGAAAAATTTTCCTTTTGTGGGTTAGATCTCTATTCGGGATAAATTATTTAACTTTAAAGTGACGTGTTCTTAAGAAAAGAGGATATTCATTGCCATTAAATATTTTCATTGGAATAAAATAGGCATTTTCCTAACATCCGATATTTAGCCATCACTAAACGCAACGGCACGGAACGAAACGGGATTGTAAAGGACCGCACAGGGCTGGTTGCGAACGCAGGGGGGCGGTGTGGAGGGGGGGGAGTGGAGCGGGATGGAAAGTCAACAGCGGAAACAATTGCGAGCGAGCGGCGGCGCCTGCCGCGCTGCTTTTGTTGCGGCTCCACTCGGCCCGATAACAAGCGCCGGGCGGCAGCGGCTCCAGGCGCGACAGATGACAGGCGCTGCCCGCGGCCGCGCAAACGGGTTATTAGGCATTTTATAGACATCGCGTGTTTAGGAAAATGTCAATTTTATTCCAATGAATAAAAAATTAAAGGCAATTAATTAATGAATACGAATTATGGAAAATTAAACGTTCTGACGGATTATTTGGCCCTTTTGCCTTTTTTTGGTTTTTCATGACGTAAATGCCTTTTTAGGCATATTATCTTTTTAAATGCTTTTTTTTTCCTTAAAATTGATGTATACTTATTTCCAGTCTTGGATTCAAATACATGTTTAAATAATTTTCAGTTCTATCAATCTCATTAATTGTCTACTGGTAACGAATCTTTATTTTTTGTCTAGACTGAAGATTTATTTGGTTTACACATGACATTGAATGTTTGGAGCCGGAAAGCTTGGCTGTGAGGAGTTCTAGCGGCCTGCTGCTCTGATCCGTACTTTTCCATGGTTTCTCCGATCAACACCAGGCGAATGTCGGAGCAGCACCCTAAAAAACGAACAAAGGACCGCGCGCGATCTTTCCTTCCTGGACCTTGTCCTCCTCCTCTCCTCTTACGCACACACTTACACTAACATGCACTACAGTACCACACGTGCAGAGAGACCGGTTGGGAGCTTACAGCTTGTCCCGGCTGGGGGCTTGTGCCCCGCTGGTGGGAGATACCTGGTTGCGGAAAACCCCGCTAGCCCAAGTTTAGGTCGTTGCCAGATCCCGCCATGCAGCGGGGGAAGATCAAATCCACCGCCCGAAGAAAAACATGTACTGCACTTACGGGGCTAATTACCTTAGCAGTTGACGCGCCCGAAATCACTAATAAATAAATCAACCAATCGGATGCGAAAATGTGTCTCATGAAACACAACTATTAGAATGTCCAAAGAGAAAAGGGGAAGTTCTGACCTACTTCATGGACACTCATTGGACTTTCAGACTGGAGGTGATTGATGTGTAATCGGGAGGTCACGCAAATTGTTTGGTCATCTCGGGACGGACGGCTGTTCCGTGCATTATCTCCTTGACGTGAGGTCAGTGGGGCGTGCGTATTTAGAGCTAATGCGACCTCTATCAGCTTTATAGTTTTCAACATGTTCAACAATCTGCATTAGTTACGGTCGTAAACCCAACAGCATCATGCGGCTTTTCTTAACATGCTCAGAAGATCACTTTTTGGGGGAGGGCATTTGATCACTAAAGGAAGAATGCTGCACGCATCATGTGAAGTGATGACCAGAAGGCTCTAAAAGGTTCGTTAATAGTACATTGTCAAACAATGATGTAATGATGGGTATTAATACACGAGTGCGATATTATGATACGAGCGAGTATCGTAAACTTCACATGAGTGTATGAATACCCATTACATCGAGTTTCATACAGTAAATTTTCTACGATTTATGGTAACGTTTATAAGACAAACTTTTAAAAAAACGCATCTAAATATTCACTGTAAAAATGCAACCCGCAACGCACATCAGGATTTTTTTTTAAATCTATATCGTCAAATAACTACTAAACAAAGCGTTCTAGGGCATTAAAAACAAAAATTTTGAGGCCACAAAGAAAACGTCCCTCACTCCGTAATCTACAGCACGCGATCTTCTTGACCATTCTATTACATTGTTGCTGGTCGACGCTTCCAGCTTCTGCCCCACCTGTTCAGAGCCTGTAGAATCTGCAACAGTATGTGAAAGGGTTAGGTGGGAGTGGCGGGGAGAGGCGAGGTGAGGCGGGGAAAGGCGGGGAGGGGCGGGAGATGGGTGAGGCGGGGCAGAGGGTGGCGGGGCGTGGCGGGGCGCGGCGGGGCGCGGCGGGGCGCGGCGGGGCGCGGCGGGTCGAGGCAAGGCGCCGGGGCGAGTCGCCAGCGGAGATCGATAGAGCTGTCAGCTGCCGCCCGCCCCGCCCCGCTCCGCCCCGCCCCCGACGCCCCGGAGGCGGCGGCGGGGGCGGCGGTCAGTGGGCTACAAGGAGGAGGAACGCGCTCTTGAGGTTTCACGTGGAAGTTTCGTAGAAAAAGACGTCCAAAATGCTCTTGCACCGAGGAAAATACTGGTTCGCATCCAACAAAATCGTGTGTGCTCCAGTTGATGGAAAACAGTCCAAACACGCGGACGACGGGAGTGACGCGCCAAAACAAACGCGCTTCGGCAGATCTCGCAGCGGATCTGGAGGCTAAGACTTGTCTCTCTATATAAAGTTCTTTGCGCAAAGTAATTGTAAAAGCAAGCGTAATTACGAAATTTCTTGCTCATCCCAGTCTTGATTGAGATGGGAGTTATACTGCGATTTTCGTAACCCTGCTTCCTGACAGGAATCAGCTGTTGACGGTTTCATCCAATCCGGAGGTCGATTGTCACCATAGTGACGTCACTGTAGCGAAATATAGCCCTCGTTTGGATGGTAGCGAAACGGCTGATCCGTGTCAGGAGCTGAGTCACGAAAATCGCAGTATAGATAGTAAAAAATTCTAGAGCTCTGAAGTACAACCTGTGTTTCTACACTTTTCCGGCGCCCCTTTTGAAACTTAATTTATTAATTAAGAAAAATATTTTTCATTACAGTCAAACCATTTCAACTTCTGTCATTTTCAACCAAGGAAGTCCGCAGCAAATAGATTTCTTGTAGTTGCCACGTTCACTAATCATTGGGCAACGCCTCAGACATGTGAGAAATCAAATAAGTGTGTCAGCCGTAAACAAAGATCTGGAGCAAGCAAAGATAACCATTGTGAGCTCCAATGGTTCACATTATGACACTAGGATTCGTACTCTTTCATAAAACACGACAAAATCAATGAATACTACTTTCACACTGAAAATCCACTAGTGTGTTTCATATTCAATGGCATTGTAAACGTGTAGTCGTTTGATGAAATTTTGAAGATGAAATTATAGTTCCTTTCGTAGCTTTAATATTTAACACATTCGAAACAATAAAATAGAATTTCATCTAAAGTATTTCAATAACTGTTCAAAAAATTTTAACACATTAACATCAGTGTACTCATTAAAATAACTCATTGCGGAAAACCAGAAGATGTAGAATAGAATACGTGAAAACTGGCATTCGCCATTACGGTTCGACAATTATATTACTACTTATTTCTCATAATCGCAAACCCAAATCTCTTTCTTCTGCTAAATGTGCCTTAACTACAAAATAACTCCTTGCAATCTATTTAAAAAAAAGAACAGCGAACATTGACACTTCGGTGGGTATCAGATGGGGCACGCTATTGGCAAAGGCGACACGAAGAATCTATTTTTAGAAAATCGATAAACAACTGCCGACAGGCACGCGTTGATTTTATCTGTGAGTGAAAACATGTAACGCGGAAGCGAGGTGCAAGAACACGTTTAAATCAACAGAATCGTTTTACAGCTGATGCCGTGAACTGTGGTTAGGATCTGTTATACAGCATCTTAACCACTAACCACTGCTTTTTTCCCCTGGATGAAATAAATTCTACATACTAGCACGGGTATGCGTGCCATAGGCTCATCACTTTTCATGACAAGCTCCAGGGATAACCGTTGGAAGGCAATAATACCGCTTCCTTTTATTTCCTTCTTGCTACTGAAATATCACTTACGATATCAATTACCGATAACACAGACAAATAATAAGTCCTTGAATATTTCAACACAAGATAAAGATTTGGATTTTAAAACATGATGATAATGATATAAACAAGTTAACTGAAATATTGCATTAAAACTGTTTGCTGGGAAAATTAAGTATGAATTTATTTATGGAGTTATATATTTATCTATGGAAATATACCTATTGCATCTCGGTACATTTTTACTTATTTAATGTTTTAAGACTAGCTTTTTATCTTTTGTATGTTCACAAAAACTTGGATTGTAAATTTAAAAAAAAGAATATTATTAAAAAACACGGTATACACATAAAATACTAGGTAGAAGTAGAAAGATAAAAAATTGTAAACCCAGTATTGCTAACCATCACAACTGGTTATCGATGGTTAGTAATTCCAATAAAATACAATGTAGATTAACTTTGTAAAACTAAATGGGAATAAATGTTGTTATTACTATATTATGTTTTATATAACTGATGAATACGACGGAACGACGAGCAAGTTATGTTGAATAAAATGTAACTTTTCTTAAATAGCTGCATGCTTTCTAAAATTGAATGTAATAATGTATTTGACTACATTCATTTCTGTTTCTCCCTTTTCGGGTAAACTAATCAAACCCCAGCTTTTATAACTGAACTACTTGAACGGGATCAATTTATCTTGAAGTGATTGAACTGATCAATTTATTTTGATGTGGAGAAATACTTCAATCAATTCAAAAGTCTGATAAATGAAACTCGCTAGTGAAATATGTTCCTATTTTCACAATAATGCACGCAATAAAAACGTACGGTCTTTTAACATCTTTTACTTCAACTTGCTACAGTTTTACTTCAACCTGCTCAAGTAAATGATAAATGTTGGTGATTCATTTTGTTTAAATGAGAGAGATGTTTTTCTCATTAAGGGCTTTTTTATCCATCATCCAGATGTAACGCCGACGTTTAAGAAAAGACGGAGGTGGTGCAGAAAGTTACTTAGTACTCCAAGGGGGCCTACTTGGGAAGGGTTTACATTTCCCAAGGAAGGCTGTTTTATGTTCGAGCTATTTCATTACTGTACTGCCCTCTAAATTACGCGCGGTTTGTCATACCAACAGGAACGTCAGAGCAAAACAAGTTGTTTGTTAGAATATTCTAACCCTCCGTTTCTCCACTAAGTAGCTTTTCAATCTTTTACGTTGATCGAAGAAGCGTGAAAACCCCTAGACCTCTGGGAGTAATTAGCTTACTCATCCTATCACAAAGCCGAAAGGGGGAAGGAAAAATAAATATAAAATATTCAAGAGCCCACTTCCCATCCGGACTAACCTTAAAATAAATACAGGATGAAATTAGATTTCAAAAGGAAGGAAGAAAGATAGAAAGAGAGAAAAGAAAGAAGTAAGAAAAGAAAGAGAGAACAGAAAGAAAGAAAGAAAGAAAGAATGAGAGTGGGTAACTCAGTCAGTGAGAAAGTAATGAGAGAAGAAGAAGAAGAAGAAGAAGAAGAAGAAGTACAAATACAACAATCGGGAAACAGACTCCACTCGTAGGCGAATGACCTATTTCGCGCTTGATTTACGTAAATTGCAATATTAATGCCAGAATTAGCATTGCTTACCTCAATTATTTTTACGTAATATTTTCAAATATTTGTTGCTTTGTAAGTTGCCTGAACGCCCTGGTTTCTACAAAGTACGGAACCATTTGTCTTCCTCTGTCGCCTAAGAAGCCCAGTAGCTGGAGGGGTTTGTGGCAGTGAATATTCCCAGAGTCTCTTTGTCCGGATTTCCCAGCATTCTCTGCTCTCTGCGAGACTTCCGGGCTTGCAACAACAAGATTAAGCAGCAGGGCATGTTCTACAAACCGAGACAATGCAATGCATCGGTGTGTGTGGAATAGGGGACGAGAGAACAAAGAATTAATTATCAAAATTAATCTAAAAGAGTACTGTTAAATTACCATGCGCCAGACAGCGAAGCTCAAAGCGGATTAGTTGGCTCAGGGCATCAACTGAATACCTGCCGGCAAAAAAAATTGTAACCCTCAAAATGCAAATTTAGCGACACACGACTTTCCTCCTCCATTGTTGCAACGTTTATGCACTCGTTTCGACACTTGGCGACATTAAATCAGAAGAAAAAAGTCGCTTAATGTTCATGTTTGCCAACATGCCTCACTCAGACCCACAGACGACCTTAATGCAAGGAAACAGAGCATTCCAGAAAAGTAATGGTTAGAACAAAACGTGCTGGCAGGTATTCAACAGATTTCACTGCAATGCTTTTGGCCGGGAGGTCCTAGGATTTGATTTCCGCCGGTAGTAGAATTTTCGATACAAGCTAGATACCTAGGTCGTATTCAGTAACTGTCTGTAGGAGAATTCTAGCGGCCGGCTGCTCTGATCGGTCGTTTTTTGTAGTTTCTTGATCAACACAGGCCTTGCCAGGGCAGTACCCTAACAAAAGGGCCCTGGACCGCGCGCCGATCTCTCCTTCCTCTTCCTTGTCCCACCCTCACCCCTTACATTACATAGACTTACACTCACACACTACACTATCACACATACCGAGAGACCAGTCGGGAGCTCACAGCTTTTTTTCGGCTAGGAGCGGCGCCCCGCTGGTGGGAGATACCTGGTTGGGGAAATCTCTACTAGATGACAGTGGGTTGGCGCCGAATATCACCCAGCGGAGGAAGATCACCACCATCCCCGAGACACGGACTACACTTACGGGACCAATGACCTATTGTAATTAGTTGGCGTGCCCATAAGCACTAAATAATCAATGAATGGGGCGAATGCTTAATGGGAAGCATAGGTACGGTGGCGTCGGGAGGCACTTACGGATCCAAGGGGGAGGGGGGCTTGGGGACCACGAGGCCTAGAGTTTTTATTTACCTTTCTTTATTTGGCATAATTGATTTAAATAATTATATTACCTTCATATTGCGTAATTATTTAAACAATAATATCCTCGTATACTATTTGAGTAAAGTCCTCGTGTGCGTGCGTGCGGATGTGCGATTCTGTCTATCACGGTTCGACCACTTCCCGTGCACCAATCGAGACAAAAGAGGTGTCATTCGACACGTCTCTGTCTTCTGATTGGGAACTGATAATTTGTTTTCATATTCGGTAATAATATTCCAATAAAATACCAAAAACGCTTTTTTTTGCGTTTTGGCGCTGCGATCTTGGTGAGTACGCCGGAACTAAATCAACGCCACCTAAAATTTTAGATGTAGGGGGCGTTGATAAAACTCCAGTACCAATATCGATGAATGTAAAGAGAGAGAGGGATACAGAGAGAGAGAGAGAGACGACGACGGCGGCGGCGCAGAAAACAAATACGAAGAACACGCATATAAAGAAGAAGAAAAAGAAGAGGAAGAAAACGAAGAAAGAAGAAAAGAAAGAAAGAAAGAAAAATAAGTCAAACAAGCGAAGGTACTTTAAAGCGTCGGCCACGTCACATTCAGCTAGTTGTAAAGTATGATATAGTAACAGCACATAAATAATATACAATTTAATAACAATAATGTTTATATTTAACGAAAATGGGGTTGTCATGCCCCCTCCCCCCCAAAAAAACGATTCGCCTGGATCCGCGCGTGTTGGCGAGGGGGGCGGTGGACGTGCGCGGGTCGTGCGCGTGAGCTGGGAGGCGAAGGCGTCAGCTGAGCGGCGCCGCGGGGGGCGAGGGGTGGGGGCGGCGCCGTCGCTCGATGCCCCCGCTGCGCTGTTTGCAAACAATGGAGCGCCGCCGGGCAGGGCAGGGCAGGGCCGGGCCGGGCTGGCAGCCAGGCGCACGCGACACCACGCGACGCGACACGGCGCTCCCACGCCTCCACGCACGGCTCGGGTTGCCCCGCTGCGCTCGCTCGCTCCTCCCTTCTACGTTCGCACTCGTTTCATTCATTCCTTCTGTCTCCCATTCATTCATTCATTCATTCGTTTCTCCCATCCATTCATTCATTCGTTCTCCCAATCACCCATCCATTCATTCTCACATTCATTCATTCATTCGTTCGTTCTCCCCATCCATCCATTCATTCATTCTCCCATCCATCCACTCATTCATTCTCCGATCCATCCATTCATTATCCCATCCAACCATTCATTATCCCATCCAACCATTCATTATCCCATCCATCCATTCATTATTCCATCCATCCATCCATTCATTCATTCGCACATCCATTCGCACATTCATTCATTCATTCGCACATTCATTCATTCATTCATTCTCCCATCCATCCATCCATTCATTAATTCATTATCTAATTCAATCATCCCTTCATTATCTCATTCGTTCATTCCTTTTCGTTGTTTCATATTTCTTCCATCATTATCTTTTATTCATTAGTTCTCTCCCATCATGTATTATATTTCTTTCAATGTATATTTCATTCTCTCATTCATTCGTTGATTCATTACTATTCATTAATTTACTCGTAATATTTTATTCGTTCTTTCATTAATTCACTCACTGCTTCATTATCTCACCCATACGTTTATTGTGAAACATACGTTCTCTTTGATTCATTTATATTTTTCAGTCAATATTTCATTTATTATGGGATTCATTATCATTGATTCATTCATTCGCTCATTTAATGCATCGCTCTTTCTTTTTTGTTAATTTATTATTCATCGTTCAGTCGTTAACTTCGATTACTGCGACGACTAATTCATCGTACTTTTTCATTCACAGTCTCCCTGATTTGTCATATTTCATTCACTCTCTCTTTCTTCAATTCTTTGTTTCATCACTTTATACTCTCTCATTTACTCACATCCCATTGTTTTCAAGTTATTAGTAATAATATTGCACTACGCGTAACGACGCGTTCTATAAAAAGACTGAAAATTGAGGAAAATCATTTCATAAGCACGTATTTTTTAAAAATAATAAGAACCACTTGAAATGTTGCATGGTTTTATACGTTTTTAAGAACTAATATTCTTAGTAGTTAATTGTTTCCTTCAGCATCTCATGTATTGCCCTTGGATAAGATTTACTTAAAAGCAGCACTTGATAGCAGGCGTGGCGGAAGTATATTTGACGTCTCCTCGCACGATCGAAGACGCTCAGCAATTTCGGAATCTGTTCCAAACCTCCGGTTCGATCGTAACTGTGAACTCTTTTTAGTACGTTCTTCCAGACTCCGCTGCAGGATGTACAAAAACCTTACGACCCAAACAAGAGTCAACAACAGAGTAGGTCAAGGAATAAAGGCTCCAGAATAGCGCGTTGTGGCCGGTTGTCATTCTGGCAAAGGCACATCCGCGAAACACGACAGTCTCCATCAGGTCTGCCAACTCCACCCACGAATGTCAGCCCCATCCGGATGGGGCAGTAGACTTTCGAAGGATGTAAAAGTCCCAATGAGCTATGCCATTTTCTGAGTATTTAAAAGAACTCTCCCTATTTCACCGGCTAAATTAAACTACCTCCCCTTAACACATTACATATATATAGGTAATAACACAATTTATATACGAAACCATTTTTGTGTTGTGTAGGTCCCATATTTGTAGGTCCTTAGCGGCGAACACGGGAATCAAAAAATGGTAACGTTGGGCGCCCATGAAGTCCCAGATATGAATGTCCCAACAGAAGAGCACAGATCGGGGATGGACAATGGACAAGCTTTCAAAGCTGGTCATTTTACATCAACAATAACAAAAGCAATAAGTACAAAAGGCTTTCATGATATGAGGACTAGTTTTCTTCTCCCATTGTACAACTCTCTTATTAAGGAACACTCTCCAATATCACGTCCCCATCACTTTCACCCTCGGGAAAGAATCCGAACTCAATGAAGAATCAACATTTATAAGTTGCGAGGGATGTTCGTTCGAGTACCATCTCAGGGCTCGGTCATACTGGGACAGGCAGATTTCTGCTCAATGCATTCATTGTTCAAAGGACTGTCATCCCTGTGATACAGCGGCATTTTAGGCTTCGCTCGACAGCGGGTTACATAGGCCAGGTGCATGCTGCTGAGTGTTTGAAATGTAGTGCCTGCAACCAGTGACGTAGCTTCAGGGGACGCTAAGATGCTGAGCATCCCCACGTAAAATATTAATCAAAGATCCCTAAATATTGTATTGATAATTTTCCAAGTTAATGAAATACTTTGAGCGAAACACGTTTCGTATAAATTTTAAAGTGATTTTCTGTTATTCAATTCGGCACGTTGTTACAAGCTAGCCTCTGATTGCTTGGACGCTAACATGCTTCTAGCATCTGCCGCGAGATTGCGACGAGCGATGACGCATGCGCAGACGACGAGGTTCCCCCCTCCCCTCTCCTCTTCTGCCACTGAATTCCCGAGTCCCGATACGCTAGCATACGGTTGAGAAAAGGCTTATGATCAAATTACTCGTTTGTGCAACAGAGCGCAGCGCACCTGAAGTTGTCAGAGAAATATTATTCTTTCTCTCTCGTGATTCTGTGCTTGATCATGGGCAGATATAGTGCTTGCCAACTAATTCTTAGTTAATATCTAAGAAGTTGAATTCTCACTTAAAGATATTAAATATTATTTTGGTCCGAAATGTATAAATTCACAAGTGATCTCATTGCCAATCGCGCATGAAAATTAAAGCTGAGCTATTGCATAATTTGCTTTCAAGAAGTCTCCTGACATAAATCTGTTGAAGTATTGTAACATTTTTTCAATAATATAGATTCTAGAGAACATTAAGGATCACGATGTCTTCAGTTCGCATTATTGTTGAGCATCTCCAAACGCACGAGTCATGCTACGCCACTGACTGCAACGCACCTACAACTGGACGAAGTACCTCTCTGAAGAAGGATGGAAGGTAGTAAAGAAAGTGTTTCAAAATTAAATAATAACATCTTGACTTCACAATTAACCAGCCAATCATACTTTAATTTTAAATGTTCTTTTAATTTAATTTTAAAGTGACGAAAGCCCTCCCTGTAAATTGATGTAGTAACACATTTGCATATGTACCTCGTAATCGTGATACATTGCAATCTCCTAGAAAGGCTAACTGCAGACTACACACGTTAAGAGTCTATTTTAAAAATAAAGCAATATTTACGCAAAAGGAACACGAAAAAACACCAATATGAATGATTTCAATTATTTATTTATTACCATCACAATTATATTTACCACAGTAATTTAACTTTTCAAAATTAACTCGAGAAACATCCACACAAAAAAATGAGGAGTACATTTGTAACATTACTTCTACCGCAAGGGTCAACTGCCATTCTTCATATTTATACAATTGTATAGCTAAAATTACGAAAAATGTACGTACATTGTATGAAACAGCTTTAATCTCTTGACATGTAAGTAACTAACTCATTGAAAGATGCCAGTTCCGATTTCATTAACTGAAAGGTTGGCAACAGTGGACTCTCGCCCATAAAGCCACGAGCTGACGAGCGGAACAGGCGCGTTATGCAGAGCAGAAGGCCGTAAAAGCTGGCGAATACATTTCGCGCGGGGCTGGGTCAACGGGGAGGTGACAGATATACGGCCGCACGTGCGGATAAATATAGAGGCGCGAATGCGACACCAGCACAGAGGGAACCGCCCCCGCCCCCGTCCTCCTCCTGCCTTCGCCTTAGCGGGAACTCGAGAGGGCTGGCGCATTTGATTGATTGATTGATTAGAGTTTCGGGGCGCGTCAACTGCTAAGGTCATTAGTCCCGTAAGTGTAGAGCTTTTTTCATCACGGGAGGTGGCGGTGATCTTTCTCCGCTGGACGGTGAGATCCAACACCAACCTACTTTGCTGGTGAGGTTTTGCCCAACCAGGTATCTCCCACCAGCGGAGCACCGCCCCAACCGGTATCAAGCTCTAAGCTCCCGACCGGTCTCCCGGCGTGTGTGGTAGTGTAGTGCATGTTAGTGTAAGTGTGTGTGTAAGAGGAGAGGATAGGAGAAGAAAGAGAAAGGAAAGATCGCGCGCGGTCCGTGGCCCGTTTGTTAGGGTACTGTTCCGGCATTCGGTTTATGTTGAAAGGAGAAACCACGGAAAACTACCGATCAGAGCAGCCGGCCGTTAGAATTCTCCTCCAGACAGCGACTATATCGACCCAGGTATGTAGCCAGCGTCGAAAATCCTGCCACCGTCGGGACTTAAACAATAGGATTTCCCGGTCAGAGGCACTGCAGTGACATCAGTTGATACCACCTCAGTCAGTCACCAATTCGGTGCAGCTCTTACATCGTCAATTTTCTCTCTACGCGAAACGGAAGTTGTGCTTTAGGAGAAGACCTCGGAATTTTCGATTGAATAAGAGACGTTTCGCTCTTACAACATGACACAAAATGATAATGCATTTTTTTTATTTTGGGAGTTATAATGATATATTTGACACCTAACTTAAATCCCAAAATTATTATATTTGGCAATTTTTGTATCACTCACGATGAAAGTTTTACTTTTGTTATAATTGCAATGTCACAAACATAAAATTATTATTCTTTTATTTGTTAATCTATTTAACTTAAAAATAGTAAAAACTGAACGTCAACTATCCTTCCAAGATATTTTACGAACTAGAACTTGCTTTCAGTTCTTTTAATGAAGAATAGAAAATACTGATAGGAAGATTAGGAAATCACTTGTTCATAATATCACGAATAGTCGAACACAACCAAACAGCTAAATAAATAAATACACACACATCAATAAATGTAGTATAATGAATAAACGACGGTTACGTCTATTCTGCTAACAATAATTTCGTAGTTGCCGAAGATGCATTTCGTTTCTGTTCATACATTTATCAAAAACAAAAAGTGTACGTGACAAATTCATAATTTTCGTTTCTCTTCATTCAGTGTTTACGGTAACAAATATATAACGCATTGAAGTAAATAACGAATTTAATTAACGGGAACTAAAAAACAAGAAATAAAATACAGATTTTGAGATATTTTCAGGCTTTCACCACGAAACGAACAGGAAAAACAATTTGTCTCGTGAGTACTGCTTGTTCTACATCAATAAATCCTGCACATTGAACGACATAGTAACTATATGTATTTTGGTGGCTGAAATTGATAAGGAATTCGAAATGAGCTTCAATCACCATCCGAAACTGTCATGCACTTTACAACTCATTTACGTCGAAATAGTTGCATGGCGATGAATGTGTCATGCGGAGAGATAATTGGAATCCATTGGGGAGAACGAACCACTATTACACCCAGCCGACATAAATCTCTGTCAGAACGAAATCCGGGTTATTTACTCTGGCCACGAAATGTATTTATGAAAATAGAGCATTTCCAATTATTTTCACGACTGAAAATATTTGCAATATTCAGACCAAATGTGCAGTTGACGTTGAAACGAGTGACATTCATCACGCAAATAAAGTACGAATAAACAAATTTGACATATTAATTAAGTTTAAATCGGATTCATTTAATTGAGAAAAGCTCTTTAAATTATTTAACACTGATGGATGGCTAGATCCATTTTCAATCGCATTGCGACGTAAATTTGGACTTCATGAAGCTACAATTTGGCGACATTTGCTTGACAGGCGCAATGAAGGAATGTCTTGTCTTCTTTTCCAGTTTTCTGAATTAGTGGAACATTTTTGCCAGACAAACGTGTACTAACTGTACTAAACAATGTAAATAAAACTCGATTCTAAATGACTGCTATATTTTTATCGATAAATCGCATAAAATGGTGTGAAACGCCAACGTTATGTCTGGGCTCTATTTTCCGTTAAACATTTTTACTTTAATTTCAATGATAAATAATGAAAACACGTTACAAGAAGAATAAAATTGTAACATCAATGATAAAATAAACTGTATTTATTAATAGTATGTTGAACAATTTACAAAGTTGCTAGTTAGTTGAACAAGCTCATCAACCTGTTCCATAATTGCATAGCAATTTCGCAAATTGACAAGGTAAAAGGAACGCATTTCAGTAAAAAACGGAATTTTGAAGTTCTATTTTATTTAATGGATCCGGGACCCCATTCAAATTTTTCAGACGTACCATGAAAATGAATCCCCCTGCCCCCTTTACGCACGCTTATGTTCATAGCATTCGTTCAGACGCGTTATAATGTTCGGAATGTTGACATAAATAAGGGTAGCAACATTTGTGAGAGACGTCCGTAAGCTATACGTAAAGGATACTTGACAACCATGCCCAGATCAGGACACAAAACAAACACATACTCGCGCGAAAGTCTTTCATCTATGAAAATTCTTGCAGAGCGTAGTGTAAAACGCGATTAACAATAGTAGCGTGTGAAGTGCAACACAGACCCATTGCCACATCCACTAGGCGTAAATAACAAAGAGAAAAGGCCTCTAAAATTCTTTTTGTCTAACGAGGCCGATGACATTAGGACACTTTTACGCCTCCTGCCTTATGAAATGAATATTTTTCATTCATTCGCGAACGTCCTTCTCAACGGGCTTCGTGTCCTCTGAAATGTGCTTACCACTGTCAAAAAGATTCATTTTATAACACAGGAGGTGTAATAATGAACTACGGCCCGAATTCAAGAAGGGAACGACGTGGACAGGTTGCGTACCACTGAACACGTGTTCCCGGGACACGAAAATAAACACTTGAAATTAATTCTTATAAAAGTAACCACACATTGTGTGAAACAACAGCTTCAGAAACAACTCTGTGGTCACAGGGTAAAAGTTCTTAAGTCAGAAATCTTTGTTTGGAGAAAACAAGGAGATAGATTATTGAGCCAACGCTTTTTCCTATGCTAAACGCTGTTTCCCAATGCATTTTTCTCATTAAGGAGGCAACATTTGAATTCGGTCGTTTTACTAAAATAAAATATAGTCACTTGAATTGTAATTTCAGTTCTTAACCCAATTTTGCCAAAAATTGACTTAAGAATTTATGACCACAGAACTGTCAATCACCAACTTACGGAAATCGAACCATTGTGTCATCGTCCACGTTAGAAAACCCGAAGTATAATCGCGAATGCGACCGCAGCGCACATGGGAAGCGGCGAGAGGGGAGGGGGGAGGGTTGACCTTCCGGACGCCCGGGGTGGGTCAGGGGAGGGGGGAGGGGAGGGGAGGGGGAAGAAGGGCGCCGCATCGCGCCGCAGAGGGCGCGCCCACTGCGCAACACGGTGCGACGGCGACACGCCCTGCGCCACCCTGTGGCTCACAGCCAGGCACGTAGCCAGGGGAGGGGCTCGAGGGGCTGAAGCCCTCCCCGAAATTCTAATCTTTTTTATTCATTCATTACCTATTTATTAGTTTAAATTTATCCAAATATATCGGAATGTATAAAAGTACACACAGACAGATTTACTTCAAATGAAGACATTCTTCCAAGTTTCCATGTGCTTCTTCCAGGCTTCGCTACCATCCATGAAATGAAATGAAGTCGGAGAATTTAGCTCCATACTTTGATAACAGAACATCACTCTCTGCAGTAAAAGCTGAGTATGAACTATCGTGTAAAAAAAGCTTTCACCATAGATGCTGACCTCGAGGTACTGAAAGTCTTAGAGAACGGCGATCCTCTATATTTACGTACTATTAGATACCTACTCTCTTAGCTACCTTGCCAGTAACAACTGCTAGTGAGAAGAGGTCATTTTCTACAATGAAGAGAGTAAAGCGCCACCCCTCCACCCCCTACCCCCACCCCTACCCCTGTGGCTCACAGTGCCAGGGATTTTTTTTTATTATTACATCTGCTTTATTTGCAATTTGATCTACTCGATCATCCGGCAAATACATTTGTACATACTATTATTGACCTGCAAAGAAACCAGCCAATTCTCGTTCTTTCTAAATAGTATTTTTAAACATTTGTCCAATAAGAAAAAAAATACATTACATAAAAGTCACAATAATATAAAGCAAAGATACAAACAATAGTATAAATAATGGCAATGTGAGAATGGTCTAATCACAGTAACACTTATTACAAAATTGATTATTTATATCTGTGGTCTAAATATAAATAGCACCATGGATGACCTACACAAAATACGTAGCACAATGCAACAATATCTTACACTTCGGTTTTTCTTTCTTGGTGCATGGGGAGGGGAGTCGTCAAAATGGAATATCTCACGGTATTTCGCGTCGTTCTCGGTTGCGCCGCTAGGAGTCGCATGATCGCCCGCACTGCTCGATACAGTCGCGATCATGCGTCCGGCACGACCAATAACGACGCAAAATACCGTGAGATATTCCGTTTTGATGGCACACTCCCACGCACCAAGAAAGAAAAACCGAAGTATAATGGAAAATATTTGGTTCGAAAAATGGAAATCGATGAAGGCTAGTGAAACACACAAAAAAGTCTCGAAAATTATTAACTTCTTTAAAACTATTCAAAGAATTCTCACAGAAATATCAAGCTTTATTAGAAGTAGCGTGAATATGGGGTTTCCACGTTAATGTTTTGTCAAATAATACTCCTAGGTACTTCACTGGTGAAGTCCACGGGAGATGATTTCCATTGATGTTAAGTTCGGGGGGATTTTTCGGTCGGCGTAATGTGAATATCTTTGCTTGACACATTGTGATTGAGCTTTATTCTCCATTTCTGAGTCCATTTAATATAATTGTTTACATCGTTTTGAATATTCTCCTTCGCTATTATGATATCACTGTGAGAGGTGAATAGTGCAATATCATCAGCGTATAAAGCTACGTTGGAGTCGCCTTCAATTGGAATATCATGGCTGAAAATGTTAAATGCGGTTATCTTTACGCGTGTGGGGCAAGGCATCACGTTCTTTTTGTAACGGCACGCCAGCTGCTCCAGATAAAAACCACTACACGCTGTTCTCGTAACGTAACACTATCTTATCGGTCAGCGCATGTGCCGTCAGAAAGAAATCTAAAGAACTGACGTTCAGTTTTCAGCAACGCGCGCGGTATCGTGTAACGTAACAAAAGCTTTTTTGATATAGCAATGCAATTAAAACTATGCTGTCAAAAGAAATTACTCCAAAACCACGTTAATAGAAATTTACATTACAAGTCAAGACAGTGGGTACCTCCATCACTAGACGCGAGATTTAATGGACGAGGCTCCTAGGCCAAATCTAGGACTCCCGACGAGCCGTTGAAAGTCGCTTTTGAAGTGTGATGTACAATATTTTATTGCAGACCTCCATTTTACGGAAATATGTCTCTGCGATATACAAATCTAATTGAAGATCACCACAGCTTGCTTTATATATATTTTCGTTGGGGAGTGGACGCATATTTTGTTTTCTAGTTGATGTACTTTCAGTATTGGTTCGGAGTGTATTTTCGTACGTTTCCAGGCTGGTGCTGAAAGAAGATAAAATTGTATGTCCGAATACTGTTTAAGTATGCGTTAGTTTCTAGACGGTCTCGAATAAAGAAAAATGTTTTAAATATTTATATTTTATTTCCATCCTCCTTACACCTCGGATTAAAATTAAGTTAAATGATCATCAATCTCATGAATCAATTCGTGACGATAATATGCTGGAAAGGCAATAAAGTACATCAATTAGAAAATCAAGTTTCGCCACTGTAAATTTCACCACTTAAAACACGTTCTTTTCCAGAATATTCTAGAAGCATCCGGCTAAAAAGAGCCAATCGGTAAGTCTTGTCGAGCGAAATCGAATGAGCTAGTAACCTCTAAGGTTGTGTTTGATGTCCCTCAACGCGCTTTACATGCTTAAAAATGTTTCTCGTGAATTTTCTCTAAATGACCGGACATAAGGATGAGAAAACATGGTCAATTCCCCCAGCAGAGAAGGACGCCCCGAATGACACATTTGACTCATGGAACGAGGGAAGGTCACCGCCACCTCCCGAAGCAAAAACATGCACTACACTTACGGTATGGGACTAGCAGTCGTAGCAGTTGACGCACCCGCAATGATCAATCATTCGATCGGTTAACCTGTATCAGTGCTGCGGATGCATGAAAGGCAGGAGGACGTAGCGAAGAAAGGAGATCCGCGTGCAAAAAAAGTGAAAACCATTCCATCCAAGAACCTACAGTAGTGCTCAGTGAAATTGCATCACTTAAGAAAATGGGCATTTTGTACTGTCTGTGTTGTAGCGACCCTTATCGGGAACGAGTGGAAGGGGGGACGAGTGTGGAGGCGTTCCACGAGGGGACTGGCGCTCCGGACAGGGGCGCCCGCACGGTTGACATTTGGCAGGCTGCGCGCATTCCTGGGACGGCCGAGGGGCGGTTTCCTGGAATGTCATTTTTTTGGAAGCGAGTGGAGAGGGAAGGTAGGGGGAAGTGAACTGGGGTCGAGGAGGTAGTCTTACGAAAGACATGTAACGGGAAGGTTGCGGCTGATGGACGCTTCCTCTCCGGTTTAGGGTAATCTATGATTGATAAATTAATTAGTGAAGTACCAATCTCTGTTTGCTTCGTGAAGAGAAGGAGAAACCCTAACATGTGTTTTACAGATCTTTCAAATTTTAAGCAAAAATTAGTAGAAATTGGTAATCATATATTTTATGTGAATTATCCGATGTTTCCAATTCTACTACCTTCATAAATCACTTGATTTTTGCAAATCAGGTGGAGTATTTTTAGAATTATATTGCAACCTACAACTGTGAGCGAGGTGATGTGGTTTTTTTAGCAATACTGTATTTAAAACTCAGCTCCGCTGCTGAAAGTTCATCTGCGCACGTGGCAAGGGCTAAAAATGTGGATCGGACCGAGATGAGGGGTTTGACGCGGGGATTGAGCAAACAGCGCTGCCGCCCCGCGCCGTCCCTCCCCGCCACGCCACGCAACGCCACACCCCGCCCCGCTCCGTCCCGCCCCGTCCCACCCGCCCCGCCCCGCCCCGCCCCGCCCCGCCTCGCCAAACCACACCACGCCCCGCCCCGCCCCGCCACACCTCGCCCCGCCCCGTCCCACCCGCCACGCCACGTCCCGCCCCGCCACACCACTCCCAGCCACGCCCCATCCCGCCCCGCCCCGCCCCGCCCCCCACCGCCCGGCCCGCCCCGTCCCGTCCCGTCCCGCCCGCCCCGCCCCGCCCCGCCCTGCACCGCCCACCCCGCCCCGTCCCGTCCCGTTTCGTCCCGCCACGTTTACGCCCCGCCCCCCCCGTCCCGCCCCGCCCCTCACCCACCGTCCCGCCCCGACACACCACTCCCCGCCACGCCACGCCACGCCATGCCCCGTCCCACCCCGTCCCGCCACGCCCCGTCCCGCCACGCCCCGTCCCGCCACGCCCCTCCCCGCCTCGTCCCGCCCCGCCCCTTCCCGTCCCGTCGCGCTCTTCCCCGCCACGCCACGCCCCGCACCTCCCTCCCCTCAACGCCTCGTCCCGCCACGCCCTCCCCTCCCCGCCCGGCTCCGCCCCTTCCCGCCCTCCCCGCCCCGCCCCGCCCCTAGCGGCCGACGCAGCGCGATTCGCGACGCGTCAACGGAGAGGATCGATGGCGTCGCAGGTCAGCGCCGGCGCAGCCTCTCGCCCGACGAGCGCGCACGCGGGGCCACTTGGCGCGCGACGGCTCACTTCATAACAGCCGCCTTGCACACAATTAATTACGTGCATTTCAAACGCACATGGGAATACGTGGCGGGCGCGTGCTGAAGGGGACGCTTCGCAAAACAAAAAGGGCTGTATTTGGGCGTACGAGGAAACATGCGGACGTGCGCTGCCACGAGGGCAGGACTTATGAAGCCCGTGGACATGCAGGGCGGAGAAATGCGGCTGGCGGAAGCGGCGATATGACACAGTTCCGTAGTCAGGCCAGAAGGTATATAAGACGGCCCCGGACGAAAGCTCCTTCTTCTGTATCTTGAGCTCGTCCGTAGGTCGTCGTGGGTGGTGCGGCTCGTGGCACGTCGATGTGCTGGCTACGGAGGCAAGGGGAGGAAGCCGGCGCGCGTGCGTCGTGACGTGTAGTTGATGAAAAAAATTAAACATACGATGTAAATTATGTTGAAGTACATGAAATCTTCATTGCATTTCTTACATTTCTAGCAATTTGTAAATACTATTGAATTTGTGAGTTAATGTGCTTAAATTGACTTCAAATAAAGTTTTTCGAAAACTCAAAAATTGTCTGTGAAAAAGAGCTTCAAATTTGCCATTTACAGTAGCACTTAAACGTCATCGTCTTAAAAATCGCTCCACATTTTTCAAAGAAAATTGCCATTTATCCCGAGGTTTACTGTTCTTTAATATTCTTAAAATTATATTTCTATTCTACTATTCAGGAAACCGAAAACTTAAGAAAGTGCCAAAAAATATACTTTGGGCGGCGATGGATGGCAGTTAGCAAGAGTATGTGGTAAGTCCGAATAGCTAGTCGAGACCAAAGGAAATAGAAAACTAATACGGGAAAGTCGGTGCAATACTAGTTCAGACAAGCTTTATAGCTCGGAAATGTTTCCGGAAAAAAAACTGGAAAAGTAAGAACTACACCAAAATTTTATACAAACATTTTCGTGGAAAGAAAACCCAACGATCCTGGTTCACTGAGGTTGAAAGAGACTTGCAAGATGTTGGAATTACATGTAACGATGAACAAATAAGCTTTCTAATGTAAACACGCTATAGTTTTCAAGAGAACAGCAAATTTAAAGAAGCGACACACGTGATAGAAAGGAAGCAGTGACGGGAGCGACAGCACTGGGCAAATAGGGAAGCCCATGTGGTGAAATAACGAGGCAAATGTTTGAACTAATAAAGCGTTTTCGTGGCGATAAGAAGAATAAAAGGTCGAGGAGGAGGAAGAGGAGAAGGAGAAGAGGCATGACACAAAGGAGAAATAAAAGAAGTAACAGAAGAAGAAAGAATAAATGAAAGAAAAAAGAGGAGATGGATCAGTTGAAGAAGAAGCAGAACAGAAAGAAACGAAGAAGAAGCAGAAGAGAGAAAAGGGATAGCAATAAGGAGAAAAAGAAGGATAAGAAGAGGAGAACCAGAGGAGAAGGAGATGAAGAATGAAAAAGAACAAGGAGAACAAGACTGAAACCGAAGTCGAAGAAGATTGAGATGAAGTAGAAAAGGAGATAGTTCTCTGAAAGCCTTTTGACACGGTACATTTTTCGTGTAGATTCCCATACAGAAAATGTACAGAAACAAGATCCCTAACTATAAATATAAAAGCCAAAAGCCATGTTTACACGGTCTTCACGTTTTCTCCACGAGTTGCCAAGAGACGCCGTGAGGGGGCTCTGCCGGCAAACAAATGAATGCCCATATAGCGCCGTCCGAGTACATTCATTCGCGACACTTGTGTAGTACGTGCGTTCTGAACTACTTTATTGATACTTTCTACCTGTTAATGAAACATGGAGAGGGAAAAAATAGAAAGACCTGCATCGTTGTCGCTACAAGCATGGTGCCAAGGCTTTAGTGGATATGCAGAAAAACTCTCCGAATGAAGGAAGTCTTGGCTGCAGAAGTGAGATTCCGTAGCTCAGCATTTGCAAGATGCAGTGAACTAAACTCACCAGAAAATCCAAGAACTCAAATGTCCCACGCCAATACATAAAATCTCACGAATTGCACCTAACCTAACCTCAAAATTGGAAACGATGGGCGATTTCCACCGCAAACCCATGCGTTAGTGCACGATTCTGCCACTACAGGCGCTAGAATCAAACTGTACGTTTTGTGTATGAAACTAGTTGTGCTCTAACAGCACGTACTTTCTCGCCCGTACTTCCCCGCGAAATCACGGGAAAAGTACTCAAATTTTCGAAAAATTGTTCATGATATTATTTCAAAATCTATCTTTAAGGAACGGATGTAATTAAAGGGCAAATCTCTATCTTCATAATTGAAGTTGTAGGAAGACACCGAACAAATTTTGAACTTTTGCAATTTTCAAAAAATCAGGGTTGTCAAGAAACACGAGGCCTGTGCCGTTCTCTTAAAAGTCCTTTACACTATCCAACAGAAAAATTTACTTAAGAACGATAGAGCCATTTTTTTTTTATTTTTGAAACTGTCTCAAGATATTCGTGTAAAGTACCCTCCAAAATTAAAATTTCGGTTTCAAAATCATGGGGCCGCGATATCAGCCAGATCGATTGCGGAAAATCAATTTTGGAGAAAATCGACCTGAACTGCTCACAGACGGACCATTAGACGAACAGACGTTTTGCCGTCATTCGATTTTTTGGTATCAAGAACCCACAAAACAAGGATTATGTCTACACCACGTGTTAGAAGACCTTTTTTAAATTTAGCAACTGGATTTATCCACTTTTTCGATACCGAGGCCCTGTAATAAGAGTTTTTTCTGCTTCTCTCTACTCCACAGCGAAGAAGTAAAAACTCAAACATGCTCACATGTTTTCATGCAGAAATCGGCGAGAATGGACTGCACGCTTTCTGTACGTCCAATCTGCACGAATTTGTAGGTTCTCCGTGGTTTGTAACGAACGCAACAATACACAAAGACGTACAGATCCCAACAATAAAAGAAGAAATCAGCAAGACCATAGCAAAATACCTACAACTGACTACATAACCATGCAAATATTCTAGCCATCACCTTACTAGACAATACTGACACTATCAGACGACTTCAACGACAACATCCTCTAAGCCTTACATATCGATTGCGAATTGTTAATCTCAGACATTTGTGTTCTATGTATTTATCATTGTATATATCCATTATTGTATATTTATCAAATATGTTCAGTGCAGCTTGTTAACTATTAATAATGTAACGTTAGTGGAGTACGCTCAATGGATCTTACTCCTCTCATGTACTTATACGCATCAAATTTATGTAATTTTGTCAAATGTTTGTTGACAGACAAATTGCAAAATACTCTATAATAAAAAAATCTGCACCGTGCGTGAGGGCCTTGAGAAGCGAGCGGGGTTTGGAGCCGGAGGTGGCTCGGAGGCAAGCCGTGGATCATCCAATCCCCGCGGTGATGGGGCGAAATGGCCCCTTGATGGGATAATGCTCGCACGCCCCGTGCGTGACCACGCTGCAGAGGGACGTGCGTCGTCGTGGCGGAGACACACATGCACGCACGCGCACGGCCGCACACGGCGGCTGTCCACACATGTTCGCGATCCGGGGGCTACGACAGTTTGTCCAGAGCAAGCCTCCCGCCGGTTATGGTATAGAGCGATTTTTTCTAACGCTGCCCTCTCAAGGCCCGTCTTCACGAAGGAATATGTCACGGTATTTCGCGTCGTTCTCAGTCGTGCCAGCAACTTATAGTGCGACTTTTGTAACTGTCCTCTCAAACCCTTGTTCACGATGGAATACAAGTATGTCACGGTACTTCGCGTCTTTCTCAGTCGCTCCGGGAGATATCGCATGATGGCGACCGTATCAAGCAGTGTTTGTGATCATGCAACATCTAGCGGTACAAGCGAGAAAGACGCGAAATGCCGTGTGATATTCCATCGGGGCCGTAGGGACTTGAGTGGTTAAGTTATTAAAATCGCACTATGCAACCTTCGACACTAAGTCAATACGGTAAATTAATGAGCTTAAGAACCGTTGTGTTCATTCAGACCTAAACTTTAGAAATGTAGATCCTACTAAGTTTCCACCAATATTTTCATATTCGTTATAAGATGAATATGAAATATACATATATCTTATAAAATAAATATACAAGGAACGTATTGCATTATAAGACAGAAAATCAAGTTAATAACATTATCTAGGCACTGCAAATCGTTGTCGTCCCAATAGTTTTCTTAGACAACCGTTTGCCGTTTAAGCGATTACAGGTTTTTGTGTTGTACCAATCCTAGAATTGCCACGCGACATTAATACCAGCCGGAACTCCGAGCAAAAAAGAAACCAGAGGAAAGAATTAAGAACTCAAAAAGAATAAAAAAGACAAGAAAAATAATAAAAGAAGAAAAAAGGACTAAATGAAGAAAGAAAAACAAGAAAAAAATAATGCCTTAACCCCAAACTGCAT
>JAHLJT010002630.1:117487633-117798400 GCA_031308135.1 Acheta domesticus
AAAAGAACACCGATGTTTTCAAAACATCCATATCTCCATTAAAACACCGATATTTTGATAATATCTACATTTCTATAACAACACCGATGTCTTGAAAACATTGACATTTGTATTTAATCATGAATGTTTTGACCATCTATATTACTATAAAAACATGGACGTTTTGACAACCTACGTTTCTATAAAAACATGGACTACAATAGTTTTTTTGTCGTTATATTATCATGTATATTTTAATTTTGAACACTGATGTTTCACATCGATGTATTTTGTAGATGTGGCATCACGAATCCCTAGTGTCAGGTGCATATACCGTGTGCGGGCGTAGGTACAGCGCAGACGAAAATTCTGGATCAAAACACCGATGTTGAAAACATGAATATTTCTATAAAAACAATGACGTTTTCAAAACATGAATATTTCTATTAAAGCCTCGAAGTTTTCAAAACATGAATATTTCTATTAAAGCGTCGAAGTTTTCAAAACATTGACGTTTCTACAAAATAATGAATGTTTTGAAAACATGGTCGTTTTTGTTACAACACCGATGTTTTAAAAGCATCGACATTTTTTGCAAAAGAACCGTTGTCTTGAAATCACCGACATTTCTGTAGCAACACCGATGATTTCAGAACATCGACATTTCTATAAAAACATAGATGACAATAGTTCTTGGTCGATGTGTTATCATCAATGTTTTAATATTGAACATCGATATTTGACAACACCGATGATTTTTATAGATGTCGTATCATTAATCCCTAGCGTCAGGTGTAAATACCGTGTTTTGAACACATCGACATTCTCTAAAAACATATGGATGTTTTGAAAACATATTCGTGTTTGTAACAACACCAATGTTTTGAAAACATGGGCGTTTTTGTAACAAGACCGATGTTTTGAAGACATCGACATTCTCTAAAAACACGTGGATGTTTTGAAAACTTGGTCGATTTTGTAACAAGACCGATGTTTTGAAAACATCACCATTCTCTAAAAACTTGTGGATGTTTTGAAAACATGGGCATTTTTGTAACAAGACCGATGTTTTGAAGACATCGACATTCTCGAAAAACACGTGGATGTTTTGAAAACTTGGTCGATTTTTTAACAAGACCGATGTTTTGAAGATATCGCCATTCTCTAAAAACATGTGGACGTTTGAAAACATGGTCGTTTTCGTAACAAGACCGCCGTTTTGAAAGCATCGCCATTCCCTAAAAACATGTGGATGTTTTGAGAACTTGTCGTTTTCGTACCAAGACCGCTGTTTTGAAAGCATCGCCATTCCCTAAAAACATGTGGATGTTTTGAGAACTTGTCGTTTTCGTACCAAGACCGCTGTTTTGAAAGCATCGCCATTCCCTAAAACCATGTGCCTGTTTGGAAGGCGTCGCCGTGGAGGTGCGAGCGGCGCGTGGGCGGGGCGCGGAGGCGCGCGGCGGGGCGCGGCGGGGCACTCACCGTGCGGCGTGCGCCGCTGGTGCACGCTGTCCTCCTGGAGCGCCGCCGCCGCTGTGGCTGCTGTGCTGTGCCTCTCCCGCCTGCCGCGTCAGCTGATCGAGTCGGCAGCGGCCGGGCGTCTGTGCCGCCGCCGCGGCGCGGAGCGGCGACGCCACACGCGCCCGCCAGGAGCGCTGCCGTCGCGCCCTGGAGGGGGGGGGCTGGGCTGTGACCCACTTCCGCGCGAATCGACCCGCGGCCCGCCCCGGTGATAAAGCTCTGCGGGGTCGCCGAAGAATTTCCAGAGGCTCTTCCCTCATGTGTTTTCATACGTAATACCGCGAGTGCTTTGGAGACTGTCGATAAATCCCCGACTCGCCAAGCGAGAAGGGGATTTATCTGAGAATGTCCAAAGCACGAGTAGTATTTAATAGGACTATTCCGGGAATGAAATTACTTCTAACAGAGTCCCCAAATATTGAAAGTAACTGAAAACTATGTTAAAATCAAAGAGGTTATGTTATAGTACATACGCGGTTCATTGGACATCCACATAGTGATCGATGCATACTAAGATAGATTAGACACAGTTTCTGATTGCCCAATAGGGAGAAACGGTAAAAAAAAGTCTGATAGAAAAAGCGTTTTGAGAGACAGAGCCATAATTGTGGGTTTTTTTATGCATAGTTAAACGCTATTGGATTTAGTTTCACGAGTGGAATAGTCGAAATAATTAATCGATTAGATTGGTCAGGGCAAACATTGATGTCACTGCGGTGTCTCTGACCGGGAAGTCCAAAGTTCGTCTCCCGACGGTCGCAAGATTATCGACACTAGCTATGTGGCTAGGTCGAATTCTGCAGATGTCTGGAGGACAACTTTATCATCCGGCTGCTGTGATCGGTAGTATTCCCTGGTTTCCCCGATCGCCACCAGGCGAATCCCGGAGCAGTGCCCCACCAAACGGGCCACGAATAGCGCGAGATCTTTTTTGCTTCCTCTTCCTTGCCCTATTCTCGCCCTCCGATTTACACACAACCAGGAGCTGAGAGTTCCTCCCGGTTGGGACGGTGCCCCGCTGTTGGGCGATACCTCGTTGGAGAAATCTGTTAGCTGACGTGTAGGCCGGAGCCAGATCTCGCCACGTGTCTGGGGAAGATCACCGCCATCTTCCGCGATAAAATCATGCACTATACTTACGGAACCAATGATATTAGTTGACGCGCCAGGATATTAGTTAATCAATCAATCGAAATAATTAAATTTAAAAACGAATGGCCCCAGAAAGTATTTCCTATTTGGAGCTTACCTCTTCTCACTAATATTTCGGAAAAATATTATTTTTTAAGAAAATATGTCAGCGGGCAATTTCGTTTCGGACCCTCTTCCAAAAGTATATTTGGAACAAAAGCATCTGTTCACTAGAATTCTCCTCCACAGAAACGGCTGAACTCAACCTGTGTCAAAAATCCTGCTACCATCGTGAGTGGAACCCAAGGACCTCCCGGTCAGAGGCACTGCAGTGACTTCAATTGATGCGCTGACGGTCCTGTCTCGTTTGAATGATGCCTAAGACGATTGAATTGATACCTGAGATGTGCGTGTCAGTTGAGAAATTAATTGTTTTGTGACGTACGAGAGTTTGCGGATATCGATATATTATTGCGACTTCCGACAGCAGAGGTCTCCAGTAGCAACTCGTGAAAGTTTTTTTTCTCACGCGCTTTCCGCTTTCTCCGCCGATCCTCTTCCTTTCTCCTGCCTCTTTCATTTTTTTTACTCTCATCGAATTTTTTACTTTCCCGTATACGTACGTATATATGGAGTAATATACGTAGTATAGGGAAAGTTATGTAATGCTGCGGAAAATCGATTTCGAGATTTCAACGAAAATACACGTCTTGGGGTCTCCTGATACCGAAAAAGTGTTGTTTTTTTTTCTTTCAAAACGGCCGTTCGTGCGTTCGGAGAGAGAGAAATGGAGTGAAAGAGAAATGGAAAGAGAGAGAGAAATGGAAAGAGAGAGAGAAATGGAAAGAGAGAGAGAAATGGAAAGAGAGAGAGAAATGGAAAGAGAGAGAGAAATGGAGAGAGAAAGAAATGGAGAGAGAAAGAAATGGAGAGAGAAAGAAATGGAGAGAGAAAGAAATAGAGAGAGAAAGAAATGGAGAGAGAAAGAAATGGAGAGGGAGAGAGAGAGAGAGGGAGATGGGCGGGGAAGGGAGTGAGAGGGAGGGAGGGAGAGAGGGAGAGAACAATGACGTTATAGTGGCGGAGTACAACCACTGGTGAATAGTTGACGCTTTTGAAAGGGAAATCAGCTATTTAGCTACAGTAGAGTATAGCACACTTCAAAATTTTACTTCGCGAATGCTCATTGGAATCTTATTTTACTTCCGTTACGCTATGCAGGCGCATGCAAGTCTAATTCATCACTTCTAATGAAGCTTAGTAAAAGACTCGCGACATATATGCAGAACGTATAGCTGCAATGATCCAGTAATGAATTCCGAACACTGTTCTTTTGGTTATCATTCTCAACTTATGAATAATTCCATTTAATATTACTTTCGTAAGTTGTAGGCCGGTTGTTAAAGGAAATTAACTTTTAAAAAATACCGAAAGTGGGATTGTTAATAAAGAATAAAAAAATGTAACGTTCCCAATCCACCGATTCAGTCCATATTCTCTTTATTACATCATTTCCTTCCTTGATTAGTTTTTGGTCAGCGTGGTACATAAATTTAGATAATTGTAAAAATTTAAGCACAATGTGCAGGGCAATATCTTTGAATGCAACCAATCTACGTAGTGTTGCACTGATTGGCTCGTAATAGCATTGTTTCACATTTCGTGAACCGTACAAATAACAGTATAAAACTAATGTTTCCTTACTCCATCTTTCTTCCATGTAAATAGTCAGATTGAGGAAGAGCCACACAATGTTAGAAAAAAACAAATTGAGTTCCTTACAATATGTTAGTTTTTTTATTTAAAAAATATGTGAAAACTGGTCATGAGATACTCGACTTTCCCGAATATACTAGAAATACAAGAGTTCTTAAACACCTAAGTATTACTACGAATTATTTTCAATAGAAGGAATCAGTTCAAATATACCATGAATACTAATCGTAATAAGAAGACTGGTGTTTGAAACGAACCGCTTTCAAAAGAACGACAAAGATACTTTTCATTCTAAAAATTCTACAAATACAAGAATAGAAGCATCACAGCTCCAGATGTATTTAGCTGCCAAAAACAACGCCTCGCCAGCAAGATGAATGACGCCACGTGATCAGAATAGTCGAGAAGATGGGAAGAGGATCTTTACTTTTAGTGGAGGTCGGATTTTAAAGGGGGAAATTTTGTATCAAAAGGACCACTGAGGAAAATGTTGGTGAATATAGGACATCAAAAGAAGACATCAAGAAATAAAGGGATATACACTTGTTTCATCTGCACTTTAATTCATTGGTAAGGAGATGTACTGAATCGTATTCAACATTTGAAGGTTTAAAGTGAAAATGTCTCTTTTTGAATGTAAGTTAATCTTACATGAAATCTTTCAACATTAAGAGAAAATAGAAGCAAGAAGATTATCTATCTCCTCTTCTCTCTTTTATGCCTTTATTTACCATAAACTGTAAACCTTTCTAAAAATCTTGCCCGCCAATTGTGTTGTTTTCCTAATCATCTAAATTTATGTATTAAATTGTCCAAAAACTAATCAAGAAACGAAATGGTGGCAATAAGGAGAAAATGTTCTTGAATAGGAGGAAAGAGACCTTACAATTTCTTTTGAATGTTATTAGCAGTCCCATTTTCGGTATTGAAATTATAAAAAGGAACTCCCTTTAAGAACCAGTCTCTAATTTAAGATTGGAATATTAAATACATTATACGTTAGGTGAGAATGCTGATCAAATAGAGTACTTCAGTTTCAATAAATGTATTCTACAGTCAGTATCACTGGGTAGCCGCGAATATTACAGACCAAGGTGCCCCAGGGCATTCATTAATGTCATTGCACATTCTAGGACTCGGAGGTTCTACGGTTCGAATTCAGACGGTGGCAGGATTGTGTGATGAGTTGATTTAAAGTGAAACGTTGTGCTATTAGAATATTTCAAAAATCATTTCAAAAAATTCCAAATAATTGGCACATTAGTAGAAGATAGTTATATTATTTTAGAACAATAAAAAATAATTTAAAAAGTTTTACACACGTAACTTAAGAGAATGTTTTATTCTTATAAAACGAAAGCATTAGATTCACAAAGTTAGCGCCAGAACTTTGTATATTTACCTCTGAAATAGTGTGGTCTGTTAAGAATGGATGTTTTTCACGGGTGTGCCGTCCATTCATTCATGTTAATTTTTAAAACCGCGTCATTTCCACTTAAAACTCGTGGACGCGTTGTACAGTAGTGCTCAAAAAAACCGCATCACCTCCCTCACAGTTGTAATGTGTAATATAATCCTGAAAATACACCATTTGATTTGCAAAAAATCGAGTGAGTTATAAGGAACGGGTATGAGAAACATATAATTTACATACAATATATGATTAGCAACATTTGAGAGAATATTGGATGCCCGATTTCCGTAGGTGACGCGGTGTCATTGCGCACCACTGTTTTTGTGAGTGCGTCGTTCCCATGAATCGGCCATTGAGCGGAGGCCTGCGACAGCGGCGCCCGCGCTTAATCCCCCGCGCCAGCCCTCGAGGGGGGGGTCGTGCCGCATCGGGGGGGGCGTGGGCGGCGTGGGCGGGCGCGGGGGCGGAGCGCCAGCTGAGCAGCGGCCCACAAACCGAGCGACCCACACAGCGCGGAAGGGTATTGATCGCGCCCCGCCCCGCCCCGCCCCGCCCAGCCACGCCGCCCGGGCGCTCGGGATGCGCGCAGCGGCACTGCGGGCGACCCGGGACGCCCGCCCTCGCCCCTGCCGTCCTCGCCCCCGCCGCCCTCGCCCCCGCCGCCCTCGCCCCCGCCGCCCTTCTCACCACCACCGCCCTCGCCCTCGCCCTCGCCCTCGTCGCCGCCCTCGCCGCCGCCTTCGCCGCCGCCACCTCGACGCGACCACACCGCCCTCACCAGCCTCTGTCTGGAGGAGAATTCTAGCGACTAACTGCTCTGATAGGTACTACTCCGCCGTTTCTCCGATCAGCACAAAGCGAATGCCAGAGCTGTATCCTAACAAATGAGACACGAACTGCGCGCGGTCATTCCTTCCGCATCGTTGTCTCCGGGAAAGATGGCTCAGTGCATCACCTGATGCAACTGCAGTCCCATTGACCGGGAGGTCCTTGGTTCCACTCCCGACGACAGTAGGATTTTCGACACTAGTTTGTCGAATTCAGTCGCTGTCTGGAGGAGAATTCTAGCGGCCGGCTGCGCTGATTGGTAGTTTTCCGTGGTTTCTACCATCAACTCCAGGCGAATGACGGAGTAGTACACTAACAAACGGGCCATGGACCGCGCGCAATCTTTCCTTCCTCTTCCTTGTCCTATCTTCACCCCTTACACACACTTACACTAACATGCACTACACTGCCCCACATGCCGGGAGACTGGGCGGGAGCTTACAGCTTGTCCCGGCTGGGGCGGTGCCCCGCTGGTGAAAGATACCTGGTTGTGGGGAAAACCCCGCTAGTAAACGGTAGGGGAAAAGCACCACCACCTCCCGAGGGAAAACACACACTACACTTACGGGACTGATGACCCAAGTAGTTGACGTGCCAGGTATCACGAATCAATCAATCAATCAGCTTCCTTGTTCTATCCTCGCCCCTTACACACACGTACACTTACATGCACTACACTACCACACAAGCCGGTCGGGGGCTTAGAGCTTGCACTGACCGGGGCGGTGCTCCGCTGGGGGGAGATACCTGGTTGGGGAGGTCGGCGCCGCTTCTCTCCATCAAGCGGGGGAAGATCACCGCCACCTCCAGCCATTAAAACACGCACTACACTTACGGGACTAATGTCCTTAGCAGTTGACGCGTCCGGAAACGCCATCCAATCGAAGCCCTCTCGCCGCCCTCGCCATCCCTGTCACCACAGTCTTTGTCCTCGCCTTGTTTGATTTTATTTGATGTATTAGGTCAAAAAAACGAAAAAAACTGTATATGACGTAAGGGGAAGAGATTATCTCCGCACATGTTCTTGAGGTTCAGAATTTTTTTAAATAATCCCGAGATTAGCAACATTTGAAAAACTAGACATTTTCGTTCCCGAGTTATCGAGAACATAATTGCAACGGAAAACGAACTGCTGATTTGATTTTTCTGCATTGCTAACAAAATAGTAATGAACATCAATTCTACTCCTACCACTACAAGCAAAGAGAGCGCGCAACAAAACGTGCGCACAGTGATGCTACATTTACGTCCGGAAGCAAAACAAGGGGCCATCTCAGCATTTGCTCAATGGATCAGGGAAACTGGACAAAAACCTGATCGAGATGGGGGTCATTGACGTGGAAACTCAATTACATTACTTGTTACAGGCGTATTAAGTCTTTTTTTAAAAATTATACAATACAAATGTAAAGAAATTCATTGTATATCATTGTTTCGTTGAAACATGGCCCCCTGCTTATCCCCCGTCCTCCCTGCTGCTACCACCCACGCAATCACGCCCCTCGTCGCCTCCGCTGCCCCACCTCCCGTTGATGATTGCGAGCCCGGCCGCAACAGCAGCAGCGACTGCACCGAGGGCGGCGGGGAGCCGCCATTACCCACGAGTGTCATCCACCTCCTCCACATCGCCGCCGTCGCCCACAATGACGACGATTGTGCCCGTTACGCGCCAGCGACGTCAATGAGCACAACCGCAACAGCACGGACATTATGACGACGACCTGTCCCTTTCTGACGATTGTGTTGATGACGGTAGTAATCATTCGCAGCGGCGCAGGCAACCGCCATTAGCCATTACTAGGATTGCGTTCACCTACTCCGGCGTCGTCAACAAACACGACGGCGATGACTATGACCACAACACATGTGCAACATCAATGTATACAATCCACGCAAGAAATATGACCATGATGTGGGCAGCAAGATTTTCGGTGATGTTCCGTGACATGCAGACGATTGCAGGGTAATGCGGAAGCGACTACATTTTTTACGCTACCGAGAAGAGAATAAGTTATGTCGTGTCGCGTGAAAACACGGGGTATTTTCGACTAAACAACTCTTATTACCATTGTGAGCATAAATAAAGTCTAATAAAAAAAAGTTTCATTCATTTCTTTAACCATCCCCTTCCCTAGATCCGTTGCTCACGGATTCTGTTCCGCGTGTATTCTGTACAAATATTTCATTTACGATAACCGGAGACGCTTTCTGTTGGGTGTAGGTGAGTTTTTAACTTTGAATACTGTGTGAAATGACTAATAATGTATTTTATTTTTATTAGTAGTAGAACTGCGAGTATTTTACACCATTAGGCGTCTCAGTTTCCATTTAAGTCTGTCGCTGAAGTCTTCTGCAGTTAATCCTCTTCTGTCCATTACCTTCTATACGCCTTCCTTCCATGTTCTTCTGGGTTTTCCTCGTCTTCTGTGTGATGTTGGTGTCCAATTCCAGAGCTTTAGAGGCCATCGTTCTTCACCCATTCTGTTTAAATGACCATACCATTTGAGCCTTTTAATTTCAATGGCATCAATGTTGAAACTCACTTCTGCTTTTCTTTTAATTTCTTCGTTTCTTACTTTGTCCAACAATGTCAGTCCACAGCTTCTTCGCCAATAGTCCATTTCCATTGCTGTAAATTTATTCTCATTACCTTTAGATATTTCCCACACTTCAGACCCATATGTGGCAATACTCTCTACGATAGTCTTATACAATCTTCTTTTAACATTCTTCCTAAGAGTTTCGTTCCGTATTAAAGGGTGTAATTGCCTTATGGCTACTTTGCCTCTTGTGCATTACCCCCATTTGCTGCAATTTGAGATAACATTCTGGCAGGATTTCAATTCTGGTCCGTTGAGAATACAGAGAGTCTTGGCTTCTTCTCCTCCTACAACCAGATATTCTGTTTTATTAAAATTTATTTCCAGCCCCCAATTTAAGTACCCTTCATTAAGTCTCCGCAACATATACAAAACATAATCTTCTTCCTCAGCGAAGATAACTTGATCGTCAGCATAATTAGGAGAATAGAGCATGGAATCGTCAATTTTTTAACTGTTTAAAATAATAGGATATTTCTTTTCGTTATGCTCGTTGCTTGCATGGGCAAAGTGCTAGAGCGCCGCCGTGCTCACTGCTCGGCCAGAGGCGGGTGCCCCGACAGCCGAGGTATTTTCAAGAGCTCTCCGTCTAAGATGCAGCTGCTCTCTCGCCGTGGGCTAGCGACGACCTGGGCACCGCCTCGGAGCCATCTACACCTAGCAGCACCGGCAAACCAAACCATTCTCAAAAAGAAAAGGTAATTTTTGGCTAATTATGTGCTCTATTCCAAACGTTTTGGTTCTCGCCTATACATCAAAATCGTGGGCGCTACTAGCTTAAGTCTAAAGTTAGCAGCACCCACCTAGAAAATACAACTTCCCATAATAGCAAGGCAATGAAAATCCTTCCAAAACTAAAGGTTCTTAAAACAAATTGTGTCAGCAAACATTCTCCAAATATTGGCGTTGTACAAAGAGAAAAACATACGTTCTTATGGGCAAATATACATGAACATTCAAAAGACACAAAAAAATATGAAACCCTATTCAAAAATAAAGGCTAATTTTAGGCTTCAGGAAAAAAATTGTTCCTGCGCGTATGATTCAAAAATCATGGCTGTACAAAGAGAAACAGTTTGGAATAAATGTGAGTATATAATAACTTATTTACAGTTTTCTCGTCAACAACACTGTTCACTAATATCTAAAGTCGTTCCAAGTGAAGAAAAAATTTACAGATGATCAAGCTGCTGTGTCTCAAAACAGCTCTACTGACAAAGGAGGAAATTGGAAAACAATGCATTGATGGGTGGGACAGAAGGGTAATGGAGTGGGAAGCAGTGCTGCCAACGCTCCCTGGAGTACTCTCGCGACCGTACTCATTTCCGCAAACACAAAACCCGATGACAAGCGAAATTAGTTTCGGCGTAAACTTGTTACTTTTTCCAATACTTCCAGCTACATGCTCATGATCCGGTTAATGGCCTGTTGTGGCAATACCAACTTCCCAACGGAGGCCCCTATATCGTGGTGCAATGAAATCCCTCCGGAAATTGCGAATGCTAACGAATGAGGAGCGGACAGAAGTGATTTATTGCTTTTCGGATGTTCAAGTTGAAGTTTGTACTTAACAGTTTCTTGTGTTATTACAATCGCATTTATACAACATATTTATACAACTATACAGACTTATACAACAATATTACAATAAATCATTTGCACGCACTCGCTTAACACGAATTTCACCGTAACACGAGCAAAACTTCGGTTCCGACAAGGGATTTCGGTAAAACGGACATTTATAATACTCGGATAACACGAATGTTTATAACAGGATCTCAGATTATTTCGATTCCTTGGAATTCGAGTCAATGAGGGTTTACTGTATTTTAAACGCCCTTTTACTTCCCCAATAGCCCATTAAATTTTTCTGTACACGTTCTGTGCATCAGAACTGCATATCTGCAGTTCAATGAATAATAAATACCATATCATTTTGTTAATTAATTGTTGATTTTGTCTTGAGTGGATCAGCAAAATGAGTCAATGTTTCAAAGTTGGTCACATCAAAGTTACATAATCAGTTTCTGTTTATGGTTCATATTTTTTTTTATAGTTACCAGATTACATGATGTAAACTTGAAGGTAAAATACAATTCAAAATTTAGAAAGTCGAAAATAATTGTTGAAACAAATTTCTATCTTGCATTTCACCTAATTCTGTTAAATTAATGAAGTTCAATCAATAAAATGATTTCGAACTATTTTAATAATCATAACAAACATGGAGGAGTTGTTTCACGGAGGAGATAGTGTATGGTGGGTATTTACTGGTCCTGTCGTATTGACAACTCACAGCTCCATTATTTACAGAAAATGAACAAAATTAGAAACTAATAATTTCAATGATTACTGAAATATCAGAAATATAATAGGGTATTTCTCGTCAATGGTGAACAAAGGTGCAGTGGTATAACCTTAACCACAATCCTTATAACAGTGAATTCAGCAACTTCCAAGAAATGCTGAAATACTTATACATGCTCAGAATAAATGTTACAAACTACTATTGTTCGATCTGTCTGTTCCAGAAGAGCTAAATCTCCAACAAACAGGCCACGGAACGCGCGTAATCTTTTCTTTCTCTTTGTTGTCCTATCCTCTCCCCTTACTTACACACATTAACACGTACCTGCAGCACACTACCACACATAAAGCCGGGAGACCGGTCGGGAGCTTACAGCTCGTCCTGATTGAGGCAGTTCTTCGCTGGTACGAGATACCAGATTGGGGAAAGTCCCACTTTCCCAAAATATAGTTCGGCAAGGATCTCACCATCCAGGAAGAAAGATCACCGTCACCTCCTCGATAAAACGTGCACGACACTTACGGGACTAATGACCTTAGTAGTTAACGCACCCGGAAATTCCTATCACACAAACAATCAATAAATCAATCAAACGTAACTCAGGACATAGTTGCCCCCCGAATGTTTTTCACAAGTTACTTACATGCTCCAAATTGGTTTATGTCTCTGTTCAATAATTAAATTTTTGAACCAATTATTTACAGACAAATTTGTTCTTCAATTATCTTGCCACAACGTTTCGAATCCCATGTTTTTGAATTCTTCTTTTTGTGATTTATACATCTGTTCCAGGTACCATTCAACTTGGTTAAAAGGCCATGTGGATATGTTGGGATTCATTCAACATTTACCACTGAGTCCTTTGTAATTTGTGGTTAAGTGGAAACACCGCTTGTCTGTACGAATCTGTGAATTATCTGAAAAAGAATCCAAAAACATGGATTTGAAACGTTGTAGCAGGATAATTTAAGAATAAATGTATCTGTAAATTATATTAAGTATTTTATATTAAGGCCAGCTTTAGCATGGTAGGGTTAATACATTAATCTTGTAAAATTGTATTTAGTAAAATGTAAATATTATAATGTTGTTTGAGGTTTGTTTTGTGCATTTGTAGTAATTGCTTAGAAAACACTACCACCGGAAGTGTTCCATGTATTCCTAAGTAGAGAAATTAATATTATATTCTATTCTAATCTAATCTAAATAATTGGTTCAAAAATTTATTTCATTCTTTACATCCTATCAACCCATTCCCTTCATGCTTTCTGCGTATACCAACGCACGTTTCCCGTAAGTATCCCGAAGGTTTCCTGGCTTGTTTCATATAAGATCCCTACATCCTCATGCGTTATTCGTATGATCCATCGCGTATTCTCCCTCATTGCCCTCATGTTCCCACACGTCCACCGCATGTTCTCATAAAAAGGGTTGGTTCAAGTGGTTTTGCATTACGAAATACGTTTCGGTGGCGAAAAACTAATTACGGTAACCGTTGGGGTGGCGGAGAGTGCATTGATTCGTATCAGCCGATGGAACAGTAGCTTCTGCATAAGGAAGTACCCAAAGAGGAAAAAACACAAACATTTAAGAGAATGGCCCCAAAGATGTTTAGCAAAAAACTACAGTCTCCAAAAAACATAACTTTTTATATAATTTGTTCAGGGGTCAAAAAATGTTTTGTTTTTCGTATTTTATTTTTCATAAATCTCGATAATTTTCTCTTTATTGGCGTTTGAGTTATGTTGATATCATTCTTCAAGTAAAATTAGTACAACGACATTGTTTTAAAATCAGTCAAATCATTACATTCTGGCAGTTTCTGGCGTTAAACACGAGAAATACTTTTAAAAACCAATTTTAATTTTCTCAATAAAAAACTCTATTAAAAGATGAAGTGATATGTTCAGAAGTAGTAATGTGCTTTGATTTAAAAAATTAACACCTACTAAGAAATATACATTCGACAAATGCTCTTATGTATATAGCAACACTAGTTACTCGCAATCTTCACGAACATTTTTATGTTAAGATTTATTTTTAATGTGTTTTTTTTTCTTGTGAGTGTTTGTTTACATTTAATAGGTTATTGAATCTTTAATTACAGAGTCGAAAAGGGGCATAATATGTTTATTACATTACGCCCTTGAATTGCCAATACTTGTTGTAAGGTGTGTTCGTTTATTTTTCGGAGCTTCTCATCGGTGCGAATCGAGAGCCGTGTGTCGTGACATCCAAGTCGGAATTTGCTCGGGCCAGTCGTCCGTGAAGGCCTCCTGCGCTGCCGGCAGGCGTTCATTAGCGAAGCAGGGTAATGGGATTCCCAAACTGCCTGCCCCCGCCCCGCCCCTGCCCCGCCCCCGCCCCGCCCCGCCTCCGCCCCGCCCCGCCCCACCCCGCCCCCGCCCGCCCCCGCCCCGCCCCCGCGTCCTCGTCACCTGGCGCCGTTCGATCGCCCCAATCACCCGGACAGCGGCTCCCTCCGCGGCCCCTCCTCACCCCGTCCTCCTACGCCCCCCTTCCTGCCTTTCCCATGCGCCCCCGACTCGACTCCCCCTACCGCCCTTCACCCCTTCCTCCGCCCTTCACCCCTCCCGTCCTTCACCCCTTCCTCTATCCTTTATCCCTTCCTCCGTCCTTCACCCCTCCCGTCCTTCACCCCTCCCGTCCTTCACCCCTCCCGTCCTTCACCCCACCCTCCGTCCTTCACCCCTTCCTCTATCCTTTATCCCTTCCTCCGTCCTTCACCCCTTCCTCTATCCTTTATCCCTTCCTCCGTCCTTCACCCCTTCCTCCGTCCTTCACCCCTCCCGTCCTTCACCCCTTCCTCCGTTCTTCACCCCTTCCTCCGTCCTTCACCCCTTCCTCTGTCCTCCTTTGTCCTTCACCCTTCCCGTCCTTCACCCCATCCTCCGTCCTTCACCCCATCCTCCGTCCTTCACCCCATCCTCCGTTCTTCACCCCCTTCCTCCATCCTTCAGCCCCTTCCTCTGTCCTTTACCACTTCGCCTCGCTTGGTTTCTGTAAACACTTTACATTCACCTCATACCATAGTGATGGTGTGACAAGGAAAAATCTCTGAAAAATTCCAGTTGATAAACCCAATTCCA
This sequence comes from Acheta domesticus, assembly GCA_031308135.1. Classification (NCBI taxonomy): domain Eukaryota; kingdom Metazoa; phylum Arthropoda; class Insecta; order Orthoptera; family Gryllidae; genus Acheta; species Acheta domesticus. The sequence continues at coordinate 117,502,244 of JAHLJT010002630.1, forward strand.
GTTGATAACCAATTTCGTTACTGATTGGAATTTTCCGAAATCCGTGTTCATCGAATTACTTCGCTATTCTGAATCAATAAATCTCGGGGAAATATTTCTTTATCCTTTTGTCCCTTCGGAAGATCAATGTTCGTGAGGCTCTCTGAGTACCCTCTGGAAATTGGAAACTTGGCACTCTGGATTGATTGATTGTTAGTGATTCCGGGCGCGTCAACTACTTAGGTCATTAGTCCCGTAAGTGGAGTGCGTGTTTTTTGTCGGGAGGTGGCGATGATATTTTCCCCGCTGGATGGCGAGATCCGGCGCCGACCTACTGTTGACTAGCGGGGTTTTCCCAAACCAGGCATCTCCCACCAGCGGGGCACCATCTCAGCCGGGACAAGCTCTAAACTCCCGACCGGTCTCCCAGCATGTATGGTAGTGTAGTGCATGTTAGTGTGTGTGTGTGTGTGTGTAAGAGGAGAGGATAGGACAACGAAGAGGAAGAAAAGATCGCGCGCGGTCCGTGGCCCGTTCGTTAGGGTACTGCTCCGGCATTCGCCTGGTGTTGATGGGAGAAACCACAGAAAACCAGCATCAGAGCAGCCGCGTTCTAGAATTCCCCTCCAGACAGCGACTGAATTCGACCTAGTAGCTAATGTCGGAAATCCTGTCACCGTCGGGAGTGGAACCCTAGGACCTCTTGGTCTGAAGCACTGCAGTGACATCAGCTGAGTCATCTCTCCCGGAGGCACTTTGGAGAAACGATCGCTTCTCTGAAACTAAAAGAAACCTGAGGGTGAAGTGCGAGAGGCACTTGCGATGACCGTGCGAGATTCGGTAGAGAAGCATCCATCTTGGAGTTGAAGAATGGGGAAGAAAGTACCAATTGCCTTTAGTCCCAGCGGATCGATAATTGCGGTGTTCTCCTGACAAACGGCAATTGGTGAAAAGATAGTTTTGAGAAGAACGCAATTGAAAGTTCGTGCCACTTTTATTTAACATCTTTGTCAAGTTAAATATCAAACTGGAGTAATGATTCAATGAATACCCCCACGAAATAGTGTGTATTAAGACATTTTTGAGACATGCATATTTCAACATACTACAACATAATATGTGACAGTATTAAAATGCACGTCCTCCAAAGAATGCAAAATGTTTTGCATAAAAAGTGAAAGATAATGGTTTGATGAAATATACGATGTGTGAGAAAACAAATAAATTCAAAGAAAAGAAATCAGTGAGTGCGAAACACATTTATAAAACTAGTGGTGATACAGAATGGCACACACTTTTCCGTGTTAGTTTCATATTTCCTTTGGTCTCAGCTAGCTAATCGGACTTCACACATACTCTTGCCAGCTGCCATCTTTCGCCGCCCAAAGTAAAATTTTTGTGATTGCCCAAAGTACATTCGTTAATTTTTCGGCTTCCTAGTCGTAGAACGGAAATATTTTAAGAAAATTAAAGAACTGCAAAAGATACCATGATACAGTGCCAATGCAAAAGGAGTTTGTGGGTATGATGGTTCAAACAAATTAATATCTTCGCGCAGTGCTGCCACAAACAAACATTTTTGATATTGTAGATTATAGTATGGTGGTTCATTAATTTCAACAGATCTCCGGAAAAGAGGCCTTTAGCCTGCGAGTCCTTTGTCATAAGATCGCCTCAATTGTTGTTTACAAGAAAACTGAAAAAAATTGAGAATGCATTTGCCTCCTGTCGCGTAGACACTGCTGAGGGAAGAACTGTTTGTCATGTGGTTACACAACAAAATGTGGAGATAACAAAATGATGCAACATTTGAAAAGTGTCTTCCCTTTATATTCAGCCTTGTGATAGTCTGAAACTGGACCACTTCCTGATGATGAATACGAAAGCACGAAATGTATTATTCATTTCTTGCGTTCTCTCTCCTCCAGACTCCGTTTGGAGGTGTGAAAAATATCTTTAGACGTCGCTTGTCGAAGCAATGGTTATTATTAGGGAGAGGATTTTTATGCTCTAAAAATCTTGAATTGTGCTTTTAGTAATATGCATTTATGACCTAAAAATTCTCAAATATGCACTTTCATATGCAATTCAAATGAACAATAGTTCATTTCCTGCATTAACCTTTCCTGATAAAATTCATGAGAAGCGTGCTTGGAATGGAAAGATATATTTTTATGCAAACAGAATATAATCTACCTCACTTCGCGGGATATATAATTAAAGTACAAATTCACCTCAGTGAAGTTCATTGTATGTCTGCATTTTTTCTGCTTTATTTTAATAAAATTTGATATCTAGAAATTTCCTACATTTGCTCAGGTATTTTATCATCTATACAAAATAATAAAACAAGCAAACTGTGACAAACTCTTTGCAATCTATGAACGCTCACAAATAAATAGTACAAATGATAAGATGTAACTTATTAGAGATAAGTTTCTATTTTAACGAAATTTGCAACATATACTACTATAATTACACGAATATGCACCAACTGGAAAAATGGGCAAAATAGGCACAAATATTCACCAACATATTAATCTACATAGCATAACCAAATATCAAGAAATTTTACTTAGCAATGCCCTGAAGAAACGGACAAAAATTTTCAAAATCATAGAATTCTATACGAATCACCTATACAAAACAAGAAATTGTGCTCCAGAATACGAAAAAAATAGAACATAATGCTTTATGTGTCATTGATGATACTTGTCTAGGTGACTCAGGGCTTCAATTGATGACACTATAGTTCCTCTGCGCGGGAGGTCCTAGGTTCGAGTCCCGACGGTGGCAGGATTATCGACGCTAGGTAGCTAGGTCCAATTCAGCCACTGTCTGGAGGAGAATTCTAGCGGCCGGCTGCTCTGATCGGAAGTTTTCCGTACCTTCCCCAATCAAAATGCTGTAGCAGGACCCTAGCAAACGGGCCACGCCAACTTTCTTTCCTTTTTTTATCCTATTCTCACCCTTTACTTAGGCACTCTTACACTTATATAAACTACACCACGTCGAGACAGCAGGCGGGAACTTCGAGCTTGTCCCTATTGGGGCGGTGCCCGGTGCCCTGTTGGGGAGATACCTGGTTGAGGAACACCCGCGTACACGAGACAGTATTGTAACGAGTCAACATGGCATGGACATTGTATATTCAGAAGCCATTCTTATGTGCGCACAGCCTTCTTGGACTGATGTATTGAACACCAAGGCAACAGACAAGCTACCAAATGAGTGAAAAATCAATAGCCAGACGAAAGTTGGACGACTCGAAGTACAGGTGAGAGGTGGACGCATCGAAGTAGAGACGATAGTTGGATGTCTTGTTGAAAGGAAGTGGTTTATACTCTGATGATTTGGACGGACGTGCGGAGTATAAAGTGGAGAATGTTTTGTTTTTCTTCAAATATAAAAGACTGAATATTGAAATTGTAAATACGGACTGGATACGTTGCAGAGTTGGAAGAATCCGATTATAGATGTGAGACAATTTATGAATGTGAACAGGGTTTTGGTATGCGGAAGCATGAATGAACTGCGATAGAGAACTGTTAAATTCTACGAAGTTTTTCTCCTTCCCTTTTCTTTATGTACATATTATTATTATTTGGGGTTGTTGTTAATAAATATTCTTGTTCTATTTTGAAACTTAAAATTGTTTTGTAAACATAATTGAACGGTAAATTGCCACCATTCAATGGCTTGCGGTGTATGCTATTGAATCATCGGCCCTCAGAAATAAAAGGATGTTTCTATTTTTTTAATAATGAACCTTATTGACTAGAGGAAAAAAATTAGAACCTGCAGAATAAATGGATGTTTCTATTTTTTTAAATAATGAGCCTGATTCACTAGAGGAAAAAAGTAGAACCTTCATAATATATACGTACGTATACGGGACAGTAATACACATTTTTCTGTTATAAAAAGCAGCCAACATAAGCGCAAAAAAAAAAAAAAAAATAATCTCGTAATTTCGTGACGAGTCCCTGAAGCGCCGTGAGGAAAGGGGCGGTGGGGCGAATAGCAGGGCTGCTTTTCACCGCCGCCATTTTGGCGTGGGCGGTCGCTCCGTTCGCGGCAGCCGCTTCTCCAGGGCAGAGATAAGCGCGTCCGTGCGTCCGTGTGTGTGTGGGCGGTCTTTCATGCGGCGAAGAGGCGCCCCCGTCTCCCACGCTCCGAGGGTCGTAGGAGGAGGGAAGATGCAAGTTTTTTGTCGCCGTTTCCTTCACGCTGCCACTCCCCTCTTAGGCCTCATTCACGATGCAAACTTACACGTAAACGTATCATGGCCGCAAGACCTAGAAAGTTCTTACTAAGCGAGACCATTCACAATGCCTTGACGAAACCGTAGAAATTAGTCCGTAAATTATTCACAATGCAAACTTAAACGTAAACGTACCGCAGGCGCAAAACCTAGAAATGAGTTACTAAGCAAGACCATTCACAATGCCTTGACGTAACCGTTGACGTAAGACCGTAAACTTAAGAGTTCGCAAGCTCCAAGCTTTTACGTTAAGTTTACGTCGGAATTCTACCGAAGACCAATCAGAGAGCAGTCTGGGAGTTCGATTTTAGATTGTGTTCAGGTAGTTTGTGGTTATGTCATTTTATTATTGTAATGTTGATAATTAGTATGCAAACGGGTTTGATGCACGTAGGGAATTCAAAGTAAGAATTTTTGCCATTTTTCTTGTGACTTTAACGTGACATGGCGAATAAAATAATTATGGTCGACTAATTACTCGTGAATTTGATACAAGAGAATCCACGTTTATAAAATAAAGGAAACGCGAAATAAAGACGAATCGATAGGAATGTTGAAGAAAAAGCTAGAAACCATGGTGGAAAGATCTTTCCACCATGCTAGAAACGAATCGATCATGTTTCAATACTTCAAGTGATTGGTTCAGACGAAACCTACGTTCGTCACTGTGAAAGGCTGTTTTGACGTGTAAATTTTACTGCTACGTTTACATTACATACATAACGTTACGCTTTTCAGGGGCGGCGATGGTGTAACGGTTAGCGTACCGGACTGTTATACCCAAGTTCACGGGTTGAAACCCGATCGGAATTTTAGGGGCGAAAAAATCCTTCGTACGCCTTCCTTCGGAGGGGAAGTAAAGCCGGCTGTCCCATGTTAGTATATTTACTGCATGTAAAAGATCCTCAAGCCTAAATGACGCCTCTGAGCAAACTTCAAACATCGCCTGTTTCGTCGCCCAAGGAATACCTTCTTGCTCGGCTAGTTGGTGAAAGGAGCGTAGCGAAATTTACGTGGTCAGACGGAAGAGTAGACCTCGTGGACTGAGCCTCGCCATGTAAAATAAGGCAATTCAATTCAAATCAATACGCTTAAGTTTTCATTGTGAACGAGGCCTTATCGCAGTCTCGTCAGTGGCGTTTCCATTTTCTCTGGAAGAAACTCCGGCGCGCAAAAACCCAGTTGATTGCTCAGCGTTTTGGGCGCGTCAAGAGCAAAGATCATTAGTTCCGTACGTGTAGTGCATGTTTTATAACGTGGGAGGTGACTGTGATCTTCTCCCGCAAGATGGTCGCATCCACGGGCATCGACCTAGACGTCTGTAACCGAGGGTTTCTGCAATCAGGCATCTCACACCAGCGAGGAACTGCCTCAGCCGGACCGAGCTCTAATCTCCCGACATGTGTGGTAGTGTAAGGCATGTGTATGTATGTACGTAATTTGTGAAAAAGTTACAAGGAAGTGAAAGGAAAGATCACGCGTGGTCCGTGGTCCGTTTGTTAAGGTACTGCTCCGGCATTCGCCTGGTGTTCATCGGAGAAACCATGGAAAACTACCGATCACAGCAGCCAGTCGCTAGAATTCGTCTCCAAACAGCGGCTTGATTCGAACTCGCTATGTAGCTAGTGTCGAAATTCCTGCCACTGTCCTTGACTGGAACCCAGGCCCTCCAGCTCAAAGGCACTGCAGTGGCGTCAGTGGATACCTTGAAGCAGCTGAGGCGCGGAGACGCCCTTTGTGCTCAGCGGGGCAGCAGAGCCGCTGGGCCGTCAGTCCCGCGGCGGAATGCGAGTGTGTCAATCGGAGAGCATAGCACGCGCACCGCCGCCGCAGCCTGCGCCGGCGCGACGTGTGTCTTTCTGCCTATCTGCCTGTCTGACTGTCAGCGTATCTGCCTGTCTGTCTGTCTGCCTACCTGCCTGTCTGTCTGCCTGTCTGCATTTCTGTCTGCCTGTCTGCATTTCTGTCTGCCTGTCTGCATTTCTGTCTGCCTGTCTGCATTTCTGTGTGCCTGTCTGCATTTCTGTGTGCCTGTCTGCATTTCTGTGTGCCTGTCTGCATTTCTGTGTGCCTGTCTGTATTTCTGTCTGCCTGTCTGTATTTCTGTCTGCCTGTCTGCATTTCTGTCTGCCTGTCTGCATTTCTGTCTGCCTGTCTGTCTATCTACATATCTGTCTGCCTGTCTGTCTGTCTGCCTGTCTGTCTGTCTGCCTGTCTGTCTGTATGTTTGCCTGCCTGTCTGCCTGTCTGTCTGTCTGCCTGTCTGTCTGTCTGCCTGTCTGTCTGTCTGTCTGTCTGCCTGTCTGTCTGTCTGCCTGTCTGTCTGTCTGTCTGCCTGTCTGTCTGTCTGTCTGCCTGTCTGTCTGCCTGTCTGTCTGCCTGTCTGTCTGCCTGTCTGTCTGCCTGTCTGTCTGCCTGCCTGTCTGTCTGCCTGCCTGCCTGTCTGCCTGTCTGTCTGCCTGTCTGTCTGCCTGTCTGTCTGTTGAAAGTTGCAATGCAACTTTCTTCAGCGGGTTCTTGTGTTATGAATAATGGAACATTTTGAAAACACTTTTCGTATTTCTCACAAATCAGCCAAATTTTACGTGCGGACGTTAGCGAGCGTAACCTGCAGTTGTCCCCGGCGCCACCAGTGCGCCCTGGAGCTTTGTCTCCGGTTGTGACGGACCTGGCCGCCTGTGCCGGCGCGGCGTCTGCCTCTGTGTCTGTGTCTGTGTCTGTGCGGCGCTCGACGCTGCCCGGCGACGCGAGCTAATTGCGCCTTCCAGCGCTGCCCAGGCGGCGCGCGAAGCGGAGGGGGAATGAAACGCACTGAGAGGGACAGAGAGAGAATAGGGGAACCAAGGAGAAATGAATGAGAGGGCACGCAGAAGACAGGGTGGAGCGGGAGGGGAGAGGAAGAGAGATGTAGTAAAAAGAGGCGAAGGAATGAGAAGTCAAAGGAGAGGAAAGGAGGAGAAGATAAAGAAGGAGAAGATAGAGGAGGGGAGGGGAAGGGGAGAAAAGAGGTAGAAAAGGAGGGGAAGGGAAGGCAGAAGAAAGTAAGGGAGGAGGAAAGAAGGAACGAAGGATGGGAAAAGTGCGGGGAAATGAACGGATGGGAAGAGAGGAGAAGGGTAAGGGAAAGAAGGGAAAGGGACGGCAATGAAAGAGAAGCAAAGGAGAAATGGAGGGGAATGAAGAGGAAAGGGAGACTAAGTAAAATAAGGGAGTAGAAAGGAAAGGAGTGGAGGTAAATGGAAGACAAGGGTTGTGAAGAGAGGACAAGTCGAGGCGTGGAGACAAATGGAATGTAGATGGTACAAACTGACGCAAGAAATACAGATATGTATGGAAGGTTGATAGTGGGTAAAACAATCTACTTGCACAATCTTTACTTGCCACTTTATTGTCCGAGTGCTCATTCACTTCGGCAGCCGGAGATTTATCATGTTACTGCAGTGCTCCTGACCAGTGGGTCCCAGGGTTCGAGTCTCGACGGCGGCGGCGGCAGGATTTGTGGCACTAGGTAAATAGGTACATACGTCAAGTTCAGTCGCTGTTTCGAGGAGAATTCTAGCGGCCGGCTGATCCCATCCATATTATTCCGTGATTTGAACTATCAACCCCAGGCGAATGCCGGAGCAGTACCCTAACAAACGGGCCACGGACCACGCGCAATCTTTCCTTCCTCTTCCTTGTCCCATCACCCCTTACACATACATTTACAAGCAGTACACTACATCATGGACTACACTACCACATACACGAGAAGACCAATCGTGAGCTTACAGCTTGTCCTGGCTGGGGCGGTGCCCCCTGCTGGGAGATACCTGGAGGGGGAACTCTCTTGCAAATCGACGTAGGTCGGCGCCGGATCTCGTTAATGGGGAAGATCGGAACAACTTCACGCGATAAAATAAAACATGTCATACTCTTAGGCTAATGACCTTAGCGGTTGACGCACCCGGCAATGTCAATCAATCAATCAATCAATCAATCAATCAATTCACGTTGTGGTTGCGAGCTTCCACTAAGCAGCCAATTGGAAGATCCCTCTGTACTTAGGGTTTTATTTCTTGGCGCGTAGTGGCTTGTTTTCACGATGGAATATCTCACCACGGCATTTCGCGTCGCTCTCGATCGTGCCGCTAGGAGTCGCGCCATCGCCAGCACTGCCCGATACAGTCGCCATTTTGCGACGCCTAGCGGCACGACCACGGTGTAAGACATATAGATGTGTTAACTAGCCGCCTTTGGGGCAAATTTTCTGAAGCCAGTTTGAAATTAGTTCCTCGCTTGTCCGTACGGTGCGCATGATCGGTTTGGATCGCGGTGTAAGATATGCATCATAAGATGACATCTTAAACTGTGGTTATTACACAGTTTTATGTAATATTTCCTAACCAGTTTCGTAACTGTTCGCTTTGGACTTTACCAATTCCACCGCGAAGCGACAAATCGCTGACTTGAAATTATAAATCAGCTGGCCACAGAGCTGTCGAATGGATCACGACCAATCACGACGTTGCCCAAAAGAGACCCAAAGATCGCAGCGCTTCTATGCGAGAATTGTGAGAACTGTGAGAACTAGCCTCACATAAGCTTCAGTTTTAGACTGGGAGTGAACACACCTATATATCTTACACCGTGGCCGCAACCGAGAACAACGCGAAATGCCGTGGTGAGATATTCCATCGTGAAGACAAGCTCCCATGCGCCAAGAAATAAAAACCCAAGTGTAGGCAGCTCGAGTTCCATTTTGCAGCTTCATCACAAGCAAATGCGTCGGCCGATCGAACGGCACTCGTTGCCGCCACCCGCCGCATGTGACGTCACGCCCCCACAAAAGCACTTTTCTCCGTCGCCGAGCGGCCCTTCACCGTCGCTACACGGAGCTCCCCCTCCCCAAACGCACCCCCCACCCAACCACCCGGACGGAGGGGGGCCGGGAAGGGGATGTTGGCGAGGGCTCATCATCGTTTCCGGCACGCAGTTTGTGACGTCATATCCGCCAGTTCAGAGCCGAGGACGCCGCACATGCGCATTTCGGGAAGGGAGAAAATTTGTCAGCGATAAAACTGTGGATACGCATGACTGTTATGGTACATCTTCTTCTATATTATTTCAGTAGTATATCTTTCCTTTGCGGCTCTCACACGCAACCAATATTTATAAATGAGGTCTCTAAAGCAAGAGAATTTCACGGAGACGTGAATTGCACTTTGATTTTAAAAAATACGATGGATTTGTTTTGAAAACGCATCTAAATATTCATGTAAAATGCAAACCGCAACGCACGTCCGGATATTTTTAATGTGTGTGTGTGTGTGTGTGTGTGTGTGTGTGTGTGTGTATATATATATATATATATATATATATATATATATATATATACATATATATATATATACATCGTTAAATAACTCCTAAACAAAGCGTTCGATGGCCTTAAAAACTAAAATTTTGAAGCCAAAGACCTCAAAGAAACGTTTCTCACACCGTAATCTACAGGATGAGATCTTCTTGTCCATTCTATTACATTTTTGCTGGTTCAACGCTTCTCGATTCTACTTCACCTGTTCAGAGCCTCTACAATCTGCAACTGAAAGTGGAATTACTAATTACTTGATATTCTATGCGATTGAATTACACGGGTGTACCTGTTCGCTCGATAATTAATTTAAATCAGAATAATTTGTATTGACACGGGTGTATTATATTGTTTTTAATTCCAAGATGACGTATATACAGGCTGTCCAGGGAGGAAACGTCGAAACATCGAAAACAAGCTCTTAAGACTATTCTAAGCCTATTTTGTCTTATAAACTACGTGGATATTCCGAATAGTTGAGCCGCAATAAGCACTCAAACGTTGGTTTGGAAAATTGATTTCTAGGCTAAAATTTGCATTATGGAAGCCTAGAAACACTTTAGAAACATAAATTGTTTATTATTTACAAAAGAAATGAATATATTTGTTCAGAAAGACAAATTAAGCGAGAAATAAAAAAGCACCAAATTTAAACAATACCATTCCTTTTTTATTTCTCGCCTAATTTTTCTTTCTGAAAATATTCATTTATTTTGTAAATAATAAACAGTTTACATTTTTCTGGAGTGATTCTATGCTTCCACAATGCAAATTTTTGCCTAGAAATCATTTTTTCAAACCAACTTTTGAGTGCGTATTGCGGCTCAACCATTCGGAATATCAACGTAGTTTATTAGACAAAATATGCTTAGAATAGTCTTAAGAGCTTATTTTTGAAGTTTCGACGTTTCCTCCCCGAACAACCTGTATATCCACACATGTTCTCGCGTGCGTGGGAATGAGCAAACCTTGCGCCGTGGCCTGCCTCATCCCATGCACCTCCCTGCTTGCTTAGAACGGTTTGATCGTCGCTATCACAATCTCATGCCAAAGCCACGACAGCAGGAGCCGGCAATCAAAGAAGCGGGACTTGAAGCGAGAAAAGTCTCATTGGCGAGAAAAAGAATTAAAAAATTGAAGAAAGAATCCCGATTTGATCACTTATCTTTTTGATAAGTTGTATTTTAAAGGGTAAAACGCAGTTTTGAAAATTACACAGCTAAACAAATTGCAACTTTTAAGTATTGTCCCCTAAACACATATGAAATTCAAAGAATTTCTCCTGTGTGTAAGAACATTTTTCCAGATAACAGAAAGATTCACGCCAGAAAATTTGGAAAAATACATTATAATCTCTTGCAGTAGAAATTAAAGTCGGTGGGTATCATTCAACATGTAAATCAAACTATTCTGTGTGGAATATAACATGCACTTTTTTCTATACGTATTTTTCTTTTTAAGTGCATGTTTTCCTATTTGTTAAACTATATTTGCATTCATATTTTCAGGATTTTTAGTGCATATGAATACGCACGCTAGTGATGACCGATGAGTTTCCGCAAAATGTTACGCCACAAATCAGGCGAGAAATGGCATGAGCAAAACAATGTAATTGAGTAACAGGAAATGTAATAAATTTAATTGAACTCAAATTAAATCACCGTACGAAGGTGAAGAGATGACTTCCTCAAATGGTCGATCCTATCAACTCACCAACATTATATCATTGATATCATTGATACAATTCATTGACGCAATATCATTGATACAATTTACTGTCATACCAATGATTTCAATAGTCTCGACGGTCGCAAATGTTCCGGAGATTCATATTAGCTCCAAAATGTTGTAGCTTTCATAAATATCGGTGCTCTACTTTCTATTCTGCAACTGCTACTCTCTCGCTGTATTGGCGCCCGCCCAGGTTCCTGCACGCAACCCGCCGAACGGAGCCGTACGATGAATTGCCGAACCTGCTATTCAAAGGCGTTTGAAAGCTAAGTTCGCGTCCGGTCGCGAAGAATTACAATATATTGGTCAGCTTAGACTGATTAATTGATTAGTGTTTCCTGGCGCGTGAACAGTGATGGTCATGACTCCCGTGAGTGTAGTGTGTGTGTTTTATCGCGTGGGGTGACTGTTTTCCCCAACCAGGTATCTCCCACCACCGTTGCACCGCCCCAGCCGGGACACTGTCTAAGCTCTCGACTGGTCTCCCGGCATGTGTGGTAGTGTAGTGTATGTTAGTGTAAGTAAGAGGGAGGAATGACGAGGAAGAGGAAGGAATAATCGCGCACGGTCCACTGCCATTTCTTAGGGTACTACTCCGACATTCGCCTGGTGTAGGTCGGAGAAATCACAGAAAACTACCGAGCAGAGCAGCCGGCCGCTACAACTGTCCTACAGAGAGTGGCTGAATTCGACATAACTAATGTAATAATAAGTAATGTCGAAAATCCTGATGAACCCTTATTTTGAATAAATGGCAATAAAGAATTCCGATACGATATTCCCCGATCGATTTGAACAAACTCGAGAGTTTGCGAGTTTGAAAATGATATTTTGATTTTAGGGGTGCTTTACATGTAGCCTAAAAAAAGTTTTCCAATTTTTTTAAACATAGATATCTATAAAATGTGTGAATTAAACTTTGTCTTTATATGAAATGAAAATATCTATAAAATGTGTGAATTAAATCTTTGTCCTTATATGAAATGAAAAATTTGTTTCCAGAGGTATTTGCAGAAAGTAGTTAATTATAAAAGACTCATTGAAAACTAATCTAAGAAAATGTGCATATTTGAAAGAAAATATCTTCTCTTTAACCAGAGCTTATTCATTTCCAAACATTTCAGCACTCAGAAGATAAAGTTAAACGACATAACTTAAAAATTCATATCAATGCCCTCACGAATTGAGCATACTCCGTCCAAGGCAGCAGAACTAATCTAAAATTCAAAAAACAAGGAATCCTCTGAATTAACAATTTCTCTGACATAGCACTATAAAATATCTCTAAACAAAGTATTGCTTTTCTAACAAGCATCTTTAATGGATGCCTAAAGCTAGGTTACTTTCCCAAAACATGGAAACAAGCATTAATTGTTGCAATTTTAAAATCTTACAAATTGCCCAACGACCCTGCTAATTATATATCCATACATCTCCTTCTCAGCATGAAGTAAAATATTCGAGATACTAATACTATTCGTGCAATACAATACAATTTACTCTATATTAACATCATCGCTTTTGTCAGTAGACCAAAGCACTTTACAGTTCTCCAACTTTTAAGAAACACATAAGTTAATGTTCAAGCTTTACATGATAATTATTTATTAGAAATTATTTTCTAACAGTCGCTTTTCTGGATTTCGCTCAGGGATTCGGTCGTGTCTGGCATCGAGATTTACTATTTGAGCTGCGTCACATAGGAACTCCTGATTATTTACTATAAAACGAAGGTTCATTTCGAATCGCACATTCTTTATCAAATTAAATAATTACGTTTCACCCCCTCAATAATCGTTACTGGGGTGCCTCAAGGTTCTCCAACCTCTTCCACATCGTTTAACACTTTCACAGCAGATATCCCTGTTCGAGACGACCACACAATGGCACTTTTCGCTGACGACACAATCATCTACTTAGCAGCTTTCCAAGGTCGTAGATTACCTGGAAAGCGCACTATATGCTTTAGAGTACCGGGTCTCTTCATGAAGACTAAAGCAGAACCTTATAGATGTGAAGCTTAGATATTCACACTATTTCGCATCAACAGCAACCTTCCTCCCGCCCATTTGCATTAACAATAAAAAAAAATCCCTTGGAATCCCCCAAATAAATCAATAAAATATCTAGAAGTGCTCGTTGACACTAGACTAACGTGGACACAGCGTATTATGAATATAACACGGCTCAGTCTCACAACCCTCATCAAACTGCACCCTTTAGCAAACAACAAGAAGGCTCTTAAAACAGATCTCCCCCTCTTACTTTACAAAACTTCCCTTGCCCTCTATCTCCTTATGCATGTCCTATAGGAGGTGGAGCTGATTGAAAACCCTCCAAAACTTTCAGATGAAAATCCTTCCTTAAGAGCACCTTAATATGTTTCCAACAAACATTTTCATAGCGAGTTTGATCTTCTCATAATTGAATTATGTATTAAAAAAAATCTGTCAGACAACTTTCTTTTAAATTCCCAATCATCCTTTCCAGGAACTAATGTTTTCAAATTACCACAAAAGAAACCACTCTAGATTTTCCAAAAAAAATTAAACCTCAATAAAAGAAAAGTTCATGATTTTCCTGTACCTATTTCATGCATCATTTCATTCCCCTTTGATTATTATTGAACAATTTTATTATTATTATTATTATTGAATTATTATATTATTATTATTATTATTGAATTATTATATTATTATTATTATTGAATTATTATATTATTATTATTGAATTATATTATTATTATTATTATTATTATTATTATTGAATTATTATATTATTATTATTATTGGTGCTAGTGTTGTTTACAGAGGGACGGATATTTAAAAAACATTTGGAAACTCTAAAACGTGTATTTTCGTTAAAATCTTGAAATAGATTTTGTAGCATTCCATAACTTTCTCTACACTGCGGAGTATATTACTCCGTATATACGCACGTATACGAGAAAGTAAAAAATTTGTCTTCTAAGAATAGAGAAACAAGTAAAATATTTATGAACTGATTCCCGATTATTCTTTCGCGGCCTTTTATCTTACCTAAAATATAGTGAACTGAATGAAACTTTCCACTAAAATTATCTTTCAGATTCATTTTGTCGGTTAACCAATTGTTATAAACTCTCTTTGCATCGTATATTCACATGAAAATTCTTTACGCCGTAACGAACTTCAAAATGCGTTCATGCACTGTGTCAACTCTCCAGAGAGTACACAATTATGGACAAATATACGCATAGCATGCATTTACAGAGTTTCACAACTCATCCATAAAACAAAACACCACCAACGGAAAATAAAAGCCGTTCGAAACATTGCAACAATGGCGCTGTGGAGCAAAAACGCCATTTAGACGAACAAATGCGAGCGTTTGCATTCAACGAGTGAACACACTCTACATAGCAGCTCGCGCCTCTCGGGAATTGATGCACGACTAAAGGTCAGGAATTACGGCCAAATCCTTGTTGTTTCAACGGCATTTGCGTAATTCTTGTATGACCGTTAATACGAGTAATTTCCACTTTCCAGCAATTTTCACACAAAATTGTATATTAAAGTTAACAATTAAATATAATAAAATCAAAAATTACTTTTGGAAACGTATCTTCAAATGATGTGTTCATCTGTTCCACTGTGATTATGAAATGAAAAAAATGTGTAAATAATTCAGTCAAATATATCAATCTCTTACATTAATTTTGATTGTGTTACCTCAACTCACAATTATTGTCAATTTTAGTTAACAACTCGTTAAGAAACAGTAACTGGAAAGGGAGTTTAATACAAAATTGTATACACCAGGTCTTCGATTCCAACTTCAGCCATGTCGAGTGTATCTAGCATTATCAACTGTGCATTTTTACATTCAAAAAAAGTATTTTTTGTTATTTCCTGGAATTAAGAAGTTCAAATTGAAGATGTCTAAGAAGAAGGTGAAGAGAAAAGTCAACTATAACAAAAAGTACAAATAAAAGAATAGGAGTACAAGCAGAAAAAGAAATACAGGTATAGTAAGAAGTACAAATAGAAGTAGAATGAGAAGAACTAACAGACAAGTAGTACTAGCTGAAGAAGGAGAACAATAGGAAACAGAGATAAAGTAATATGTGGAATAATGAGATAAGATGGATGAGGAGGAGGACGGGAGAGGAGGAGAAGGAAGAATGCAATATTAAATCACGTCCATAACAGACGAATACTAAAAAAAACTGAGAATTACAAAACAACTAAAAATTAACTGAAAATGCATAAGTATCTTCAAAACTAAAAGCCCGGCCTAATGGACAAAATAAAATATAAATATCTAAGTGTGATATTTGTAGTTAGAAAACCCTTCGTCTTGTCCCCTGTGCAGGATAAGAAAAATTAATAGCCTGAGTCTGTCTGCAAACCTTGCAGACAAAATTTGCTACTCTCCGGCAGATCTTGTAATAGCTTCAGGAAAGCAAAACGGTTAGTAGTGTTAAAAAACCAGTCCACATCTTTCGGTTTCTCCATGCTGAGTTTCGTTTCACTTTCGCTCACGTATGTCATCCATAAAACGTTAAGCAATTGTATCACTCTTGCACCTTAACGGCCATACTGTAGGTGCATCAAAAATACCTGCCTAATCTCTTTGATCCACGTTTATCGATCGATAACGCAATAGATAAGAAACAATCTCTTCTGCAAAGCAACGGCCTCCAAGAACAGTAATTATGTTGGCCTCATGAATGATTTATTAACCCATGAGCTTTGCATATGGGTGCACAACTCGGAAGATAAGAGAATGTCAGCTTTCAACAAAGTCGATAACACACTGATAATTCACCGACGGAAAAAAGAGAAAGAATTCCTCAAGCGACCTCGGTATGTTAAACTCCGTGACTATCTTTTGTAGTAACCATTGTGTTTAGCATTGGCCTTGTGACAAGTGATGGTCATCTTCCCTAATCTCTCGTCTTAAAACACCGATCTATCCCTTGAGGCGTAATAAACACATAAAATGTTCTTACGCCTCCGCGCCGTCATTTGTCACTGTGAACAATGTCGTATATTTTCCTAATAAATATTCAGAATATTTGAGTTTACATGTCCATGTGAGATGTTGCAAATAGCCGCATAAATGTTTGTATTTCGTAGACGCCTCTTACAGAGGCAGAATGATCACTTTTCAGGTGATTTGAAACATTTCAAGAGTCAGTAGAAACTTTAGAAGTACGTCAGACACGACGAAGGTCTGTACCGTTCTTGATATCTTTGGTGTGACCTTATTACCATGTTACTCGTATTCTATTAGTAAATTGTTCAAATCATTAGTCTCATTAATAGAACCGGAGACACTTTGTTTATAACTATTTCTTTAATCACTACAAAGACAGCTTTGAAAAGTTTCTTGGGCCTTTTAGTTTTGAACGTTCTGGACACGTTAAAATGTAGGTGAGCTCTTTCTCACTTGCAAGTATCATCTCGTAAACATCTTACCAGTATTGGGTCTTGAAATGTAGCATACAAAAAATTTGGTTTGCCTTCTTCCTTTGTCACATCTTTTTTATTAACTGTAAGATGTTATATCTTCAAATACTTACTGTTAATGTTACACCTGTCGTGAACCAAAATACTGGAAAGAAATCCTCGTTCAAGGTCTTTCAAATAGCCCGTGTCACTCAAGCACATAAACTATGCCGATTCTCCGTAGCTTCACTATGAATCCACAAGGAAAAGAGTACTCGTCGAAACTCAAAGCGATAAAGTCGATAAACAGTTACTGAGAATGTTGCACTTTAATACCATGCCAATAAATCGTTCAATCAGCGCGCAGTACACAGGTGAATCAACAAAGATTCGGAAATCTTCCTTTCAGAAGAAATTTAAAGAAGATGAAAAGGTAACAGTTAAAACACAATACTCGCAAAAAACAGCTTTGGAGAATAGAGTTATTGAGAATTTCGTTTTCCAGTCTCCATAAAGGACATCAACTACAATATTTACTGAAATGACAATAACACAATAAACCGACAATTACAATGGATTGACAAGATTCACGAAAACACAAGTTCATGCGCCAAGTACCAATGCAGGTGCGTAAGCATGCAAAAGAACTGGTTCCGTCTCACTCACCCACTGCAGGAAGCAAGCTGCTAAAGGACTCACCTTTCGCTGGGGCTTCTGGGAGATCCGACCTCGCTCCTGAAATAATTCGTACGTAATTATTAATAATATTGCCAGTGAGGTTGGTACCTTGAAATAATTTGAGAAAAATGCGTTTAGTATCAATATTTTTATTACTTAAGATCTTTTCGATCACGTAGCAATCATCAACAGAGTCAATCTTGCAGCATCTCGGCGGAAAAAGATGTTCTGAATAGAATTCGCGATCGAAATGACCTTAAGAATAAAAAATGTTGATACTAGACAACATATTTTTTTCTTAAAACGAACGTCGCTATTAAGAGAGCGAGCAATTTCGTAGTAAAATGCAAGGAATAAATGAAAGGAAAGTTTGAGCCTTGATTGAAAGAGTTTTGATTGAAAGAAAAGGAGATTAAAGATCACACTTGTATTGCGCAAGGTCATATTCACGTATACCGTGTTTCTTGTTGCCTAGAATCACAGGTGCTGAGTGAGTGTCAGTTAGATGTGCAACCCAATTTTTTTTCGACTAATACGAAAACAAGAAGCATTCCGGCCAGCTTGGATAGCCAGGGTCGCTAAGGCTGAAGCGCCGTAGCTCAAAGGGTCGCGGGTTTGACTTCCTCTAGGGGCATGGAGGTTTGCGAGTTCATGTTGTCCGTATGGGGGTTCTCTTGACCGTTACCTTGAAACATGTAAGGGGTAAATGACGTAAATAAATGACATAAATGACGTACCGCTAAAGAGGGGGTGGGGATTTGAGGCAGCGAGCGGTACGCTGTGTTACATAGGGGCAGGAGGTTTTTCAATTAACGTCATGTAACATAATTTTTTTACTTTTTTTTCAAATTTGTTGAAATTCTTCCTTTTTTTGAGTCGCATACTAAAACAAAAATATTATCTAATTAATTTGTTTTAAAACATAAATAATTTAAAGTTATTTAAAGTTGTTAAAATAAATGAAAACACGTTTTAATCAATTTGTTGTTGAATCTGTAACATCACGAAGCAAATAGTCAAAACTGATGCATAGCATTTTCTACAACACAATTACATTTGCGCAGTTAACTCTCTCCCACGAATCATCCTCAACGGCGACGTGTGATGTGCACGGCGTGCGATCGGACATTTTCTCGCAAGTTCGTCTTTCATTCACTGCAAAATTTTCCCCAACCTTATAGTTAGGTCAACTAATTCCAACTATAATTATCATACATTTTAATATACAACACAAATAAAATGAATACAAGTTTTTACTGTGCTATATTTTATTTTCATTTTTTGGATTTACAAAAAGGGGGGGTGTTGTCGCAAGCGTTACGTAATTGTTAAGGGGGGTTCAAGCGTGCATTACGGGTGCGTTACAGGGGGGAGAGGGGGTGTTCAAAATATTCCAAATTTGCGTTACGTAATATATGGACAGTCCCTAAATATTCAGGGTCATGTAAATAATAAAAATATGTAAATAATAAGGAAATTATTGTGATCACTATGTGACCAGAGCAGTTAGAGAGTGATGTTAAATAAAAAAAAAAGAATCGTTCCATAACAACTACAAAATTCTGCACTACACATATCATACAAACCACCCATTTTTAATCCATTTTATCATGGTATACTAAAGACAGAAATATCATGAGACATCATTCCACTCCCACATAAACCGATAACACAATCACAATTTTAGTTTTCATTCTTGTGGAACGAGAACGAAACAGGCGCGAACATTCCGAACATCTCCTTAAGTATTTACCTTTCAGAAACAACCTACGAATCTGTTTCTCCGCACTCGAGAGAACTCCCCATTAATAAACGGCGCTGTCGAAGGTAGCCGATTGCATCAGCGCCCGTTTCCTTCCGGATTACGTCGCCGCGATAGCGCTATCAGAGACCTTGCGTTTCCAAGCGGCCCCGTTGCACAATCAACACCTGGTGCAGCCAGCGGCTGGCATTCACCAGCCCCGGCTATTCAAAGCTTAATCCGTCAAAATCAACTGCCAAAATATTTTCTCTCAGAACATTCGCCACACCCACCCCACTCCAAATTAACAACAACACAATTCCCTGGACCCCGTGCAACCGAACTGTTAAATATTTAGGACTAAACTTCGATACAAGATTAACCTGGAAATCTCACGTAGCAACGAAAATTCAACAAACCAAAATCAATTTAATTCAACTAAGACCGCTACTAAATCACAAAAGCAGTTTCTCCTTAAACAATGCCATCGCCCTGTTCAAGACAATAATCAGACCTCTTATGCTGTATGCTTGCCCCATCTGGACGAACGCTTCACAGACAAACATCAATAAAATTCAAATAATGCAAAACAAATTCTTAAGATTAGCCACTCACGCTCCATGGTTCATTTCAAATTATCAACTACACAGAGAATTACATTTACCAACCATTAATCATCACATCGCTCATCTCTCCAACAATTTCTACTCAAATATATCCTCAATAAATCAAATAGCTCACTTCAACCTAGCCACACTCAACGAATTTCCGAACCGAATCCGCAATAGACATCCTCTACACACCATCCTCAATATATTCTCAGATTTAAGCTAACCGTAGGTGCTCAATGAGTATCCTTAGCCAATTATGTAGTTAAATTAGGAATAGTTTTAGGTTAGGTTAAATGTAAGTCAGAAGAATTACATGTGAGAAAATAATAATACTGAACCATGTATAATTAATTCACGTAATAAAATAAAATTTTTAAAAAAAATCACGCTAGTGATGGCAACGTTTAGCGAAACATCGATACTTAGGTCACCAACAGTTTTTCGGCGTCGATAAAGAATAAAAACTTCAAACGTTCATTAACAAATGCAATAACACTAGATAAAGAAATCATAAGGCCCATAATGCTAAATACACGTCCCATCAGGACAAATGCCGCATCATCCAACGTAAATAAAATACAAATAATACAGAACAGATTCCTGAGAATAATCACCAACGCCCAAGGTTCATTTCAAACCAACAACTCCATAGAACCAATTAAACTCAATTGCCTATCAAATAGCACGCCTATCCAATAATCTCTGTTGAACACCAAAACCAATGCATTAAATTGTTTTTAATACGGTGCTGTTGCCATTTGAATGCTCTGTTAAAAATTGTGTCGCTTCATAGCAAAGAGCTTCATAGCATGGAAAGTAAAAAGTGACAATCCTAGTCATGCCTTTAAACAGTTATTGATTGGTATTATTACTTGCTTTTGCCATGTAAGAGTGCAGACTCAATTTGTTAATTTAATAAAGCACACGAATGCTTTGTAAAGTGTTGTAATTAGCCATAATAAATTATATTTTGAAAAGAAGAGTCATAATTTATAAATGAGCTAACAGAAGAGAGGCAAACTCCAGCTAATCGATTGGTCCACTGCAAATTGAAAAAGACTGGCTGGGTTTTTTGGTTTTCAACAATCTCAACTCCAACCCAATAGATCAACTAAAACAATACAATTTAGCCTCAACAAACAACACACGTACCAGAATAAACAATCGATACCCGTTCGAGGGCTTCCTCAAAATATTCTCAAGTAATTGTGCTCACAAATATTCTCAAGTAGATACTCTCATGAGGATTCTACCCCAATGTAGTAGCAATAGTAGAACTAGGTTAAGAACAGTCTAAGTCAAATGTAAGTCAACAATACACATGAATGAGTGTTAACTGATCTATGTACAACCCAACAAGCAATAAATAAATGAAAAAAAAATACTGCAAAAGAAGCTGATGTGAGTAGACCAGAAACGAAATATGTCCTCAAATGAGGAAGCTGGGTGTTGTTTGTTTGGAACATATCTATCGTACCTTTCTCCATCAACATTTCATTTGTAAACTAAAGTATCACTTTCTATATGACTGATATAATAACTAATAAATCGTTTTTATTAATAGAAAAATGAAAATTTTAAAGCAGTTAATTTTTTCTTGCAAACACATCTTTTGTCAGGCAATAACTCACATTAAAATTTCATTTAAGGAAAATATAATAAAACTGAATAATTATAAAATAGGAACTAATTGAAGTAGCGAAAAATCTTCCTTTAACTTACGTATATACAACCGTAAATTAAATGTTAAAATATCGTTTACCAATAAAATAAAATTATAATTATAATAAATGTGCGGTATGTTATGGGAACATTTCTGTAATTGCTGAAACTGTAAATTCTAATTTTTTCTATTGATTAAATACTAAACTTACAAATCACAGAACAGCGACATAATGGAGTTACAACAGCCGCTTTAATTGTATTTATGCAAAATGTAATAAAAAATATTAAGTTTTCGCTTTAAACGAATTTTTTTTTGCCAGAAATATTTTACGCGGGAAATTACATTTGACCAGTTTTCCTTCATACAGGGGCCGAGTATGCGTATTTAACTACAAGAACTGCGTCTTTTTGATCGAATAAAAATTAGAAAACATGCATCGGCTTTTCATTTGGATATACAAAGAGTTTGATCTTGTCGAGCAGTCTAGAGAGATCATGATCTGTAAGTAGAGTCTTTGGGAGAGAGCAGAGATGAGAAGAGAAGAGAGAGGGAGTGAGAAGAGAGAAGAGAAAAGGAGATAGGAGAAGAGAAAGGGAGAGAAGACAAAAGGAAAGAAGAGGAAAAGATGAGAAAGGGAGAGAAAAGAGAGAGGGAAAGAAGAAAGAGGGAAAGATGAGAGGGAGATCAGAAAAAGAGAAGAGAGGGAGGGAGAGAAGAGAGGAATGAAGAGAGGGAGACGAGAAGGTGAGAATCGGTCGGAGAGAATACAGGTATGAGAAAGAAGGGCGAAGAGAGAGAGAAGAGAGCAGAGAGAGAGAAGAGAGCAAAGAGAAAGAAGACAGCGAAGAGAGAAAGAAGACAGCGAAGAGAGAAAGAAGACAGCGAAGAGAGAAAGAAGACAGCGAAGAGAGAAAGAAGACAGCGAAGAGAGAAAGAAGAGAGCTAAGAGAGAAAGAAGAGAGCTAAGAGAGAAAGAAGAGAGCTAAGAGAGAAAGAAGAGAGCTAAGAGAGAAAGAAGAGAGCTAAGAGAGAAAGAAGAGAGCTAAGAGAGAAAGAAGAGAGCTAAGAGAGAAAGAAGAGAGCAAATAGAGAGAAGAGAGCAAATAGAGAGAAGAGAGCAAATAGAGAGAAGAGAGCAAATAGAGAGAAGAGAGCAAATAGAGAGAAGAGAGCAAATAGCGAGAAGAGAGCAAATAGAGAGAAGAGAGCAAATAGAGAGAAGAGAGCAAATAGAGAGAAGAGAGCAAATAGCGAGAAGAGAGCAAATAGAGAGAAGAGAGCAAAAGAGAGAAGAGAGCAAATAGAGAGAAGAGAGCAAATAGAGAGAAGAGAGCGAACAGAGAGAAGAGAGCAAATAGAGAGAAGAGAGCGAACAGAGAGAAGAGAGCGAACAGAGAGAAGAGAGCGAACAGAGAGAAGAGAGCGAACAGAGAGAAGAGAGCGAACAGAGAAAGAAGAGAGCGAACAGAGAAAGAAGAGAGCCAAGAGAGCGAAGAAGAGAGCGTGTGCGCTGCGCGGTGCTTACGGCGCGGAGTGCAGGCTGTGGGGGCTGGCGGGGCTGGGCGGGCAGTGCAGGCAGTCGAGGCTGTGCGAGGCGGCGGCGGCGGCGCCGTAGGAGAGGCGCTGCGGGGACAGCGGGGAGCCCGAGGGGCTGCACGGGGTGGAGCGGAAGCTGGCCGCCACGTCCTCCCCCAGCGACGACCGCGACCCCGACCCCGACCCCGAGGAGCGCGGCGACGCCGGCGGCGACCCCAGCCCCAGCCCCAGCCCGCCCCCCGACGACAGCACGCGGTGCAGCCGCAGGCGCAGCGGCGACGCCGTCTTCCCCCGCGCCCCCGCGCTTTCATCGCGCTCCAACCACGACAGGCGGCCAGCGACGAGAGTGTTGGAGCGTTGGATAACGGTCGCAGCAATCAACGAAGACGTTCCAGTGACGAGTGTGTTAGATCGCTGGATCACGGTCGCAGCAATTAACGGTAGATCACGGTCGCAGCAATTAACAGTGGAGCACGGCCGCAGCAATTAACTGCGGATCACGGTCGCAGCAATTATCGGTAGATCACGGTTGCAGGAATTAACTGTGGACCACGGTCGCAGTAATTAACTATGGATTACAGTCGCAGCAATGAACGAAGAAGTTCCAGCGACGAGCGTGTTCGATTGCTCGATAACGGTCGCAGCAATCAAAGAAGTTCCAGTGACGAGATTCTTGGTAAATAGCTGTCGCAGCAATCAATGAAGAAGTTCCAGTGACGAGTGTGTTGGATCGCTGGATCACGGTCGCAGCAATCAAGAAAAAAGTACCAGCGACGAGCGTGTTGGATTGCTGGATAACTAGCGCAGCAATCAACGTAGAACTACAAGCGAGGAGCGTGTTGGATTGCTGGAGAAAGGTCACAGCAATCAAAGAAGTTCCAGTGACGAGCTTGCTGGTTCACTAAATAACGGTCGCAGAAATCAACGAAGAAGTTCTAGTGACGAGTGTGTTGGATCGCTGGATAACGGTCGCAGCAATCAACGAAGAGTTCCAAAGACCAGCGTGTTGGATCGCTAGATCACAGTCGCAGTTAAGACTCAAGAAGTTCCGTTGAACGTTTTAAATCGCAGCACTGCTTGATTCCCGTACTTTCTCTTTCCTTCGCGCCAGCCGATCAACGAAGGTTCACAGGAGGGCACCGTTTGTCCTTGTGCGGTAGAAAACTTTTGCACACTTCTCTGGCAACTTCTTCCACTTAAGAGTCCAGCGATTTGCCGGGCAATACTGGCGACTGGCCTTGCGCACTTCTCTTAAGAGGTTATTTTCTTTCGTGTTTATCGGAGGCTACAGTGAATGAAGCTGTAGCAACGATACCTAAAAGCTTCTCTTAGCAGCTTCTTACTCTGCACGAAATTACCGACGGAGGATTTCTGGTGATGTGAGTGTGTAACTGCACTTCTTCGCTTCGATGATCAACACAGGCAAAGATTAACAAGAAATTAGCGATTAGTGTTTCAGATAACATTGGGGTAAGGGATCTAACCGTTGACTTTACTATAACTTAAACAGGGAATTTCTTGAACAAAGTACCCGTCACGAGATGAGGTTAAACTTTACGTGGCTATGTTAAACTCTTTCTGCGCCTTAGACATTCATTTGTCAGCAAAATAGCGCGGGGTGATGAGGTGAAACGGATAAAACAGGAGTTTCTAAACTAATCGTTCGCGTCTTTCAATAGCAAGTGCGAGTTTGATACCTAACTGACGAAATAGAGAAGCTCGTCCTTGACTTTGCACTTTCTTCTCCCTGTGGAGTCTTCCACTTGACAACAGAACGACACAGTGAGTTTAATTATTACACAAAGAATGCTGTGTTAACTAGAAATTCTAAAACCTCTATCATAAAGCGAGATGGGAATTGGTTTGAAAGCATAAGTTTTTTAAACTACTTTTCTTCTGCACTCTTTTAAACTTTTATTTCCTGCTGTACTTTCCGATATGAAACTGAGCCGGTTCCTTGTAATTATTTAGATTTCCTATTGTGTCTTTGCCATTGATGATTAATACTTTATAATATTTTCAATTTCATATTTATTGCATTACGAACAATTCATTCATCTTCAATAATCTAAAAATTAATACAGTTCACTAATGTCCTACGTCACTGATTCGCATTAGTTTCAAACCGTTGCACTCACAGGTTTTGTTGATAGTACTTGAGAAATGCAAATTACCTGTAGAGCAGTAATTCAAGTTCAGTTTGTTTATGTCTAGCGTCACACTACAGTTTAATAGCGATTCTGTAAGCCGGTGTTACAAGACAAAGCTATTACAAGCACACGTTTACTTCACAACGCTAGCTCATTTCTTTCTTTTCGTTACACTACGACTTCACAATTCTGCAGTCACTCGTGGACAAGTCTCACGAACAGAAGTGAAGTCCATCACTGCCAAGCCACGTGCTTGTTTCAGAGTTTTTCTAATATCCCAGATCGCTAATCGATCGAGTGAGATTCGTGACGTAAGCTACTGACGCTGCCAAAACGCGCTAAGGTTATCCACCCATACAAAAACTTAACACCCGCGTAAGTAACCCACTAATTGTCATCTGTAATTCAGAATATAATGTCTTTTCCTTTCTGCAAGATGCAGCCGCTTTGGAGGTCTACCGGAAGGAAATGGAACACTCGCTTTCCTCGTTAGATTTCAGACAGGAAACCGCGGAACATTAAACACGGCTGTCACCGCTCTCGTGATACTGGAGTTTCTGAATTAACAGCTCGTTCAACACACTTTGCAAGTAATCAGTTCCACGTTCAACGCGTTGCCGCTTCTCTTTTATCTTTTTAATTAAGGGCGTAGAAATTGCGTGAGTTTGGTAACGCGAGGCTCAGTAATTTTGAAGCAAATGTTTCAATGAGTAAAGTTTCTGCTAGAGATGTATTCGTCGTTTGGCAATTGATATGCAGCATAATTAGCCAGCCGTTTTTAAGTCTGTACATAAAGTATCTTGAAGTAATGGAGATGATTCAACTCACAAATAGCACTGAGAAACGCCCCTGCAATATCGAGAATCGAGAAGAAATCGATCTAAACTGCCAGTCTTCTTCAAACGTTTGCGGCACTAAATGAAAGAAAGTAAGTGTTCAGAAAGAAGATTTGAAAAAATAATGACTATTGTGTATTACAATGTCGACTTTCTGTCAAAAGCAGTCGATGCATTGCAGTCAATCCAGTTCACTATTATACTTGGTCGATACAGAATTGTCAGAACGAAAGGGGGCATAAATATCCCAAATCGCCCGCTCTTTCTTTGGAGACACAAATTCAGTTCCCGAACTGATTATCGCTGGCCAATAGCAGTTGAGAAGCTACAAAGTGCCAAATTGCCATCGCTGTGTAAAGGAACACTAGGCACACAATTCAAGAAAGCTGTCCTTTCGCAGCGAGGTACGGTGTTGAGAAAGCACTCTCTTCTGTTCTCTGCCATACAGCACTGTTGAGCCTTCAGTTATCGTTATCGACACCTAACCTAACCTGCCAATGCTGAAGTCACTTCAACCCACTATTGTATGAAGCACGTACGACAACAGATTTTCTTCATTGCGAATGCAAAGTTGCAATTTTCTTTCACCAACCGCCACCAATCGCAACCAACCGCCAAAAGGAACTTCTATTGGACGCCTGTCGAGTGGTTTGCTTCAGGATGAGGAGTCGATAAAACAAATTCTTCCGTTCTCTACGAGAGGGGCAGATAAATATGGCAAAAACGCTCGCTGGATCTTCGGAGACACAAATTCAATTTCACAACGGATTATCGCTGAATAATTCAATCTGAGACGCTAAGAAGTACCAAATTTTCAGAAGGCCAGGAAAGCTCTTCCTTACGGAAGAAATGAAGTTTCGTTATTTCCTCGAAGATGAACGTAGCAGATCTCCACGCGTTATCGACGCATAATACAGCTCGCCGTGTCCAACTGCTGTTACAAACTGGGAAGCTAAAAAGTGCCAAATTCCCAGCGTTGTAAATAAGGAACGCTAGGCAGACTACGCTGTTCTCTACGAGAGAAATAAAATGCCGTTATTTCCACGAAATCCACGAAATATTTCCACGAACGAATCTCGGTGTGGAATTGAGCTAGCCGTGACCAGTGGCCGTACCGACGGCCAGCTCTGCTGTCGGTGGCTAGTCGCCCGTGAGCAGTGCAGTTGCCTTGTGGAAGCTCCGTGGAGCGCTCTGTTGGCTGCGGATGAGGAGGACGCCCACGCAGCGATAAGCTCTCCTCCACACGCACTCGCACTCGCGCACGCACGAACACGCTCGCGGACACGCTCCCGCACGGGCACACGCGGACGGCAGGGCAACGCGCGACTGCCGACGCCGGCGACGCGCCGCCGACGGACGGGGAGGGGGGAAGGGGAGGGGGAGGGGAGCGGGCGGGGCTGCGCCAGGCGCCCAGGATGCGGTCAACGCGGCGGCGGCGGCGGTGGCGGCGGCGGTGGCGGTGGTGGCGGCGGTGGCGGCGGCCGGGACGGTGGCGGGGACATTGGCGGGGGCTGGGACAGTGGCGGGGGCGGGGTGGGGCGGGGCGGGGGCGGTGACGGTGGCGGCGGCGGCGGTGGCAGTGACGGTGACGGTGGCGGTGGCAGTGGCGGCGGCGGCTGGTGGCGGTGGCGGTGGCGGCGGTGGCGGTGGCGGCGGTGACGGCGGGGACGGTGGCGAGGACAGTGGCGGGGACGGTTGCGGTGGCGGCGGTGGCGGGGACTGGCGCCGACGGTCGCAATGGGGAGGCCGAGGGGGGGGAGGGTGGTTATGGGGACAGGGGTATGTCGCCGCAGGTCAGGGCCTTGCCCATCAAACCCGGAGGCAAAGCTCGAGGGTTCTACTATAGGAGGCGCTAGTGGCGCCGGGTACATGCTCGCCAACATCCGCACATAAAAATTGGCTAATTTGTGAGAAATACGAAAAGTGTCTTCTAGATGCTCAATTATTCATAATACATACACACAAGAAAGAAGAAAGCGCGAACATTGACCGTCTCTTTCGTAACATGGCGCGCCTGCTTGCGTCCCGCGAACCCCCGCAGCAGCCATGCACGTTCGAAATATTGTTGGCAGTTCGTGTGGAGATGATGCAGGAAAGCGCGCCACTGTAATGGTCTCCACCATATATGGGAGTGGAAAGACTCTGGTGGGGATGGTGGCTGTGGAATGGGTGGTGTCGTCATCGATCACTGCGTTGGCGGTGTCTCGATTGATTATTATTTCCGGGCACGTCAGCTGCTAAGGTTATTAGTCCGTAAGTGTAGTTATTGTTTGTTTATGGCGGGAAGTGGCGGAGATCTTCTCCCGCTGAAAACGAAATCCGGCGCAGATCCGCCCATCGACTTGCGAGGATTTTCCCCCACCAGGTATTTCCCAAAAGCGGGGCAGCGACCCAGCCAGGACAAGCCATCAGCTCCCGACTGGTCTCCCGACAAGTGACGTAGTGTAAATGTGGATAACTAAGGGGTGACGATGGCGCAAAGAAGGGGAAGGAAAGATCGCGCGCGATCCTTGGCCCGTTTGTTAGGGTACTGCTCCGGCATTCGCCTGGTGTTGATCGGAGAAACCACGGGCAACTACCGATCAGAGCAGCCGGCCGCTAGAATTCTCCTCCTCCAGACAGCGACTGAACTCGACCTATTTATATAGCTAGTGTCGAAAACCCTGCCGCCGTCGGGACTCGAACATAGGACCTCCCGGTCAGGGGCAGTGCAGTGACATCAGTCGATGCTCTTAGCCACCTTAGCCGGAGCGTTGGTGGTGGGGTTGTGGTGACGGTGGTGGAGATGGTAGCAGCGCTGGCAATGGGGTGGTGTGGCGCTAGCTGCGACGCCGTTGGCGGTGACGTCGATGGCGCTGGCGGCGGCGGACCTATGGCGACGGACCTATGGCGACGGACCTATGGCTGCGGACCTACGGCTATGGCGCGGCAAAGAGCCGGTAGCGATAGCAGCTGAGGCGCTGTCGATTGGGTAGGCGACCGTGCCTGTTGTGATCTCAGAAGTTGAGAAGTCAGTGGCAAAGACAGCGATGGCGGCGAGCAAGACCTTTCTTTTTTGCAAACGTCTAAAGCAAATGGACCTATGGTACATGACGGATACCCATTGAACGTTAACCTTGAACGTGATGTGGTAGTTGGGATGTTGCGTTACAAAATGTACGCAATTCGATGCAACCAATTGGACTCGCTTCGCTAACGCATTTCCACGTCAACGGCGTTGCTCTGGCCTTCGCCTCCACAATTAACTAAACACATCTAGTGTTCAGCCAACACAAATTTTTCGATGCATTTTACGCCAAAATACAGATACGGCATGTCTGACTCACGTTCTCTCACGTAACTGCTACTGAATTAATTTACTTACAGTAGTGCTCAATAAAACCGCATCACCTAAACAAAATGGGCATTCTGTATTTTCTGTGTTTTACACATCTTTCAAATGTTATGCAAAAATTAGTAGAAATTGGTAATCATATATTTTATGTGGATTATGCGTTCCTTTTCCATTACCTTCATAACTCACTCGATTTTTGCAAATCACGTGGTGTATTTTCAGGATTATATAGCAGATTACAACTGTGAGCGAAGTGATGCGAATTTTTTAGCACTACTTTAATTAAATATGCTCATTCTACACATGTTCCACTTATCCATAAGGTTTGGACGTTTGTTCAAAAATGACTGCTTCCGACAGCGTGATAGCAGATATGGCAGATACGTCAGCGGCGAAGACTAGATACGCGGTAGACAAGGCGACAACTGATAACGTATGGTGGGAGCGAATAAAATAACGATTAATGGGAGGTTCTTATCAAGTTTCGATTTTTCATGCCTCCCTCAGTAGATTCGGTCATAATTATGTGTTAATAAGAAATATTATATCTTATTATTACTACCATGTTACATTTAAACAGTAAATACTATTCGAGAAGGGAGTATATTCAAGATAAAGTTCATATACATTTGTTTCACAAAAATACACTTATTGTTTCTTCTGAAAGAAATGTGAAATAAAATTGACAAGCGTCAAGTAATATAATTATCTGTTTTACTTTATATTTTTATTTTATCAATATACTTTTAGTGTCGTGGCCGGTTTGGATTTAAAATTAAATAAAAAGTGCTAACACATCAAAAAACTGTTTTAAGAAAACAGCACGCAACGAACAATATTGAAACTGACCAAATATATCAAGTTCAAAATTTTCATAATTTGAAGATGGAGTAGCATGTAATAAATAAAAACGATATTGTATCCACTTTCGTGTTCTAATGTCGAACATCCAAACTGAGTATCGTAACAGGAACTATCAGAGCGTTTTAACAAAAGTTAATTCTTCTAAGAACATTTATTTACTAGCTGAATGTGGCGTCGCTAACGCTTTCAACTATCTTCAGTTATTTGACTTTTTTTTCCGATTCAGAATCCTCTTTGTTCAGTTTAGATGTTTTGTCAGCGTTGCGAACTAACCACTTATATTTTACCACTTACAGTTCGGGTTTTCTTATCATTCACTTATTATTCTTTAAATTCAATGTTTCAACGCAATTCACAAATTTACTTTAAAAAAGACTCACGAAATACTTCGTATCTCACAAATTCATGACACGCGCGATTTTCATTCCTTATTGCTCGTTTTTCAACAATTTGGGTGTCATCCTTATGGAAGAAAATAATGGTGCCGTAGACTGAAAATAACCGCGGATTGTAGTGCCTGCCAGCTAATGAAACTACTTTTGAAAAATGTCACTTACTTCCGTATTATACGGAACTACATCGTCATTATACTTCTGTAGATTCCACCAATATTCAAGACAATAATGCTGGATTTTGCTGTGCTAGTTTGGTATTGTTGCTAGCGATTCGCATTTTGCGGTTTGCTGTTTTTCATAAACCTGCATTAAGTGATTTTTATTACTTTAGTACTACGCGTTTATTATTTTTATTTATTATTTTCCAATTGTTTCATCACTTATCACTGTGAAGTTAGTTGAGATAGTAGTAAAGGTTAATTTTCTTTTTTAGTACTTTTTGTTTAAATTTTATTTTATTTTATTTATTGTTCATTTTTGTGAATCCAATTTATTAATAATTGAAAATTAATGGATAGGCCAACCACATCTGGACCTATTCTAAGTATTTTGTCTTTAAGGTTAAAGCGAACTCAAAGTTCTCATGAAAAGGAATTGTAAATTTATTTTGTGGATTGTGGAAGGAGTGAGTGGAAGAAGTGGATGTCCCTCATACTTGTTTGACAAATCTAATGGCCAAATTATTACAGGTAAGATTATTGTTTTTATTTCTAAATCTTTTCTTTTAAAACTGACATTTATAATTTTCTTAATTAAAAATAGTTATTGGTATAGTTATCATTTATAACTACTTATTATCATTTGTTATGCATTAATAGCAATAAATCCAATTTTCTCTTTCTTACTTTCTATGTGTTTACAGGTGGGTGTGAAGTCTGTTGAAACAATAATTATTATTTAAAAAAAACATGAAGCTCTGACCACAACCATAAAGACCCCTAAAAAAGACATTGACAATTTTACAAAGGATACAACTTCTAATTTCCAAAGAATAAATTGTAGTTTGGGTTCAGATAATCATTTAGAATTTTTAATTAATTTGTAATTTTAGAATTTTATTAATCTATAAAATAATCAATTTGTTTTGTGTGAGATACCATGAATTATTTTTTTTATGTAGGTTGTGGTAATTCTATACGACACCTTTTTTTCGGAGATTCCAGGTGATGAAGCATTAAAATTTTAAGGCATCCAGACCTAGCGCGTATAAGAAAAGCACATTGGATTTACTTGTTTTGGGGGAAGGAACACAGGTAAGCCCATGTGAGTGAGAGTGAACCAATTTTTAAAAGAGAGTGCTTCCTAAGAATTTATATTAGGAATGCAAGTGAACTCCAGCACAGCAAATATTGGTATTTTTTTCAAAAGCATGGCATGTAGATGAATGATTTCTTATATTTTTTCTGGAATATTAACTTTAATATTGTTTCATTTTTTTGTAACCTGTTTATAAAGGTTGATTAGTGACGTTAGCCAAATTACTTGTAATTTGATTTTGGGCAAGTGGCACCATATCTCTCTCCCCAAATCCCACATGCATGTCAAAATTCTCTTTGACATAACACACTAATTTTAATAGTGAAAATAACCATTGATTTACCTTGAATTTTTTCAAAGTCCCAATCAGCCACTACAAGAGTGAGTTTAACTGATGTAATAAATATATTAATTATTTTATCAAGATTTTATTTTGGACTGTCATATACATATTGAAAACCAAAATATTAATAAAAAAACATCATTTAGATTGAAATTTTGTTGAAATGTTCTATTAATTATTGAAACATATTTCATTTCTCAATATTTCAAGGCGCACTTATCCTTTTCTTAAGGAGTCTAATTTGAATGTAAACAGAAATTATTATAAACTAAATTAAAAATTTCTAACTTTTAAGATTATAGTAAAACAAATGGAAATAAATTATAACAATGTACCAGGCACAAATGAACTCACCTTAATAAATTCTGTCATTCTTTTTTGAAATCTAATTTATTTATGTAAAATTACCTCATCTTACAAGAAAGCAAGTTTAACAATAACTTCCAGTGTCAGAGACCATACTAATCAGGACAAGGGAGAAGAGAACAAATTGATCATGGAAGAATGTTAAGAGATATTTGATATTTGAAATTTTAAAGTGAATAAGCAAGTTAAATATTTCTAAGATGGAAATTTGTACACTTTGTCTCAAAATGTCTATGTTTTATCTTTGATTTTATGAAGCACAGTGTCATTAATACTGGAAATTTGACTACATTCAACTTTGTATTCTCTGTGTCATTTAAGTTTATATGTAAATTTTCTGAACTCATTCTGCGATAAATCAATAGAAAACCAAAAATGAGGTTTTCAAACTGTATATGACTATGTAAAATAAAATCTGGACAAAAATTATAATAAAATCTTAATGACAGTCTAAAGATAACTAAATATATTAATGTTGTACTGCTTGGAGACCTATTGGGAATAATTTGATTTGCCAATGGAAACTGGAGTATATGATCATCCTCATTTGAATTATATAGCAAGTTAATGAGAAGGTTTACTGTGAAATTACAGCATGATCAGGGAGTCGTTTATAGTATTGTAGTGCAAAATCATTGTGCAACTTTATATATTTACAGTGCCATTTATATTGACAGTGCATATTCCTTTTTCAATAAATAACTTTTAAAAAATCAAAAAGTCATATTTATTACTATAAGTATCTCTACGGCATGTATCACACATCATTTTAATGGAAAAGAAATAGGTATAAAGAGAAAGTCTGTCACTGGTAAGAACAGGCAAGTTACTAAAACTACTTATATTAATTATGAATTTCTTATTTTTTAAACAATTACTTACTTTTGAAAAGAAATTAATAATTAAACAGCTGAATAAAATTGTTGCATCTGCATTATTATCACTGGACTGTTAGAAACAATTATTCATTAGGTAAGCTAAAAATTAACATGTATATAAAAGAATAATTTATTAAATAATTTTGGTATTTATTTTTCAATGTAAATCATTAACAGATGACACCATGAATATGTTGATAATACTACCATCTCAAAAGTATTATTAACGAAGAAGTCCGACTACAGATAACCTTAATTTTGTGTTTTTCATCTGCTCTTGACAGTAGTCATCCGCACTTTAACATCTCACACATCATCTCCCACTTGTTGATAATGATAACTAGGCATATTATGATAACTTACCTATTAGCTTATTTTTTCACCGAGTTAATATTCGTTTATAGATGAAAATCTTGTTTAATTCCAACGAAAAACCTGACATACATTATTGTATTGTGAAGTATGAAATCGCGCCATGAGTGAATGTAAATAAACAAAAGAAAAGCGAGAGAGTTGATCAAAATGAGAGTTTTATAAGTTGGCTATACCGACACGATATCATTTTGATCCTTTTGATTGGAATATAGCGACATTTAATGTCAGGCAAAATTCCTTTTCGATAATGCATCGCAATATGGCTTTAAATGGCATATTGAGATGCAATGCAATGCCCAATATACGGCCTGGACTACACTGGGGTTCAATCAACGCCACCTAAACATCGACCTAGTATTTTGGTGGAACTGGTATATTTATACGCTAAGATCGCAGCGCTAAAACACGCAAAAGCACTTTTTTGGAAAGTTCTTAGAATCTTATGGCCGAATCTGAAAACAAATTATCAGTTCCCCTTCAGGAGACCGAGACGCGTCGAATGACACCTTGTATGTCTCGATTGGTGCACGGGAAGTGGTCTAAACGCGAGGCACGGAACCGTATTTTCTCCACGCACGCACAAAAGCAGTTTACTCAAACACTATATAGGGATTATGCAAATTAATTACATTGGCACAATTATTCAAATTGATTCACATAGATATAAAGGTAATGGATATTTTCTTCAATTTCTGAAGTATTTTATCCTACGATTTTTGTAAATATTTCCTCTTTGTTTTCTAGGGACGTTTCCTTGTAGCCTTCTGCTATGAACCTTCCTTCCTCCATGACTTTTCAATGCGTGAATACGTATCCGCACCAGAGTCTGCGGGCTAGGAAGCAGATGGTCTTCGAAAGCATTGACCAGTTAAACCTTCAGAATTTATTAGTCAAAGATATGTGCCAATATGTTTAGGTCTGGCAATAAATGTGTTAATGACAACAGGCGACGAACATTACCCATGTTAGTATTTTGAAAAGAAGCCATAATGTTTTGTAGTACAAGGGCGAAGACAAACGAATTTTTTCAACGATTCTAGACCATTACATTTTTCAACATTTCCTCGCGTGGTATCAAAATTCTCTCAAATTCTTATGTATTTGGTACCGTTATTTCATACAAGTCGTGCTACGGGCGTGGCGCATACTTTCTCTTATTAGTATTCTTATCTCTTCAGTCTGGGCTATTTTTCAGTGTTGCCCCAGCGTCTTCTCAGCTGCCATCTATTGGCGCCTAAAAGATAACTTTTCACGTTTTCTCAATTTGTTTTTGGATAGCTAGCAATAGAATTGAAAGTTGACTTGAAGAATATTATAGAAGGGTCCTATATGCAAATTTCTGATGAAAAATTTGGAGACTTCTTAAGAAAATGTCGTTTGAGGGTTTCTGAAAATGCACAAATTTCACCTCATTTTCATTGAACAATTTTGAGTTTCCGAGAACCATCATTACAAATTATTTGAAGCACTTCTCCTAACAAATGGCGGCGGCGATGGTGTAGCGGTTAGCGTAACGTACTGCTAGACCCAAGCTCGCGGGTTCAAACCCGATCGACGCCATGGATTGGGGCGAAAAAATCCTTCGTACGCCGACCTTCGGAGGGGAAGTAAAGCCGGCTGTCCCATGTTAGTAGATTTACTTGCATGTAAAATATCCTCAAGCCTAAATGAAGCCTCTGAGCTAAATTCAAATCGCTGGTTTCGTCGCTTCAGTAATACCTTCTTTCTCCTCTAATTAGTTGGTGAAAGGAGCGTAGTGAAATTTGCGTGGTCAGACGGAAGAGCAGGCCTCATGGCCTGAGTCTCGCCACGTAAAATAAGGCAATTCAATTCAACAATGCAATAATGTATACAAATGTCCGGTAATATAATTATTAATTAAGAAGTAATTTATTAATAAGAAATATATTCTTCAAGTTTTTTGTGGATGAATCATCCTTCCATTCAGGAGGACCATGGGATGCGTGGATCCCCGGAATGAGCACAGTACGCAGAGACACCGATGTTAGCGGTATTTGTTGTTACATTTATTGGTTGGATATTACAAGTTAGTTAACGAATAACTATACATTTGGGGCTCTCGGCTTAAATCTATCTTAGGTTAACTTGTGCCCTAACATAGGAGGAGGGGTCCCATTGTAAGTCCTCTAATCAGGTTTAGGTTTTCTCTTAGGTAGGAATTTTCTTAGGTATATAAAAAACGGATATATGTTTTGGAGTCTGATTCTCTATTCTTGGATTTTTCGTTCTTGGCGCACCAAGGTCACGGAAGAAAAATGGAGAGGGAAGGCTTTCTCGAATAGGGAGCTTCCACATCACAACACAGTAGTGAATAGCAGCTCCCTATTGAAGAAAGCCTTCCCTCTCCATTTTTCGTCCGTGACCTTGGTGCGCCAAGAACAAACAACCCAAGTAAAGGTAGGGTTTCTGGGAGTGGGGGTAGTCTGAATGCTGATTGTGCAGGGATTGGCAGTGTTGTGATAGAAGTTAGTTGCGAGACAAGGAACGAGGCGGCGGGACAGTATTCTTAACCGCTACCAACGTCTTCCAATAAAACTATCTGAAACATCCTTGCAACAAATTGAAGACCGCATCGCCGTTTTTAACAGTGAAGGACGAATGTACATGGATCGCCGTCCGTGGAAGTTTTACACTGTAATTTTTGATCGGTTCAGAAAAGTCCAGAAACAGACCACGTAATTTGTACAGAAAAATGGTGCACGCTTCATTTTTCGGTGCAGATTTCATCCTGTTTCACCATGGCGCTCCTGGTGTCGGTTTTTGGAACTTTCTCTAGTTTGCTGTACGTGTGGTGCGATTGCGTACAATTTCTAGAGCGTTCTAATGTGTTAAATTGCAATGTGAAGAGCCACTATGCCACACAAGCGCAGTGCGCTGGAAAATTCATCGTTTTCCGGCGCACGATTACATAACTTTCCCTTCTTACGAAGTATTCGTAAGGCGAGAAAGTAAAAATGACCCAGTAAAACGCGTTTAATAGAAATCTCCATCCAATGAGTTCGAGCGACCAGAAATAAGTTATTTAAAAACAATGTCACAATCTAACTCCTGTCCACTACCGTGAAACTACCATCCGAGTATTCAAATGTTCAGAGAAAGAGAAAATTGTCTGCATGGCCAAAGCCAGGAGTTGCTGTTGGTAATTAGTTTCATACACAACTTTTCTGAAATGGGAAAGAACACAAAGAAGTGGTTGATGTTGAAACATATTTATCGCTTTTCTTATTTATAATGCATCTTGTAGGTTGCTTGTACTTCGGCAGAACTCTATTGACCCATTTACTTGAATCATTATTTGACGTGCGTCTTTTATGATATTCGCAATACCTTCAGAGGAATACTTACATGTCCTTTGTATCTTTGTAAAACATATAAGAACCCTAGCTTAGTACAAACAAGCATAGCGTTCAATATAAAAACATGATGTACTGTTCATGTAATATGTTTTGACTGCGGAAATCATGGTGTTCCCTAGTACTGAAAGCGTCCACAGAGCGTTGAAACCGCAGGGTCAGCCAGTCTGTAGTAATATTTTATCTCGTTGCCCGCTTACCAACTCCCTTCCCCCACCACCCACCCCGCGCGAACATCCGACTGGCGAACCGCAGCGAGGACGGCATGGCGCGAGTAGGTTGGCCAGCCTGCAACGCGGCCTCGACATGGAATTGCCCTCACCCCTAACTTTATTTATTTATTTGTCAAAAAAACAGTAAAAACTCTATATGACGTGTGAGGAAAGAGATTTATCTGCGCACATTTTCTTGAGACCCAGAATTTAAAAAAAACTAGAAACAAGAATTTAGAAAATAATTATTATTTTAGAAAAATACAAATATTTGAAAAAAGTTTGTTCCCGAGTTATAGCTTATTTAGTTATAGCGAGTTATAGCTATTATATACTATTTATTCCCGAGTTATAACTTAATACACACTTGCATGCATTAGACCACCACACGTGTAGAGAGACTCGGCTGAAGATTAGAGCTTGTCCCGGCTGGGGCGGTGCCCCGCTGGTGGGAGATACCTGTTGAGGGAAACCCCGCAAGCCGATAAATAGGTCGGCGCTGGATCTCGCCATCCAGCGGAGGAAGATCGTCGGCATCTTCCACGATCAAAGTATGCACTATACTTACGGTATTAATGACCTTAAGAGTTGAAGATCCCGGAATAACTAACCAATCAATCGAAAAAAATTATAGTTTCAAAATATATGTGTGCTTCTATCTCTCTGTGAACAACACTAGCAGCTAAGATGGAAGCTCAACAAGGATTTTTCCCAAAAATGGAATAATCCTATCCATTTGGTTCACCTTGAGTCCCTGCTATTTTGCAAGGAATCTTAATGTTAAGAGGTACTTCTCTAAATCTCAATGGTATCATTTCGATTAAACTATTAAGGGTCCAGAAAACTAAAAATGTGTGAAACGTTTGAGTAATTTCTGATACATAGCTTTCTAGTATGAATAAATGATACGTAATGTATCTGGTAAGTTTGTCTTTTATAAGTGTGATAAACATAATGTATATAATTATGTTACATACAAGTGTTACATACATATTTAACATAGATAATGTATTACAATTACTACATATTGCACAGGTTGTTGAAAAGTTATTTCTTTCTTAAATATACTCGGGTCGATACTAATACTACCAATGACAATTAAATGGTAACTGTTCTACATCATGTCACATATTACCCAGTAGATAAGAAAATCGGCGTTTATTATTTCAATAACGTTATTACCACGGAACGAGTATGGTCTTAGTGCTCATTTAACTGTTACAACTTGATTTCGATCACAAAAGTAACTTCCTAAAATTATTCGTGCAGCTACTTCAACATACGATCATTTACGGTTCACGTATGCACCCCCAAGAAATTGGAAAGAAGACGATGCTCTCGTAAAGGCAAAGGGTAAAGATGAAAGGGGGAAAGCCAGAGAAAATGAAACAACTTACCTGCACTGATGTGTTAAATTTACATCTTTCTGAAGTATACTTCAACTTGTGTTGATGAATGTTCTGGTACTTATTAGTGTATTCAACGCTAGAATGTGTGTGTGTTCATTTTCACCATGAAACATTTCTAATGCAATTTCATTCATGTTCACAAAATACACTTTCAAAAGAAATTTTGTCGCACGTAGTTTACGCTGATAATTCATCCAGCTTCCGCACAGAAAACATTCATCTTTTTGTCTGTGATTTCCGTTACGCCCCCCCCCCAAGTTGTGTGAAAAGAGGAGCAGATACATTTATTTATTATTTACGTCAAAAACAGTTTAAAACTGGGTGTGACGAGCTATGGGGAGAAGTAAAATTTATGCACGTTTTCATAATTATGTGGTCTCTATCCTAAACCATTTTCTAGTTGAATTTTGAGTAAAGAAAAAAGAGCGTTTTTTTTTTCAAGTTTTGATGACACAATATTCGCTCCTATATAATAAAATATATTTTCAAAGGTAAATTAGCTATAAATTTGTGCCCTTAACCCTCATCATGTTCTTCCTGAAAGAATAATACTTTTTTGCCGCGTCAGTATGGAAAACGATAATTTGAATATCTATATTTCCCACTGTATTTCCACTATATTCCTACTATATTTCTCCAATTTGAATAACTATATTTCCTTGCCCATTTCTGGGCAAGTGAACAATTTATTACATCTCACAAAGAACGAACACACCAAACTTACAAGAAAATATTGTTATTATTTGTTGTTAATAATGCTCCCTTCTTTACATCACACGCTAAGAAAAGATTATTGACGAAGCAATCGTTTACTTAAAAGGTCAACAACGTTCCAATATTTCTTTCAAGCACCGCAGTAATTCCTATCACTCTGATGTATCTCTCAGGCATCTGAATAGGAAGTCGACACACAGAAGTTTATGTAAAAAGGAGTAGTGACAGTAGCAACAAGCATAGTGCAGAAATTCATGGGAAAGTATGTACTTTGAATTTTGTGACATGTTTAATGAAGTGGAGATAGATTTGTCTTGATTGTATAAATTTATACAATTATATTCCGATTAAAACAGAGTTTGCCCTTGCGACTGTATCGAACAGTGCGCGCTATCGTGCGACATCTAGCGGCAGGACCGAGAACGACGCGAAATACCGTGAGATATTCCATTTTGATGACACGCCCCCACGCGCAAAGAAGGAAAAACCGAAGTGTAAACCCTGGTACCAGTGTGACTGGAACCGCAGGCAGGTCCTCCCAGCCGGAGTGAGTTGGAGACCTCCACCGGTCTCCCTCAATGGGGGCGGCGCTGGTCGTTGGCTCCGTTTGGCGCCGCTTCCCGCCGCACACATCCGCTCCCCCCCAGTGACGTCACCAGATAAAGTGCCCGCCCGGCGCGGCCTCCCGCCCAGCGGCTCTCGCTCCTCCCCCCCCTCCAGCAATACATGGAAGTAAGGGGTGAGGATAGGGCAAGGAAGAGGAAGGAAAGATCGCGCGCGGTCTGTGGCCCGTTTGTTAGGGTACTGCTCCGGCATTCGTCTGGCGTTGATTGGAGAAACCATGGAAAACATATCAGTACAGCCGGTCGCAAGAATTCTCGGGACAGAGGCTGAACTCGACCTATAGTGCGATTTTTCTATCTTTGCCCCTCAAGGCCCGTCTTCACGATGGAATATGTCACGGTATTTCGCGTCTTTATCAGTCGTATCGCTAGATATCGCATGATCGCGACCGTATCAAGCAGTGTTTGCGATCACGCGACATCTACCGGCACGAGCGAGAAAGACGCGAAATGCCGTGTGATATTCCACCGCAGCCACAGGGGCTTGAAGGGCAAAGTTACAAAAATCGCACTACAGCTATGACGCCGAAAATCCAGGCGCCATCGGAAGTAGAAACCCTAGGACCTCCCAGTCAGAAGCACAGCAGTGACATCAATTGATGCTAAGAACCACTTAGGCAGGTGAGAAGTCATGCTACTTACCACGGAGTGTTCAGGCCAAGGGATAGACATGTAGCTCTCACCTTCACCACACATTCAAGGGCGCGCGATTACGCCTCGTCAGACTGATGTGTTGATACGCGAGAACGCGACGCTCTTTAAAATCCTCTATCCCTCATGTACAGTAGTGCTCAAAAAAACCGCATCACATCGCTCACAATCTGTTGTAATCTGCAATATAATCCTGAAAATACACCATTTGATTTGCTAAAATCGAGTGAGTTATGAAGGCAATGGAATCAGGAACATCTTATGATCTAGATAAAATATATGATTATCAATTGTTGAGAGCATATTGGACGAGGAAAATACAGAATGCCCATTTTCTTTAGGAGATACGGTTTCTGTGAGCACTGCTGTATGACGGGACGCTTCGCCGGCTCGAAGTTAAGCAGCTCTCCGTACGGTTGGCGATATCACAGAATACTCTCATGTGTAGGGGGCGGATTTTAATGAAATGTCATTTGTTTTTCTTTTCACCTTAGAACAATTTTTAGAACAGACATTAATTTAATGTAATTCATTTAAAAGGAATAGAACCGTTTTTATACGTCATTTTACGCAAATTGCATGTACTTTTGCGTTAGTGTGGTGGAAATAACATTTTAATATAACAATAATTCCACCATGATTGGACCATTTGGTTTGGCAAGCGTTGTAGGATGGTGTGTGTTGCTATCAAGTGTTGTAAATCAAGGATGGCGAAATGTTGACGGAATGCTGTTCGGCACGGTTTAGAAAAAAGTTTCTTCATGTTTCCCTCCGAGCAGGGAAGATGAGTGAAATATTTTGAGTTATGAAAATGGGTTCCTGTAGTTGAATGGGAAATAAATTATTGCCTATAGCATTTGATTGTTTTATCGAATCCTTAAAATAATGGCATATTGCCCAATTGAAAACATTCATTGTTATTCTGTGCATTGTGTTCCTAATTTCACGTTCATTTAGTTTTGTAGCACCTTTTCATATACTATTCCGTATATTTCAGACAACTCAAGAGCTTCATTAGTAAATGTTTTATAAACGTTTTGTAGGCTTATTTTAGAAAGTATTAGTTTAGAAAGTATTTTATTTTATCAAAACAATGGTATATAATGAATTAGTTTACATTTGTATTGTATATTTTTTTTTAAAGACTTGATACGCCTGTAATGCCTGTAACGTCTGTAACAAGTAATTTACTTCAGCTTCCAGGTCAATGACCCCCATCTCGATCACGTTTGTGTCCAGTTTCTCTGATACATTGAGCAAATGCTGAGATGGCCCCTGGACGTAAATGTAGCTTCACTATGCGACCGTTTTGTTGAGCACTCCTTTTGCTTTTAGTGGTAGGAGTAGAGTTAAGGGTGAGTTACTATTTTGTTAGCAATGCAGAAAAATCAAATCAGCAGTTCGTTTTCCGTTGCAATTATGTTTTCTATAACTCAGTAACGAAAATGACAAGTTTTTCAAATGTTACTAATATCGCGCTTTTTTTCATTCTGGACCTCCAGAAAAAATTCGCAGATAATCTCCTCCCACACACGTCATATACATAATTTTGCTGTTTTTTGACCAAATAAATAAATCACTCAATAAAAGTAATGCGCAAGAGTGTAACACATCCGTAATATACAATGCTTGTGAAATTTGTGTGTGTTGTTTGTGCTTTAGATTGTTCAAATATATATTTTCTATTACAGGTACCATAAATAGCTCCGGTTCTTTGGCCTGAAGAATAGAATCTGGATAGCTGGAGAAGTTAAAGAAGGGGAGATTTATATTGCATGAAATTATGCTTGAGAAAGTTAGTTTTGAGGAATACCACTGATTAATAAACGAATAGGCAAAGCAATGATAACATCCTAAGCTCAATAAATATGTTTTTCTTTTATACAAAAATTGTCACCAACTTCCAAAACAAACGTATCTTTCTTTGCAGTCCTTGTTGAATTTAAGCTTTCAAATCTTGCCTGTTTATTATCCTACAGTTTAAATGAAAAATGTAGATGTTAGAAGAAATAGCATATGTTCTGGTTTAAAACAAAGTAATGTTTGAAATTCGTATTGGAACATTTACCTTTTTGAAACTAAACGGCAGATCTGAAAGAGAATAAAGGACCATATGATCTGAATGGCATATTGCTGAACGAATATTGTATTAGAATTTCTGTCCGTGTCTACCATCTAGTGGAAGTAATTCTTCTACGTTTTTAATAGCTTTCAATGGTGTTGCCAACATAATGGACTATGTAACTAATTCAATAATTACAGAATTAAAAACACCAATTAATCATGCTTAATAAAATTCTCCATTAGAATTTGAATTCGAGAACACTATTTGAATAAAATTCTCCATTAGAATTCTCCATTGAAGTCCATACGAATTCCAACTATACTTGTTTTATTAATAACTCAGGTAAATGTTAGGTCTGATATTAACTGATCACTTTTTAAACTATTTAACATGAGTTATAATTAAGTGTAAATATATAGGTAAATTGTATTTTCCTTGCAAGTTAATTGTCCTGAATGTTACGTTTGATTCCCAAGCTCAGTTGGCAGAGATGTTCGTACAACTGAAGGGCCTGTGCTCGGATCCATTAAATTTACAAAATAAAAATAAAATATGAAAAATTAATTTTGAAAAACCTACAGCAGTACATCAAATGAAACAGCTTTTGTTCTTCGAGGTCGCAAAATATTACATTATTGTGACGACGAGAGATACATGCGATTAATTTTGACAATGTGAGCAATTTTCGAATATTTTAAATATTAATATCGACTGGAAAAAACTTTGGGAATAAATGATTTTAATTTTACATTTTTGTAATTTTCCTTACCAATAATCACAAAGTAAATAGTATTCTGGTACATCAAATTGTTTGCATTTTCAAAGAAAAACTTTGTTAATTGGGGTAAGTAATATATTTTCGATAAATTAACTGGATTTTCATCGAGAAGAAAAACAATTTATACATTTATATCCACATCGCCTACACCAATTTCCCCTTCGAAGTTCCTGGTCATTGATTTTGTAATTTAACAATTATTGACAACGTC
The DNA here is from genome assembly GCA_031308135.1 of Acheta domesticus. Taxonomy (NCBI): domain Eukaryota; kingdom Metazoa; phylum Arthropoda; class Insecta; order Orthoptera; family Gryllidae; genus Acheta; species Acheta domesticus. The sequence continues at coordinate 117,546,070 of JAHLJT010002630.1, forward strand.
ATAATAGCACTCCCATCCAAGAATTACACAGCAGTGGCTGAACTATGGTTCTTCGTTTAGAATAATTCAACATATATTTTTTAGTTTGAAGTTACTTTTTCTATTTATGCTCCAAGTGTTCTCGAAATGCAATCGCTTCATACATTTTGTTTGCATTCGTAAGTGAAATTGCATTACTTTCTCATATAGAATTTAATTTTCTGCATCGAATGACGTTTTACCAATGCAGATGTATCTCTAATTCTGAATTAAATGAGAAAATCAAACTCCATAAACGCACTATCTCATGGCCTCGCTGCCATCTGGCAGAATCGGTGCAGTTAATTCACTAACAGCATTGCCTTGATTCGTATCGTGAAGGAAATTCATTTTTGATTGTATTGAAAAATTATTCAATTACAGCATTAACAGCTATTATTAATATTATTATTATTATTTTCCACTACATCACGATTAAAGATGTTATGTGACGGCTGAATATAAAGGGCAATTCCATTTAAATGTCAACCACACTACAAAAAATTAAAGTATTTCAAACAATTATGGAATGCTATGTAAGGTCTTTAGCAAAGTCTAAATTTAACTTTTCAATATAAAAGTTGGTATTTTGTACTCCAAAATGTGATTGGTAGGCCTGACAATGAACAGTTGCAAGCTACTTCTGGGTTTACTGTTTTGAAGCAATTTTCCTCAGAGTTTGTTCTGCATTCTTTATCAAGGTAAGCTATGTTTGAGTTATTAAATCTCTTGTTTGAACCCTCTAGACTTGATAATAAAGTGATAGTTGTATTAAATACATATTATGGCTAATTATGATGAGTTTGAAAATTGTGTAGACAAATGTGTGTCTGTGACATGAAAAGGTATTTTTTTAAATTAGCTCAACAACCATAAATTCTAAAAAGCATAAAATGTAATATGCAAAGCAAGTTCAAAGTCTATTTATGTCTGACAAAAAATGTTAGCAAAAGAACCATTGCAAGTGATTTATTTTTGAGTCACAGACACACAGCCCTATGGGTCACAGACACACAAAGCATGAAGTCACAGACACACAAAAGATAATTTGTTGTAATTGTTGTTGTAATATGTTGTAAGTGTATGTAATTCATTAAGTAATGACAAAATATATAGTCTTAAATGTTTTAAACTTCATAGTGGATATTTTACATTGGTGGATTCTTAGGTTAAGTTTAATTTTATTTTAGAAAGTAGCATGTGACATTCTACACATCCTTTAATGATTATTTATTATATTGTTCATTTACAGAATGTCATCAGCTGAAAGAACAAGAAAGTACAGGGAGAGAATGAAGGATGAAAAAAAGTTAGAATGTAAGCTTAAAGACAGAGAAAGACATCGTGCAACCAGAGCTAATCTTTCACAAAGTCAGAAAGCTGCTATTCGACAAAAAAATAAGCAGCGAATGGCAGAATTAAGGCAAAGGCAAAAAGATTATGTTGATCCTGCTACTACATCATTCCAGGATACACCCGCAACACCATATAAATCAAGACAAAGCTTTGCTAAAGCTGTAAAACGTGCAAATAGCAGTTTGCCAAAAAGCCCTTCGAAGAGAACTGCAGTCGTCCAAAAAATAGCAACACAATGCGGCATTTTAAAGAACTTTGTTATTGCTAAAGAAAACAGGTTGCCGAAAGAAACATCCATGGCAATTACAAAATTTTACCACCGAGATGACATATCCCGCCAATCACCAGGAATGAAAGATGTTGTTGTCATTCGTGAAGGTGGCATTAAAACAAAGGTACAGAAGAGGTACTTATATATGTCTCTTCAGGAATGCCATAGCCTTTTCATTAAGGAAAATCCTACTCTTAAGGCAGGGTTAAGTAAATTTTCTTATTTGCGTCCTCAGCATGTGCTTCTTTCATCACAGACTCCAACAAATGTCTGTGTGTGTCAACGACATGCTAATTATTCTTTTCTACTGGAGAAAATAGCTAATGCTTGTCCACAAATAAGTAATAATCCAAGGAAATTATGTGAAACACTTGTATGCAATACTGTTACAAAGGATTGTGTTCTTGGACTGTGTAAGGAATGCTCAAGTCTTCAAGCCTTGGACAATTTATGCCAACCAAATAATGAGGACTCGCTCTATGAAATGATTACTTGGTTTCAGTGGGAGAAGAACCAAGATTCCACAACAGTGCAGAAAGTGGAAAAACATGATACTCTGGCTGCAGCTACAGTTGCTCTCCGAAGCATGACACAGGACTTTTTGTTCCATCTTTTTGTTAAAGATCATCAATCAGCATTTTTCAATATGAAGAAACTATCACCCAATGACAATGAAATTATTTTACAAATAGATTTCAGTGAAAATTTTTCTTTGAAACACCAAAATGAAGTTCAAGCTGCACATTGGGGTTCTGAACAAGTAACTATTTTTACTGCAGTTGCGTGGACCAATTCAGGGACCAATTCATTTGCTGTAATTTCTGACTATTTATCTCACGATAAATACTCAACCCATGTCTTCCTTCATGTTGTACTCAATTCTTTGAGGTCAAAATATCCTTCAAAAACCTCTGTTGAAATATTCTCTGATGGCGCAGCACAACATTTCAAGCAGAAATTCAGTATTTGCAACATCACACTGCACAGTGTGTTGAAAATATCTTGGAACTTTTTTGCAAGCTCACATGGAAAAGGTGCAGTTGATGGCATTGGAGGTATGTTAAAGCACTTAGTGTGGTGCAAGATTAGGACTGGAAGAGTGCACATCCAGAATGCTGAAGACTTCTGTAGAACTGCACAAGAATTAATGTCCACAACACAAATTGTGTTTGTTCCAGAAGAAAAAATTGAAAACATTAAATTGTCACTTGATGAAAATTGGCAAAATATTCTCCCAATACCTAGGCTTCGACAACTACACTGCATTCAAAGTGTTGCACCATACAAAGTGATCTGTAAGATGACATCTGATGACTCAGATTTAGAAATTTTCTCATTGAAAACAAACACTGAAGAGAGAACACCAATTCCTACAATTGGTCGTCAAAAACCTATGAAATTATCCTCAAAGAATGTGGAAGTAGGGAAATGGGTACTTGTTTCCTATCAATTAAAGAAGAGAATAAAATATTATGTTGGTCAAATATTATCTGTTGACAACAACTTTTCACACTGTGTCAAATTTCTTCGTTTCAAAGAGAGTAAGAAGTTATTTTACTGGCCTGACAATGATGATTATGACAATGTAAATGTTTCCAGTATTGTAGGTACTTTACTAGAGCCTACAAAGTCACTAAGAGGCAATTATTTAAGTTTTGATAATGACCTTTCAGATTATTTTTGAACTGTGTGTGTCTGTGACAAACATGTGTGTGTCTGTGACAAATTTTGAAAATTTTTTTTGGTAAAAATAAAAGTGTTAACATCCTGATTTTGCCTTTATTTCTTAAATGTATCTTCCTTTAATTGTGTTATATTTTTTCTTTGGATATAAATAATTCACATTAGCAGGAATTTGGAATTTTCCTTGACAGGTTGCATTTAACTCCTTTTTGCTGCGTGTGTCTGTGACATGAAGAATTTATTTTTTACATCCAGCCAATAAATAAAAATATCAAAGTTCTATGTCTATTAGTAATGTCCATAACCTCAACTATCTGAGGTGAATATAGGTCATCAATATTCAATTTAAAAGTACCTCTTTTTTAGATCTGTTTGGTTCAAATGTGTGTCTGTGACAAATGGAATTGCCCAAAATCTACTCCAGGTTGCAACCAGCTACCTAAGGAGCAGATCTAGGGACTGTCGGAGCCTCTACAATACTTCGCGCAAAATGTGGGCTGTTCCAAATAAAGCGATTTCTTGCACTTCCCATTCTTTTGAATTACCCGGGAGTTTAGACAAGTTCTTACACAAATTTTGGAGATCAAATCCCAGAGCTCCGATGACTATCGGGACGACCTATGCTTTTACGCCCCACATTCGGCTGATCTCGATTTCCAAACTCTTGTATTTAAGACGTTTCTCTGCCTCCTTGGTAACGATGGATTTCTTCTTGGTTTTGATCACAAAGCTCAACAACATCTACAAGTATACACGATTTTTTTTTCAAATCCCGGATAGCAATATCCGGTTTGTTTGCTGCTATCGTACTATCCGTTTGAATTTGTGGGTCGTACAATATTGTAAACAGTCTAACAGATGTCACCGGTTTTGGTGAGTGTTCATAACCCTTGGAGCATGTGTTTGGAACTTCGAGGGCGGTATCTTTATTCCTGTAAAAGTGGTTTCTTTCCATTCTCCTAAGGCTGCTATGTATAACCATTAGGACCCCTCACATTCTCTCAAAAATCTTCTCAAACAATTCTTCTCAAAAATGCGTTTTCTACACTCTTACATTTTTGTGATAAGACGCATCTTTCTATCCGACTTGTGATTATCTTTAGTTTCAATTATTGTAATTGCTTAAATACACAACATTTTTCTTTCACCGAACTCAAAAGCAAGTATGAGTATATGCTTTGCATGTTACCAAAACACAGCATGTTCTAGATACTGTGTTTCTAGATACTGTTGTGGCGTTTGACAGGTATAGAAATTTGGACATACAAAACATAATACGATCCAGTTGAGTTTTATCTATGAAATGAATAAGGTCCTCCTTTTTCAAAACAACAAGTCCCTTTAAAATTTTAGACAGAATCTTTTAAATTTATTTCTTACATACCAAGTTAATTTCTTTATTTAATAACATTTAATAATTATTTATTACATATCAAGTTCAGCATGTCAAACACATTCTTGACAGTCTTTAACGACGTTTCGGGGTTACTGCACCTCATCTTCAGGTCTATTGCGATACAATAAAATTCGTTTTACTACACAAACAATAATTTAAGTGGGCTTTTCAAGGATTAATATGTATTGATATGCAGACTGTTACTTAATGTAAGTTTTAAAAATCAATAGAAGATCTTTCTAGCTACTCGTATTCGGTGTATTGCGTGACCTCTCGACACAAAGGAAGTACAGCCATTGTCAGATTTACTTAAAAGGTTTTAAAATGTCTTTAAAACCTTTTTAAAATTAAGAAGTCTATATTTAGCCAAGATTCATTCGTTTCCTACCAATCTAAGAAAGTAGAGCTCACCTGCTTGTTACGAAGTCTTTCAGCTCACTGGCACTTGCGTGAAGTGGGCCAACTTTTTTTCAGGGACAGGAGCTACAATGAAAGAGTTGTCGAGCTGGGGTGGGGCCACGGGGGGGAGGGGGTCAAGGAGGAAGGAGGGGAAGACAGGGGTTTTCGCTTCAACTGGCGGTACTTTCCAGTTTTACAGAGGAACCTTTCTTTTATTTTGCTTTTCTCACTTGCTTAAATTGGTAGGGAACGAATTGGTACGGAACTTTAAAAAAGAAGTCCACTTTAAAAAATATTGTTTTGTCGCATGAAGGCTTACTAATGTCGCATGAAGGCGGTACTAATACAGTCGACGCAATATTTAGTGTTACAGAAAAAATGATCTGTTAAAGATTTCGTCGTATGGTTTGATAATGGTACGGTTCAAAATAAGAATTGGATTCTTTACATTGCTTTAGTACGGCTTGTATACAAGGAAATACGACCAGATGGTTACAATGTGTTAAAAAGAAAGAATTTGAAGAAATTTTTCAAACAACCTTATTTTTAATATTACCCATATTTCACACAAAAATTTCGCTAAAACTACTCGGATTATCAAAAATGTACATGACATTAATTAAAGAACAAACTTTAAATGATTAATTAGTCTCAACATTTTCAATTTTTTCTCAAACGCGGCAACAATTGTTTGGAATTTAATTTGTTGCATTGAGGGAAAATCGTATAACGCTTATAAAAATGGAACAAGCCCGAATTCGTTGTATTATCTGAATTTTCCAAAAAAAATGCAAAAGGTGAAAATGTTGGCGTCTTCGTACAGCTACAAAACTGAAACTAGATATTTTTCTTCGAAAGGAAATGTGTTTTTCAAATTTGCGTCATTAAATGAGTACAATTCTTTCAGAATTTGAGTGTTTTTCGCGTGATGTCGGTTAAAATAAAGGCAATTTTAAGAACGGATAGAATTTGTGGAGCGAGTGGAGAGTTGGTGCTTCGAATGTTGATTCTTATGAAAATAAATGAGCTTAACCAACCTGGAAGCTCTTTACAAGTTCATTGAATAGGTATTACTTTCTCTAAAATTGTCATGTTTGTCATCGTGACACATCTTAAATATAAGTGCAGCCCAAGAAATTAAAGCGGGACCCCAAAACGAAAGATATTGTCGGACCTTGAGTATTTGAAAAAGGTTTTAGAATGTATGTGTGTGTTTCGCATTTTTGGTCGATAGTCAGACGTACCTGGGCCTTCTTTAAATACCACGCTTGGAGGTAACAGTGACATTTGGCGAACATATTTTATCTTCAGGAAAACCAGCAAGCTCGACGTGTCTGAGCTTTTCTTCCTCACACAGAAACAGAAACTGAGACGATTTTAAAGGAAAATTGAAACTATTTTTGTCCTGGCCGTGAACTGAACCCGGGATCGCACCACGAGGAGCTAGCACAATGCCCTGGCCATCGTAGAGAAAGACTTTAGTAAAGATTCCTAAAAAAGAACCCTTTTTCTTGCAAACCAGAGGACAACATGTGTTTGAAAATAAGTATAGGTATTGTTACCAGAAAAGAAATATTTTGTTTCCTGAAGAGAAGTGTAAATTCAAACATTTGCGCTCTTACGGGCTCGAATGAAATGCAGGATGGGCACACAAGACCTAGAACTGCACGCTGGCATTTTGCAGGTAAACTCGAAAAACAGGAGATTGGTATTAACGTATTTTAAGAAATAATAAATGGAGTAGTATCAGATTAATCTTTCAGGGAGTGTTGAAGACAATGTTGACAAAGATTGGATGCCACTAGCTCAAAAGATGTAAAAAGAAACAAACATTGACATGTACATTGACTATTGGTGCTGCCCACGAAAAGCATATAAGCATTTGTACGCAAAATACGATGAAGCTAATGGATATATTGGAAAGGAAGATTAGCTATTGGAGATGGATTGAAAGATATTGTATTTATGTCAAGAACTGTTTACAATTATGTAAACATAATCGGAAACATTGATATTCATTAGAAAGTCACATGCTTTATCATTAAAGAAAGCAATTCTGTACTCTGAATACCCTCAAAAATCGGTAAATTCTAAACTCGTATTTCAAAACAAATATTTCTATTAATTTATATTATTTGAAAAGGTAGACCATTCAATACGTAAAATATAATATTCATACGTATCATCAGAAGAAATAAAAAAACTGATTCATTACAAATATATGAATTTTAAAAATCAAAAGTTTTTCCGTAGTTTTCATGAAAACAGACATGTAAATAAACCATAATCAATATTTCTATACGTGTGTGTTTCACCATCTTTGACGGAAAGACAAAAAATTGTTTTTGCGATGGTAATTGGATTAAAATTATGATTGTTATATATGATTTGTTGTAACTAATATAATTTTATTACCACTTATAACTCTCAGGGTAGATTATTTAGTTTAGATACAGTTTTTTGTGACTTTATGTATGTAAAAAAAATTTAAAATGATGTTGTTTTTTGACTAATCGATTAGTGATTCCGCGCGTCAGCTACTAAGGTCACTGGTCCCGTAAGTGTAATACTCCTTACCTCACCGCCCTGGACTGAGCGACCCGTGTTGCTGTGGCCAGTCCGTTCACCATTCACGTGCAGACAGCGGGGGCAGTCTTTTCGAAAGTTCCCAGTCGATCCTCGTGAAATTTGTAGATAACAAAGAGGAGATTTTCTCGGGGCTCTCTCATCTCCCCTGCCTCTCTTTTCACCATTCATCCACCATCATTCAATTTATTTCGGCGTTGTTCATTTATTTAACGTCAAAAAACAGATAAACTGTTTGTCACGTACTATGGGGAAAAGTGTGTTCTGTGCACTTTATCTTAAATTCTGGCATCCCTATCCCATCCCATATACAAGTTGAATTCTGAATACCGATTAAAATAAGCGTTTATATCAAGAGTTGAATTGAAATTAACATATTTTCTCCCGTGTGATATCTATATATATATATATATATATATATATATATATATATATAGAGAGAGAGAGAGAGAGAGAGAGAGAGACGGAGAGAGAACGACGATGAGAGATGGAGAGAGAAAGGGCGATGGAAGAGGAGAGAAGGAGATAAAGAACAGAATGACTACGGGCTCCGCTAGTTTCTTAATAAACTTCAGCTTTCTGCACTCCTTCTCCATATAAACTTCAACAATGCCAAATCTCACATTTCTCTCTGCAATTTTCTTAAAAGGGGTACAAAGTTTTCTCTCATATATTAATATAGATTTCATTTTATTTACTAAAAACTCCTTTAAAATTATATATTTTTTAAAAACGAAATTCATTTGAAGAAATAATCTTTACCTTCAATATTCGAGGACTAGGAAGACGACGAAAAGATTCCAAACTTTTGTAAGTTTTGAAAATTAACAGAGGAATTCAGCCTACGCCATCTTTATGGGTAATAGTATTTCAATCTATTCTTACAAGAAATTTAAAGAAAACCTTTGCTCCATTTTTGAGAAAAGTTTGAAAATGCCCCAGGGGCTTCATGTAAAGTACCATCAAAATGTTATTCAAAATCGTAGAGTTTTGAGTCGGGCCAGATCAACCGGAGAATATTCGTTTAGAAAAAAATTACAAATAGGTTAGCCACTAGGCGAGCGGACGGACGGACAGACATTTTGAAAAAAAAAATACTTATTCGACATCAGGGAACCTCAAAACGAATATTTTCTGTTGAAATATCGAGATCAAATTTCCGCAGCATTACCTAACTTTGTCTATACTACGCATATTACTCAGTATTTACGTGCGTATACGAGAAAGTAAAACTTCGCTGAAAGTCCGCATTATACGCCGATTTAAACAGAGTGACAGTTGAGAGCGTAGGCTTCCGCGGCCGGAGTCAATATTAAGTTGGCTGTCCGGGTGACGCCGCGTCCATGGCAAATGCCCTGAGGAAGGTCGCAGAATGGCGACCGAAACGTCGGCACCTTTGCCATGGACGCGGCGTCACCCGGACAGCCAACTTAATAGAGTGACAGTTGCTGCCAGATCACGAGCTGGAAGGAGAGAGGGCATTCTCATCCAATCTGGAGCTCCAATATATATATATATATATATATATATATATATGTGTGTGTGTGTGTGTGTGTGTGTGTGTGTGTGTGTGTGTGAGTGAGTGAGTGAGTGAGTGTGAGTGTGTGTGTGTGTGAGTGTATGCAAGGGCTGAACTCCGACACCTCGAGACCAATCTCCATGAAAGTTGGCACTTCTACGTGTTTTTTCACCGAGAAGGTTTTCGTGGTATTAAAATCGTAACTAAGCTCCCGATACGATGACAGTGGCCCCCTCTCCGTCCAGCTCCTGCCCTTCAGGTGCCACTCCGTTTAAACCGGAGTATAACCGCTACGTCCTATCTCAATGTCTGCCTGCCGCAGGCGCCCCTGGCCTGGTGCGAGCAATAATACTGTTTGCGCAGCTGCGCGAGGAATCGACCGATTGGCACGAGAAACCCCGGAAACGATCCGGCAGGGCTGCCAACCTCCGGCCCTCTCCTCCGGGCAGCTGCTGAACGAGTGTCCAAAACCAGGCACCGTCGGCACTGGAACCTGCGTCCATCGAGTTTTAGTTACTGCTAACAACACACGGGCTTGCTCACCCGTTACTGCATTCAACAGTTGAAGGTAAATACGTGCGAACGCACAGTTTAGAGATAAAAGGAAATTAAAATAATCCGCGTGTTGAGAAAATAAAGCTGTTTATACTTTTGTAAGCAATGTGCATACAATGTGTAAGCATTTGTATGTAGTTGCTTCTGGACATAAATGTAGCTGCACTATGCATACGTTTTCTTGAGCCCTCCCTTTGGATTCTATAATTTTACAAGACTAAATATGCCTGTAAACAAGTATTGTGCATCAGCTTCTGGGCCAATGACCGCCATCCCGGTCAGGCTTTTTATACGGTTTCCCTAACTCGTTGAGCAAATGCTGATGACCCCTTGTTTTGCTTTTGGGCATAAATGTAGCTTCACTATGCACACGATTTATTGAGCTCTCCGTTTGCTAAGGTCCGATTAAATTAAGAAGGTGATTGACAGTTCTGTGTGACGTCAGGACGCCTCTCCCGTTTCCATGGCAGCTGCCAACCAGAGAGACAAAATGTGACGTGTCAGGTCGCTCAGTTGCCACTGCTGAACACGGGTAACATTTGAGCACCGCACAGAGACTTCCCTGCCGCCGCGCCGCCCGCGTTTCTGCCTGTGCTGCGCGCGCAATGTGTACTGTATTAAGTTGGCTGTCCGGGTGACGCCGCGTCCATGGCAAAGGTGCCGACGTTTCGGTCGCCATTCTGCGACCTTCCTCAGGGCGTAATGCCTCACGCCCTGAGGAAGGTCGCAGAATGGCAAAGGTGCCGACGTTTCGGTCGCCATTCTGCGACCTTCCTCAGGGCGTAATGCCTCACGCCCTGAGGAAGGTCGCAGAATGGCGACCGAAACGTCGGCACCTTTGCCATGGACGCGGCGTCACCCGGACAGCCAACTTAATATTGACTCCGGCCGCGGAAGCCTACGCTCTCAGTGTGTACTGTGTTGTGATGAGTTGCGTTGAGGTTGGGCTTTTGTCGTATTTTTTACACTTTTACAAGTATTTTTTGAAGTGTTTGTTTTCGTGTCCCGGTAACACGTGCTCAGTGGTTTGCGACCTGGCAACGTCGCTCCCCTCCACTCACAAATGTCAATTACCTTCTTAATTTAATCGGACCTTAGTCGTGGTAGGAGTGGAGCCCGGGGTGAGGGTTACTGTTTTGTTACCAACACTATAAAATCAAACCTCTAGTTGGTTTGCCGATGTAAACGATTTTTCTACAGCTCGGGATCGAAAATGTCTAGTTTTCAGGCGTTGCTAACCTCACTTTGTTGATACTTCTATTCATCATTCAACTATTTATGGTGAAAGGATGAGGAAGAGATTCCAGCGCTCAAGATAACGTACAAATTGTTCTTCTCCCCTGCATGACAAATACAATTTTATTGTTCATTGACGAAAATAATCAAAATCAATCAAATTGCAGTATAATTATTTTTATCGATGAATCTTGCTATGTTTTGTTTTTCTTGACAACCAAACCAAGATAGTTCGTCTAAACTTTGCATTCATCATTTTTTATCAAAATGAATATTTGTTCTTGTGAGAGCACCATCAATTTCGATTCCGTTGACCCAATAAATGTTGAAGGAACTGTGATAAAACGCACTTAATAATACACGTGATCTATTTTGCCCTCGAGGGAACTCAAAACTGGAACAGATATTCTCTTACGGAAATATCTCGCAGATTTGAGGCTGGAGTTTAGTGATATAGGGGGATAAAATCAAACGGGTAAACAATAGTATCAAAACAGGAATTTTTCGTAATTTAATCCCAAAAATCAGTTATCTTATAGTGAAAATGAACCGATTTCTACAACTAAAACACTCGACATAGTAATCACATTCATCAGGTGTCAGTATCATCAGCCCACTACAAAAAGCACACATACAGTACAATACATTATTTTACAACACATTGCCAGATGACATTAAACGATTGAATTCGATAAACAAGGACCAAGTAAAATATTTTCTGCTGCATAACTGTTTCTATACGATGAGAGATTATTCGAAGCACCAAAAAGGAAAGTAATATTAATTTTAACAAAGATTTTGAATGCATTATTGACCATTTGGAGTGTGTAATTCTACACAATCTGTAACAAGTATTGTACCTCGCCTTCTGGGTCAATGACCCCCATCTCGGTCAGGTTTTTCGTCCAGTTTTCCTGATCCTTCGAGCGAATGCTGCGATGGCCCCTTGTTTTTCTTCTGGACATACATGCAAGTTCACTATCTCTGCACGTCTTTTAGAATTATGAGAGTAATATATTTATTTATATTATCGTTCTCCATCTTCCTACGGCAGGAAGAGCTCCAAGATTCCTCCACGAAGAGGGATAACGGCGAAACTCTAGCTGATTTGCCTTTGCTAGTTTTTATTAGACAGGAACATTTTTTTCTTATTCATTCTTGCCAAAAATGCTAATTTCATCAGCAATTAGAATTCAAATTGTATGTGGGTGGGGGTAGGCATTCCAGAATTTCAGAAAACCTGCACAGAGTACACTTCTCCTCATAGCACGTCACACGGTTTTCAACTGTCTTTGACGTTAAATTAAAAAAAAATAAACCTTGACCCAGCGTACAAATTGACGGTCTTCTCTAGAGATGGGCATTCAAAATTTCAAGAGAAGAAGAATTGAACTGAGTAAAGACAATCTTCACTGACGCAACACAGTCTGAATGAATCCTAAAAAATCTCTCGGGAATGTTTTCTCGTCCAATTTCAACATTTGGGGATCGCAACGAGGTTACATATTGTGGATTAATTGCATCGCAAGGAAGAAATTATTACATTTCCAGCCTGGAACATCAATCTCTCTAGGAGGAGACGATCCCCGCCTTGAACTCTATAGAAATGTATCGGTCTAATTTCTCAAAGCGTGCATTATTAAAATTTTAAAGTATAAGTCCTCATTCACAATGCAACTTTAAACATAAACGTAACGTAGCCGCAACATCTATAAATGTGTTATTAACCATTGACCATTCACAATGCCTTGACGTACCCGTTGACGTAAGACAGTAAACTTAAAGAGTTCACAAGCTCCAAGATTTTACGTTAAGTTTACGTCGGAATTCTACCGAAGACCAATCAGAGAGCAGCATGAAGTTCGATTTCAGATTGTGTTCAGGTAGTTTGTGGTTATGTCATTGTTATTGCAATGTAGAGAACTAGTTTGCGAACGGTTTTGATGCGCGTAGGAAATTCAAAGCACAAATTTGTGCCATTTTTCTTGTGACTAACGTGACGTGGCGAATAAAAAAAATGTTTGACGAACTACTCGTGAATTTGGTAAAAGAGAATCCATGTTTATAAAATAAAGGAAATGCGAAATAAAGACAAATCGATAGGAAAGTCGAAGAAAAATCTAGAAACCATGATGAAAAGATCTTTCCACCATGCTAGAAACGATTCAATGTAAGTTTCCTTACGTTGAATTCTGATTGGTTCAGGTGGAACTTACGTTCCAGCTTACGTTCGTCATTGCAAATGTTAGTTTTTACACGTACATTTTACTGCTAACTTTACAGCATTACGTTACGTTTAAGTTTGCTTTGTGAATGAGGCCTAATGCAACCACAGAGTAACAGAACTCTCGGGCCCAGAGACGAATCACAGCCTAGTGAAACGTTTCAAGGGAGAAAAATTTTATTTCACCCCAGAGCCAAGTATTTCAAGGATACAACTATTTAAGTTGGTACCCCCTAAATATTTTTGAATTGCAATTTTTAATAGTTAATTTGAAATTTAAAATGTAGATATGTAATGGGAAGAAATCAATGTATGATTACTGTTTTGAGAAAATTGAGTAAAATTTCAAAAAAATGGATTTCAGATGTGGGTACTCCGCGTAACTCAAACTGTGTGAACACCTTGAGAAATTTTTGAAAAGGTTGTTGAAGCTTCACCTATAGTACTCCTAAAAATCAAAATATTCTTTTCAAACTCAGGGGAATATCAAACTCAATCGAGGAATATCAATTTCTGAGAAAATCCGCTGAACGGTTTTGGCGCTAGCATTGACTACAGACGGACTGACAGACGTTTTGCCATCCATCGACTTTTCCGCATCAAGGACCCTCAAAACTTCGATTTTGATTATACGTGGAATTTAGTAATTTATTACATATAGGAACAAGAATTATCCACATTTTCGTTACCAGGGCGCGTCAATAAAAGTCCTCATTCTTTTTCGTCGCACAATTACAAACTAAGGCGAGCAAGTGAAAACCATCGATGTGAGAAACCTTCACTAAACTCCGCTTCATTAGGAATATTGTTTGGTCATCTGAATTTCACCTTCAGTTGACTTTTTTCTCGTTTCATGAAGGATTTTAGAAGAAAAATCAGGATTTTGACATGCCTGTTTTATATTTTTTTTAAATACATGGCTTACCAGTTTTGACCTTCCAGTATTTTGCAACAAGAGTACCATACGTTTTTTTTTCTCCACCCCCACAAGCATTTGATAGGATCTAAGGATAGGAAATGTCAGCGGGAAAGTGCATTGAATACATTCAACATTCACGTATTTATTTGCTTTAAAAAATTCTACACTCAAAATGCAATACAAATCATGCAGAATATTAGAGTACAATATTCAGCACATACAATCAAAATAATATATTTAAACTTAAAAAACATTCAAATGAATTTCATCTAGTACAAAGCAGTGTCATCAATAATGCTCATCACATTCAATGCTAACCTATATGTGCGGTAAAATCATAACCATGTCTTTAGAAAAAACTTGGAAAAATGTATAATCTTTAATGTTCTTGATAGAACGTTATATCATTTTATCTTTATTTCTTCTACAAAAACATATAAGCAATCAAAATGCTCCATACATTACGTATGATTTATTTACGCTGAAAAAAAAGAATGCACAAGTACAATTGCCAGAAAAATAATGAATTCACTAGACTTTCGAATAAAATATTCTCCATTTGTTTTTACAAACTAATGAACGTATTCTTATAAACATGACGAATATATATCAAGTTACTAAACGAAATTGGTTTCGACTGAAGCTGATGTGAAACAAGAGGCTGAACAAATCCTCCTGTTTGCTGCCGATACTCTGTAAACAATATTGCAATTTGTTGCGGACAAAACAAACAAAACCAACATCCATAGCCACGCATAAGCGACTACATACTTTTAAATAAAATATAGCATTTAAAAAGAAGTCAACTTTCAAGGAAACAATATTCGAACGCTAATCATTCCTACGCAGACAAAGCCAAAGAAACCCACAAAAACTGATAATATCTTTAAAAAACGCAAGGATTATTCTATTACTTTATACTTGGTTTTTTACCTCTCTTGGCTCCTGAGGGCGTCTTCACGATGGAATGTCTCACGGCATTTCGCATCTTTCTTGGTCGTGCCGCTAGATGTCGCATGATCGCGACCGTATCGAGCAGTGGTGACGAACTTGCGACATCCAGCGGCACGACCGAGAAAGTTGTGAAATCCCGTGAGATATTCCATCGTGAAGACAGGCCCTCACGCGCTAAGAAATAAAAATCCAAGTATAGATGCTGTTACCACATTGTTTTCGTATTTTATCTAACTTTGGCGCCTAACCTCTAAAAACAGTTATAAGCTCTCCTTGAAAAATAATTTATGCAAAGCTCGTGCTTTTTCACGTATCACTCGCCCAAGATCCGTGAGCGTAATTGCAGAGAGAAAAATACGCCAGGTAATATTCCACATTTAAAATACAGTAATACATTGTTTAATAAACTTAAAATAGAGTACTTCGCAACTTCGCTACAAGAGCGTAGCACTGTCTTGAGAAGCGCTCCTTAGACGGGGAAATTTTCCAGAAATAGAAAAATGTACAGGAAGATGTCGGTTCGCTTGAATTGTTGAAACGCGAGCAGAGCACAGGGTTGCCAGATTAGGAAACTTCGTCCACAAAATGGGGATTTTTCTGCGTTGTGGGGGAAGAAAGGGGAACGTAAAATAATCGGGGAAATGTTTGGGGATTGGTTGAGGAAATTACCTTCATCCGAAGTCGAGATAGAAATATTATTCTCTCAATTATTATGAATAAAAAGAAACAATAGATTCATTCTCCCTCATTTTTGTGTATTAAAGGGAGAAGAATAAACGATAGGTATAGAGAAAGAAACAGTGGCGTGCATTCCATGGAATGAAGGGAATGAGTTATTCCCCTAAGTAAAGCATAGAAAAAATCCTTTATATATTGGAAATATTCGTAACTTGTGACCAGAGCAAAACTGTTCACTCAACTCTGATTCTGAGCTAAGTGTGTGTGATGTTTTCATAACGGTGTGTAGATTCGTCTCGTGACGTCAACGAAGCTTCTTGGAGAGTGTAGGGGTTTGATTTCGTCATGCCTCGTGAAAAGTCGGGTCGATTCGCGAGTGCGCGAGAATGATAATTTAAATGCGTTCTCTTGGGATCAACTGGTAGCAATTTCAAGTTCAAAAGAATTAATTATTTTGGCGTTTTGAGGGTGTTTCATGTTCGTGCTAACTACATTATAATACAATGAAAGTATCAAGTACCTAATAATACCGAGAACGTTATATTAAGTTAAAGAAAGTATTTTAAACAAAGTAATTCTTTGCGTACCGTTCTGCAGTTCTCCCTTGCGGGAAGGGAATGCATTGGTGAGCTCATTCCGTGCAGTAGTCATGGCATCTAGCGAGGAAAGTGGGGGGAACCCGTGTTGACAAGCAGAGCCGTCGGCACGGCGCAACGCCTACGGATCCCTTTCCGGTGACACGTTCGAAGTAGGCACGATCAACTTTCAGGAGAATAAAACATTACTGATATTTCGAGGTCTCACCACACATAAGAATTGCAGACGGAAGGTTTAGATCGTATTCGCCCTTGGTCTGTTATGAGATAAATTCTACGAGGATTGTCTCGAGAGCTGATACCTAAAATAATACAATATTTGCATTCAGAGCAAAAACAAGAAACACAAGTTGCAAGAAAGAGAACCAACAAGACGTGAAATTTGTCCGAGGAATTAAAACCGCAGAGCATCCAGTGAATGTGAAAAGTGTAAGAAAACAGTAGAACGGACATCACATCCATTGTTTGTAAAGATTGTGAAAAACATTATTACTGAACTCTATAGATACATTTTCGAATCAACATTCACCATATATTAAAGTTTAAGCACACATTTTTCATTTTATGAAAGAAAAAAATATGTTTTAATGCATTGATGAATTTTGTACATTTGTGTTAATAATTTTAAATAACAAAGTACTCGATCAATAAAGTTAAGTTATAACCGCATAAATACAGAATTATATTTGTTTTTAAATGTTAGAAGTCATTTAGGCAACGAAATTTTCCCTGGGGTCTGTTTTCTCCCGGGCGACCAGTTACGTTCGTATGCAAGATGCTACCTCTCCCGGGTTAATATTCAAATTTTGAGAAAATTCATAACATCTTTATCTGTTTTACGTTTTTATACCTTCGATTTCAAAAGTGCTTCCCCTACTACAATTATCACCGCACGCCACTGGAAAGAAAACACACACAAAAAAAACGAAATATGGAGCTTCGAGCAGCTCAAAGCACAATGATTGGTTGATTTGAACTTAAGGGAACAGCCAATTGAATCGTCAGGGACAGCTCATATCGTTGGTCCATAATTTGGAGAATAGTTTTCGTTTCAAAGTTGGGGAATTTTGTTTCACTGGAAAGGTTATTTGGGGAAATTCCGAAGTACTGGCGGGGAACGAGCTGGTAACATATCTGGTAACCCTGGATCACGTTAGTGTATGCTCCTTCGAATGCATACTGCTACACACGCACAAAACGCGGAGGTCCAGCTGACGTGAACCACGCAGAAACAGGAAGAAAAAGTACATGGAAATAACGGTGTCACATAATATCGTTCTTGAAGTATTTAGTGTTTTCAAACATTCTAACGCTTGCATACGCTGACAACATACTTGTTATAATTCAGGAACATCAGGACATTTCTCAATTTGACCTTTATTGCTCTCCCAAAAGCACTTAACGGCTATTTTGAAGCCTTAACACAGGGCTTTCCAACTGGCGGCCCGCAGGATCCTTCTGTGCGGCCCGCGGCTGCTTTGAACAATTTTATTATACCAACCAAATACAATAGATTTGCACAATTCAACTTATTTTTATTTAATGTGATTTATTAATTTTCTCGTTGTATGTACATGAATCATTATGTTGAATAAAAATCGTATACAGTATAATCTCAGTAGTTAAAAACCATCTTAAATTACGGTGCGGCCCACGGCTTAACTAGAATTTGATATGTGGCCCATAAGACCTTCTAAGTTGGACAGCCCTGCCTTAACAGATGCTTTTAAAAACGTCCACAAGGGTGCACGTTTTCACTGGTGCTTTATACTGCGAGTTCTCTAACTTTGCCCCTCAAGGCCACTCAAATCCCATCTTCGCGATGGAATATATCACATTTCGCGTCTTTCTCGGTCTTGCCGGTAGAAGTCGCATGATTGCAAGCACTGCTTGATTCGGTCGCGATCATGCGAAATCTAGCGGAACGACTGAGAAAGATGCGAAATACCGTGACATATTCCATCGCGACGATGGGAATTGAGTGGCCTTGAGGAGCAAAGTAAGAAAAATCGCAGTATAACGATCAATCACTCGCTTTCCACGGCAGGGACCGAGGATTTATCACCGTCCGAACGAAGCTAAATACTTTTGCGAACAAAAAGGGTTCGCAACAGCGTAAATCAAATCTAATAGTGCTAATTGCTATGAAATTATGTATGATTTCTTGGACATTTTTAATTACCCTAAGTGGTTAAATTCAATTTAAACACGGAAAGGTTACAATCAAAACACCCTTGACTTGTTATCATTCTTTTACGCAGTTTCAGAGAAACTGACCTTTCTCGCTGTATTAACCAAGCAAACTAGACTTGAAAAAGCAGTTAATACCTTGCAGAAACTTTACAGCAGTACCGTTTGACGCAGGAGTTAGCGAAGTCACGCAGAAAGAAAGTGTGAATCAGCAAACCATGGTAATTCTGAGAACACACTTCTAAAGAAACCAACGCGTTTTTCTTTCATTGAGAGATATTTATTGAAATCATATGTCACCGGAAACTCCCTACAAGGTAACGGACTTTAGTTGTCATTATTCGAAATAATCTGACAATGTGTCCCGTCGTAGAAGGGCATTAAATTAAAAGAAACCTCCCGCACTTTTCAGCTACCACTACAGCACAACAGTTACCTAAAATTATTATACCACAAATTCTTTCCAAATTAACACATCTCAGTCATCATTTTTAATGAATTTTGCACATTTTGTAAAACTCATTACAAATCGTAGAACATGAGGTTCGAAAACAAATTCTTTTAAAGTCAAGACATCAACGCAAATTCGACAATTAAAACTGCGTTTCACAGAGCTACAAAATATCTCAACAATTAGAAGGAATTCTCAAAATTTCCAACTGTCGTATCAGGGGGCGGCGTGCAGTATTGTCGTATTTCAATCAGTAATGATGATAGCATTTACAACATTAAATTTTAAAAAATCGCGTTTTGAAAACACTGCTATCATTTTATATCTTTATAAAAATTCAGATTTAGCATTTTATAGCATTTGTTGAGAAAATTATTATTAAGGGAAGGCTCTTTAAGACAAAATTATTTTGATGCTTTTTAGATCTTCCCATTAAAATAAGAAAATAAAGTAAACCCGTTTAATATTTCCGCTTTTGTGAACTTCAACAAATATAAAAGCATAAGATATAACGCGTACCTATAGGGCCTTCTTCTTCCGGTTGTCTTGTATTCTTAGGAAGCTGACATCCCTTGTCTCTCTGAGCGCTCAGGCTCCCTGGATCAGTTTTAATTGTTCTTATTATGTTTTTACTTTGTTTTTACACTTTTAAATCATAATTATAAATTAATAAGTACGACCACTCATAAATTAAATATTTTCAAACATCGTTATGTTCATGTCGATGTCGTACCCCTACTGTCAGAAATTTCTGAATTACTTTTAATGTAAAAGTACATGAATGTAATTATCATGTTCGCACATTGAACACGTACAAGTACAGTATATTTAAGGTATATTTTACCCCCAAAATAAGAAAAAAAATCGCAAAAATTATTTTTTACTTTTAACAGAATTAAAACCTTTGATATATTCTCTTTAAAATGACGAAACCAGTTTTATTCTACGATCATTCGTTTTGTTTTTATTTGAATATTTACTTAGACTTGCGTTAGGGGAACCACGCCCCCTTTTTCGAAAGGGGGTGTGGTTTTCCTGGGAAAAAAAAAAGCAAACCCAAAAACAGACGTCAGAAAATAAGAATAGTAGAAGATATTTCATAGAAAGGTAGAAAATAAGAGAAGATTTAAACATAAAAAAAGGCATAACCTATAACCTTTCTATAGCATTACAAACTTTGGAGCCATTTCCCCGAAAGTTGACTTTTTGGTTGTCTTTGGAAATCTCAAACATCTTATCTCAGGTTCTATATATGACATCACTATGATTCTTTTTTTGCTATAATTGAGAAACATGTAGCTAGTGCATGAACCAAAACTAAACATTTGAACCAATTATTTCATAGAGAAAATTTAATTATAAACATTTAATTTTTTGATTTTTTTAACTTTCAAATACAAAAAACGTTTTAAATATGTAAATACTAATCGCACAAACATCATTTTGGTTCAGGCATTAGTTCAAATCATTTGTTATCATACAAAAAAGAATTAAGGTAATAGAGATAGTAGTTCTAAAGTTATGATGTTTGTGCTCAAGGCCTATTTCTGTACAAAAAATTCCGTTATTTCCCAAAAAAAATTTTCATTTTTTTTTCTTCTTAATGTTCTTGTTTTCATTGTCCATCTATTTATTCAATAAATACACTACGAAATATGATTAGGCAATATTTAAAATGTTTGTATGTTTGGAGTATAATATACCTTAAAGTATGTGTACATTAAATTTAATGTAGTTGTAAATTAAAACATATACATTACATTGATTTGAATTTACACATTAAATTTATTGTACAAACACGTTAATCGCGTTTTAATGTAGAATGTACATTAAGTTTAATATACAGTGGTACATTAAACTACATTAAATTTAATGTAATTTCCGACAGTGTAGTTAGTTAGCAAACACGAAGGAAAGTATAAAAGGCAATGTAAGTATGATATCGCAGATTCACGACTATTTCGCATTTTGTATGTGATTTCACATTTTGCGATAGATTTCGCATTTTATCGCAAATTAAAAACCTTCAGAAATATAATGCACCGACAGGCAAATTAACAATTACTTTTTTTTCAGCGTTTGGTAACATTTCGAATTTTTCGCAATTTCTACAATTTACCATTTCTACCAATCGGGGATCGCCTGAGACGAGAAAATGGAGCGCGAGAAATTCAGCAAAAGTACTTACATTTTTGAAAAGAAGAACATGACCTCATTGAATGTTCCTAATGAACGAACTTCATTTAGGAAAATGTTCAATCTACATTAAGTTTCTATAGTTGAAGGAAGACATCGAAACAGATGAAAACGTTTGCAATTTTCTAAAATTCATAGAGTTCAGCGAAAACTGTACCACACTACATCACTCTTTCTTTACCTACATATTTCTTTTCCTACATATGAAGAAAAAATTTGGAGCAGTTTGAGATTTTTTTAATTTACCTGTTTCAAGCAATTACGCAAAAAGTCTCGTATTTTCGAAATATTGAGCATCACCTTATTTGAATATCTGCTTTAATGAACAGATTTCCTCAACCAGAAAAGTCTGTCTTTATTATTGTAGTTGTAGGAAACCGCCGACAACGTTCTGAACTTTTTTATTTTTTCGAAAAGTTGGAATTTTTAATGAAAACGAGACCCGCAACATTTCTTGCGCACCATTTCTCACTCTTCACGCTATTCGAAGTTTAATCCAAAAATGTTGAACCAATTTTGAAAAAAAAATTGAAAATGTAGTTGAAGCTTTATGAAAAGTACCCCAAACAATTAAAATACCCGTTGCAACCTTAAAGAACCTCGAGCTCTGTTAGATCGTTTGGGGACTTTGGAGAATATATCTAGGCGCTACCACAGACGGGCGGACAGAGATACAGTTTATTTTACCGTCAATCGATTTTTCAATATCAAAGACCCACATTGTGGGTTCTGACAACACAATATTTTAATTGACGGAAGTAATTTACTACATACATAAGAATAAGATTTATCCTCCGCGATGTTAATGCGACTAAAAATTAAAACAATTTAAAAAAAGATTTATCCACTTTTCCTTATCCTTTATAAGATTTATCCATATTTTCGAAAAATTGTACACGACTGTTGTGAAAATTGTAATTATTATTATTATTATTATTATTATTATTATTTTATCGATTTGCCGATAACCTTTCAATTTTTGAAAAGCTTTTTTTTAACTGAGCAATTTTGAAAGTGTCCGAAGATACTCTGGTGAATAAGGATGCAAGGAATATGTGTTAATGGGTGAACTAAGGCAGGAGCACAAGTCTTCAATAAACAATCCGGAAATTCATTCTAAAAATTTCATCGCATTATTTTTAGTTTTCGGACTATTCTGAGAATTGAATAGCAAGAAGTTTCGGAAACAAACTTTACATCGAATATGTGTGTTTCGAACAGGTAGGCCTACAAGCACTGTGTACCCCAAGTAAGCATTAAAATAAAAGGTTGCGTTTGGGATTGAAAAAAACACTTGAAATTCGTATACATAGGAACTACACTAACAAAATGCGGGAAGTATCTATATATGCGAGAGCCAAAACTGAGAAATTGAAAATGAATACTTCTGCGGACTACCGCAAACAATTCATCAATGTCTAATTTCAATATTTCAATACCAATATCTAATTCCATGCCTTCTGGCACCTCTGAACCACACAGCACCTACTCGCATACGATCGAAAATTCACTCCATAAAAATTAATAATTTTCGGCGCGAAATTACATTACGACCTAAAGTTGAAAATATGCTCCAATTCTATAAGTTGGGTGTACGCAGCTGTGAGATTCAATCTTTCATTCTCCACGCGATATTTTCTGCTCGGAAAACTCGCATTACGAAGCGCTAGACTTCATGGTATAAAAAAAATCTCTTGAAAGCTTACTTGGCCCTACAGGGTGTAATAACCATGTGTTAACTGCCATCCCTCACACGCTGCGGTCAGCACAGCTGTTTCGTTCGGACAGCAGCTACACTGCCATCTATCGGGAGAGTTTGATAACAAAAGTGACTTTTCACTGACAAACGAACGTTTCCAATATAAAATATCTTCAAACGCGTAAAAATTAAGATCAAATCGCTTTTGATTACATCAAATTAACTATTCCTAATCGAAATTCATTGACTTACACGAAAAAAATTGATAGCCCCCAGGGAGGATCGAACTCCCGACCCCTGGTTTACAAGACCAGTGCTCTAACCACTGAGCTATGGAGGCTTACGCAGTTGCGGTGTTACAACACAGTATATCACTACGGCGGCCTCATTTCATTTAACCTACTTACGTAAATGTGGTTTTTGCTATTATTATTTTCACTCAATTGTATTTCTTGCAGGTGTACATGTACTTGCCCAAACTTCCACTGCATATAAAATTGTCGTTGCAAACAAAATTGAAATATTTTTGAAGTGCATCGTTTCTAACACGGAGAGAAGAAAAAAAAGCTTCAAAAATATAAAATGAAAATTAACAGCATGAGTACCCTTCGTTTTCATTCGGTGCAATTCTAACCTGACCACGACAGCAGTTCCTGTCAATTTGTGCACACAATTTCTACATACTGCTTAGCACACAAGCAACAACACTGAAAAAGTCTGACGAGTACTCACACTTGTTCGATTGAGCGATTACGCCAGTAATACCGATTATCAAGCAAATGTCACTACACAACATGCATTAAATACGGGTTTTTGAAACACAATACAATCTACAAGTATTCCACCATGATTACACGCGAACACATGTGACCAAGTTCGGCCAATCTACGATCGCCGTAATGCAAAGAATAAGCGTAAAGACAAACCACTTTTCCTTTGGATTAATAATTCATTTTTATCTCGTTTTTGGCGTCAGAATTGAAAAAATTGGCTCTCCTTACGTTATTTATATTTATTACAGTTACCTTTTGAGTAAATAATTTGATTCGTTAATAAACATTTGATTTTATCAACCTTTGCTCTATGACCGCAGAGTAAGGTCTTCGGAGCGCTGACGCCAAGTGACGTCCCTTCCTCTCGTCCTTCACTACCCTCTTCGCTACGGGAGGAGCCGCAAGGAAGGTGGAAGCCGTGCTTGTGAGTGAATTAAGAATTTCTTAATTGCTTTTTCAGGCGAATATTTAGAGAACTATTCACTTATATAATTGTCCGTAAGTGGTATTGTTATTCGGCTTTGAATTGTTTTTTTCAATCTGAATAAATGGAAAAAAAAGTATAGGCGCGTTGGAATAGGTCAGGTTTGCGAATTTGCAGAAGTATGTCCATGTTAACAATGATAACTAATAATATATTAATTGTCTAGTGAAGATTCCACAACTTCTTGCGAAAATTCCAAATGTGGGGCGGGTGGTATTATGCAATGTGAACTGGCCATGAGCCAACGAGGTCACACGTGTATAACTGGTGTGAGTGTTAATTGATCTCCCGCCTAAAATTTTTCTTTCAGGTTCGTCGATTCCTAAGCAGTCGCAATGGGTGTACCTGCTGGTGATGTGGAGAAGGGCAAGAAGGTAATTTGCAATCAACTTTTTGGGAGTGTTTGAAATTGAATGTTCGTTGTACGATTTCGCTCTGTTGTAATGTGATGCCTTAAATGAGCTGATGTCCTTACTAATTGTTTCTTAATGCGTTGCAGATTTTCGTCCAAAGATGTGCACAGTGTCACACCGTAGAATCGGGCGGTAAGCACAAAACTGGACCCAATCTTCATGGTCTTATCGGTCGCAAGACTGGTCAAGCTGCTGGCTTCAGCTACACGGATGCCAACAAGGCGAAAGGTGAGTTATCAGTTACAATTTAATTAATGACTATTGACTTTTTTTAGAACAAAATATTCATTCATATAAAATCTATAATAAGTTTTTTTTTCAATCATGATGTCATGAATGCCGTGCTGTTGCATCATTTACTTGCTTAGTTGTGAAACTTTTTGGTATTCATTTGTTAGGTATCACATGGAATGAGGATACATTGTTCGTCTATCTCGAAAACCCGAAGAAATACATCCCTGGCACCAAGATGGTCTTCGCTGGCTTGAAGAAACCTCAAGAACGAGCCGATCTTATTGCGTATCTAAAAGATTCGACGAAGTAGGCTCAAATGTTTTAAATTATTGAAATAGTAATATAATAACTACCCTCTGGTTAGGGAAGTGGACTTACATGTTAAGAATTAATAGAATGTAGTATGTGACTTAAGTATACAGAAACATCAAGTATTCAGCAGTACAAATTCATCCTGACAGTTCATGGAATCGTGTTGTCATCAGTAAAAAAACTTAACTTATTTCATATTTTGTGTCTTGTGATATTACTGGAATTCTGTATTGTTTAAAAAATGTTTCCATGTACTCAAGTTCACAAAACTGCTATAAATAAATGGAAACTATTGAAAAATTTTTATATTTCATTGACCATAATCCAATTCCATTTCATGTAATCCTCTTTCCCAGCTTTACAAAATGTACAGAAAAATATTTTGGATTTCTAGCTGCTTAGATAGTTACCAGACCTAAATTGTTAAAAAGTTTTTGAAGTATTAAACAAATGTATGTCATGATATTACATTAATTTTGCTCTGCTGTTTTATCGAACATAATATTTGCATCTAGTATTTTCACTATAGAACAGTTTGTTGCACACCTTGAATAGGCCACTTCTGTACTTGGTGTAAGAAGTGAATGGAGAAATTTGTTCAGAAAGTACAGGAATTGTGAACTTAATAAAATTTGTAAAGAATGAAATTCTAGATTGTTGGTAAATTCAGATAAGTTGGGATATTGAGGCTTTGTTAATTTAGTAAAGCAATCTCTGTTGATTACTTACAGAAGTGCCCAGAATTTGTCTAAATACTTTTCATTATTGGTTTTCATGGACTGTGATCAGAGCACTTACGAGTACATGTTAACATCCATTAGTTTATTCACCAGTATACTTTAACATTGAACACCAAATGTCTTTTAATGACCTTTGAACTGGTAAATCAGATAAGATAATTTTTTGACTGATATGTTACGAACAGTATCTGATCCTATTGAGGTTCATTCATGGAACCATTGACCAATCCACAATGTAAAGAAACAGGAAAAATGTAAGTGCTTGTCACGACTGTTAGCGTTGCGACATCACCATCAAAACAGCAAAGGTTAATATTAAAACTGATCCAAAACCATTGATGTTCTTAAAAATTGCTGTTTTAAAACTTGAAGTTTGCAAGGTGGGAAGGCGATTGAATTTAAAACTGATACAGTTTATTAATTTTAATTTGAGATTTAAATGACAAAAAAGTCTAAAAGGAATAAGAACAAATGAAGAATGTCTAGTTCTCAAAATCAATAATTCAAAAATTATATATGCTTTTTAATTGGCGAAAACTAAGGTGAAAAATAACACCCTTGGTTACTTAGGTCAGAAGAATATTCAATTTATGGATATCTGAAAATAATTATAAACATTTTTATGGTGGATTTTTTTTTCATTTAAAAAATATCAACCAGGTAAAAATATGGAAAACAAATCTCAAAATTTTAAAAAATCATCAGCTTCAGAAAATTGATGTTTTGAAAATATCAACATCAACGTCGCATCCATATTGACTGTTGCGAATTTTGTGTTTAACAGAGGTAATTCAATGTAATATCACTTGCTTCAATTTTAATTTTAATTTTATTTTTAATCTGTAAGCAGATGAAAAATTCCAACATTTCAAACTAGGTACTATTTTATACAAGTACTGTACGTTTATATTCATGGATTTATGATTTGAATTATTTGGACATAACTTTTTTTTTTTATGTTTGCAGAAATAATTATGATTGTACAATTTTTTTATAAATGATTTATTGTAATTTCAATTCCAGTAGGCTTCATTATATATTACTGTTTATAGTAATACATTGGATTTTGAATAGACATTTAAGCATTGATATCAATGTTCAAACAAACAAACAAATATTGGTTTTTCATTACCTGCAATTGAAAGTACATTTTTTCAAAAAAAAAAATTTCTTGATGGGAATAAATGAAAAAACCAAAGCCAAACTTCAAGAAATAATAGTTTTACATCCTCTCGTCAATCTTTCTGTAATTTTGTTGTTAAGTATATGCATTTGATTAGTCAGTCTGTCATGTATTGTGCTGCTGCTGTTTTACCTTAAAAATGAGGGATGTTCCTAACTTCCATAATGTGAATGGAACCTATGTTGTACCAATTATTAATGCAGTTTTAGATTATCAGACTGACATTAACTTAATACTTCTTAGGTGTTTGTCCAGACATTTTTTAGACAGTTATTACTACAATAATTAAACACACAAACTTCCTTAAAACTTTGAAAAATTAATAATTAAAAATATATTTTCTCTCAATTTAGTTTAAACCATTTTTATGACAGTATTGTATTCATTTCAAAAGTCTTTCCATCTCTCAATGCTTTGAGGCATTTCAAATTATCTTCAAAAGGACTAATTTCATCTCAAAGATAAACAAATAACTGTTAAAATGTTGATCAATTTTGAGACAATCAGCCTGTATAATTAACGTTAAGATTAAAACTTTAGAACATATGAGTCCAACTTTCTTGGACTAATTGAAATTATATCTATACCAGGTACAATACAAATGAACTCAATATACTTTTATTCATTTTTCAAATTACATTTCTTACTCTTTCAGAGTACATCAAAGAATTCCTAAGCTAAATTAAATTTTAACTAAACTAAATTATGAGAAAATATGTTTTTAATTAGCAATGTTTCAAATATGTTTTTAAGTCATTTAATGTGTTTGTGTTTTTAATTATTGTAATAATAACTGACTATCTAAAAAATGTCTGGATGAAAACCTATGAAATATTAATGCAGTTTTATTAGGAAGTAAATGGTTAGAAGTGATGCCAATAAATTTGCTAGAGTTACCTAGAATGATTTAGCAGATATTTTTCTATATATAGAAAAGATATACTGTACGATAAAATCAACAAGAATTTCAAAATTATGTGACTTTCAATGTTGAAAAATAAAATACTCTTTTCTTGATTAAGATTTAGAATTTGTAATTTTAAAATTTTTCATTAAAAGTAATATTTTTCTGCAAAATCAGATTGTGATTAAGTACTTTTAAGACCTTAATTTAGTACTTTTCTTTCCTAAATTACACACTAAATACAGTATCTAAAACTTGCCTCAAAATAAATGCTTTCAATTGGTGTAAACTTTCAATTTTGGTAAATTTATTACCAAAAATAATTTTCTTTCTAAAAAATTAAGAAAGAAGAGCATTTTTCTCATTATTACTGGTTTATTAAAATTTCAGTGTTTATATCCAAAGTTTTTACTTCCACAATGCACCAAACATTTTTGATCATCTTTCTTCACCAAGTGAAATATATTTCTACTAATAGTAACTGAAACATGCTTGTCCTATATAATTTTAATTTCCATCAATTCTTTTAAAAGTTCAATACTTCCTTAAATCATGTGTATTCATTGTGAAAGTGCACAGGGCTCATAAAATATTTTTATCTAATTACAAATATCAAAATTATCTATTACTACCTGTTAAAGAAAGAATAAATAATCCAATATAAATTTTTGTTTTCTAAAACATCAGGTTTTCAATTCCTAAATGAATCTAAATATTAATTAGATAATCAGTAAAACAGAAAACCTTGATTATTTATTTGTACAATAACTCTCTTCAGAGTACATCAACATTATTAATAAATTTATTTTATTAGATCAGGAGCATACCCATGAACTTCTATAGAAGGAAGTTACAGTCCAGTTGATGTTTTGTTCGAGTTTTTTAATTTTTATTTTTGCTGAATGTACTGTGTATTTACATTTGTTGACTTAATATTTATAATATAAACAGTGGACAAATGACTTATGTCCCTATGAAAAATTAGTAGGGTAGCCCATGGCTTGGTGTCCTTCACTGCTGGGGCCCAGGTTCAAACTCAGGCAGTTCCAGGAGGGCAAAGCAGCTTTATGGCACGTTTTCTTAGAGTACTTCTATTTTCTGTGCCAATTTTTATGGTATGCTCCATTAATCATTCCCTACCCTATCCTTTCATTTAACCATCATTCCTCTGCTATGATGCTATAATACAGCAGCATCTAGGTGAGAACCAAGGAACTAGCTGAGAAGGGCCATGGCTACCTCAAGGGGAAATCAGTAGGTTGGATCCAGGCCTGGGAACTAGAGGGAGAGAGAAAATGGTGAGGAATTGGGGGACACCCTAAACCGTAAATGATAGTGGATGGTGGGACCAGGTGATGCCCAATTGGGGTTCGCTTAGAAATATTGATTCCCAAAGTGGGAGGCACAGAGGCAAGTCAAAAGGGGCATGGGGCCCATCAAACCATGGTGTACCTGAACATTCCTGAGGACTTAGAATTATTATCACATCACTAGGAAGATAAGAATTTTATCAGACTTGCCTTGTGTGATTTTGTGACCAACGTTATCATTCAAGATGAGTACAGCAAAAAAACACAAGTACAACAATGATTACATTAAATAGGGGTTTATTTAGGAAGATAAGAATTTTGTCAGAGTTGCCATGAGTGATTTGTGACATATCTAGGCCTTTGGGGGGGGGCATGGCCACCATACCGCCCCCCCCTAGATCCGCCTCTGGCTGAGGCCATGCCCCGCTGGGGAAGATAGATAGATAGTACTTAAACCTTGGGGAAATCCTTCAAGCTGACGCGTAGGACGGCACAGAATGTCATCGTCGGCGGGGCAAGAACACCGCCACCTCCCGCGATTACACATTAACTTCACTTGCGATACTATACTTCGGTTTTTCTTTCTTGGCGCACGGGGGGGTGTCAATAAATGGAATATCTCACGGTATTTCGCGTCGTTCTCCATTGAGCCGCTAGGGTTCGCATGATCGCGACTGTATCGAGCAGTGCTGGCAATCGTGCGACCCCTGACGGCACAACGGAGAACGACGCGAAATACCATGCAATATTCCATTTTATTGACACCTCCCCCCGTGCGCCAAGAAAGAAAAACCGAAGTATAACAACCGCGTTGCAGCAGTTGACGCGTCCGGAAACTCAATCAATGAATCAAACACGAACCAAATAACAGCAGCACGACAAATAGGATAATTTTCTCTTATTGGCGTTAATTTACGAGAAAAGCTTCAGTTTTTCTTTCTTGGCGCAGGGGGTGAGTCATCAAAATGGAATATCTCACGGTATTTCGCGTCGTTCTCCATTGTGCCGCCAGGGATTGCATGATCGCCAGCACTGCTCGATAGTCGTGATCATGCGACTCCGAGCGGCACAACCGAGAATGACGCGAAATACCGTGAGATATTCCATTTTATTGGCACCCCCCGTGCGCCAAGAAAGAAAAACCGAAATCGAAGTATAGTAACTGCTTTTGCACGCCCTTTTCTCTCCCGAAATAGCCTACTCAGAGAAGCAAATTGAACCATAAAAAAAGATTGCAAAAATAGTAAAATTACGGCTATTTCTATTCTACTTTCCGGTTTTTTAACAATTAACAACTTTGATCAGTACCTAGTTGATGAGTTATCAAACCGTGTAATTTCATTCATGAAATTTACGAAAATTCGAAATTTTATTTCATAGAAAATAATATAAATTATGACATGAAAAATAATTAGTTCACTATTCTCGCATTTTTTTAACAAATGACGATGTAGTCTTATTTTCTGTCATGTGAAACTATCAGTAATAAAATTCAGAAATTTCTTTGAAGTTTCACTGGGAAATACAATCTTCGAAATAAAATGCTCAATAAAATTAATGTAATTAAGAATGTTAAAGATGTCATACCATATAAGAAAAGAGAAAATACTGTATATCAGATAACTTGTCAAACTTGTAACAAAAAATACGTTGGTCAGACTAAAAGAAAATGAGAAAGAATCAAAGAACATGAAAGGAATATTAGGGAGCCATTTAGCAGACAGAACTCGGTAACGACTCGTAGATTAGAAACCGGTCATAAGCTGGATTTTGAAAATGTTAAAATTCTTGATAATGAAACAAGGAGATTCCCAAGGATCATTTCTGAAACTCTACGTATTAAATTAAATGAAACTATGAATTCAATGGTAGAATGTAACAACTTCACCAACGCATACGACAATATATTACGCAGAATTAAATATTTATTTTCTTACATTATTGACCCCTATATGGTTACCTGACCCCCTGCCTCTAAATTCAATTCATTTTTCGTTTCAAGAATTACACTTAAAACTTATATCCAATATAAGGTAAGCTTCCATTATTCAATATTGTTTTCTGCTTACATGTTGTTTTTATAAAAAATGATTTCATCTCAATATTATGTAATAAATTTGTTTTTAGCCAAAAAGTACCTGATGATGGAGACAAATATATCTTTGAAACGTACAATTCAACCTTGCCTTATGAATTACATTATCACTTGATTGTCTATAATGAATGGAACCATTCTTTATGCAATTCATGAAAGACAATCAATAAAAACTTATAAAGAATTAAAATTTCAAATTGTATGATTCTAAGAAAAGTTTGTGTGAGTCGATATGTCAAGATAACAATTGTGGGCAAACTATCTTCCGAACTATGATTTCATTAATTGATCAATGCCTTCTGGATTCAAATAAGCAGTTCACTGTTTAAACAATAGCCAATGATTTTTTTTCCATAGAACTTCCTATCCAGGTATCGTGACAAATTTTTCGTAAGCGAAGAAGAAGAGTGTAGGTCCACTTTTTCTGCAAAATGTCATCAATATTCTGATTTCCCAAATTATATTGGACGTAATAAATTTCTCGTTGTATAGTATTCCAGTATGTAAATCATTAATGTGCCTGAATATTAAAACTGGTAGTAATGTTGCGATACGGTTGATCTCTTTTCTTTGAACTTTACTTCCAGATCCGTTAATTTATAACATACTGCAATGAGTATCCCACCGGGTGATGCGGAGAAAGGCAAAAAGGTAACTACACTCGCATTGAAATTTGATTTATTTCTATGATATATATTGAATTTCATTATTTTTGTAGCTTTTCGTTCAAAGATGTGCTCAGTGCCATACCGTAGAGGCTGGCGGTAAACACAAAACCGGCCCTAATCTCAGTGGCATGTACGGTCGTAAGACCGGCCAAGCGCCAGGTTTCACTTACACAGATGCTAATAAGAATAAAGGTAAATTGTTTTTAATTTTAGTTATTCTTAATTAAGAGAGTTACAGATTCTTCTGGAGAATATGGTGTAATTTTAGATTGTTAGGAAAGCAGAAATTACCTGTAAACATGGTTTAACAACTCAGCGAACGAGTATTCTTTTAACATTAAATAACCAGAAAGAAAAAAATTATTAGTATCCAAATATTCCAGAACGCCTTTAACTTTCCAGCATTTAATGTTCGTATTTTTATTTAGGTATCACATGGAATGATGAAACATTGTTTGAATACCTCGAAAATCCAAAGAAGTATATTCCTGGAACCAAGATGGTCTTCGCCGGCTTAAAGAAACCACAAGAAAGAGCTGATTTGATTGCATACTTAAAAGAGGCGGCGAAATAATTTTTGTTTGAAAATCGAAATTATAAAGAACAATAATCTGCTAATAATGAAAGTAAAGTTAAATATTTGCAAGGTGTGTAAAGTGAATAATGAAACACAGAAAGTGTTAGGGACAATGCAAGTTCGTTTTGTCACGTCCTGAAACGATAGTAAAAAGCGTTATTCATATTTTGTTTAGTTTTACTTCTGAAATTATTTTGTGGCCGAAGAAAGGTTACTGTAAGTTTATTGGTGGAATAACTAGTTGTTATTACTGCAAAACAAAGCCAAGACGGCTTACATTAGTTCTTCGTGAGTTTTTATAGTAGTAAAAAATGTTTCACTGAAAAACGACTGGTTATTAACTCCAAAATATTTTGGTGTTAGAATCAACTGAGTTTCAAATGTCAGCAAGCACAATGTTTGTAGGTGTTAAGTTTAATTTCAGGTATGACATTCATAACATCCTGCCCTGAAACATTGGTTGATGCCTACGTTCGGAATCAGGAAGTTTGCTCATTGGCCCACACCGGTCATGCGCAGTGTATGAGGCGTAACGGAGAAGTATTAGGGTGGCAAAAGTTATTAATTCTGAAAATAATGTTTTTTAGGCTATATGTCCTTTGTGATTTATTTAGGGTTAGAGATTATTTATCGGTGTAATTTAAGGTGACCAGACGTCCCGAGAGCGACAAGTGTGCCATGTGCCACATAACCAGAGCGTTTAGTCTGTTGTGGTTTCCAGAAAGGGAAAATGCAGCTACTGTGGATGGTGGAAATGCGGCGACATTCGAGTTAGTGCACACTTTATCGATAACGTTATCGAAAAATTCCATAATCCGATCCTTCTACTTCTGAGAGTTTCTGTGTGACCAAGAACGCAATCTTGATTGAGAAATATTGACCTATTTTGTAATGAATTAATAGAAATGCAAGTGAAACATATGGGAATTATTTAATGCTCCTTTGTAAGGGATTCTTTGGTTGGCGTGAATTGAACGCTACTTCGTGAAGAAAGTTATTCATTTTTATTTAATTTCTAAACCTAAATATACGTGATAAAATAGTGTTTAACGACCTCCTTTTATCGTTGTGACAAAAACTAAAATGTCCCGTTTTTATATTTTCAAAATAGTCACCTGAGTGTAATTGCCACCGTTATCCAAACACTTGTTGAATATCGGTACTACTTAGCATCTGGCATCACCGCTTATAGCAGAAACAACATACCCACTTTCGTGCTCGATTTCACTGACATGAAAGATGTTTCGTTAGGTTAAAAACCACAGGCCCAATGTCCAGCCTGTTTGGCGGATGGTAAGAACAGGAGCGCCCAGAGAAAGCTAGGAGCCCTGACTAGAAAGATCTAGGTGTCATTGGCCTGGGACTGTTAATCCACAAGGGCCTCTCATTCAGGGTTGCCAGATTGGAGAATTTTGTACCCAAAATAGGGATTTTGTTTCTTTGTGGGGAAAGAATGGGGAACACAATTACAGGATGATTCAAAAAATATACCAATTTCGAACAAGTACGCATTCAAAACTAATGATCGGAGAACAGCGTGGCGTTGCCTGGCGGAAAGATAATAGACTCAAGTTCCAACCCATTGTGCTTAATCGAATGTGCAATGCTCTTAGCCTTTGGAATGCCTTTTGTCCAGTTCGCGCCAAAATGGCGAACCAGGAGTAAAGGCGTTTGGTCGTCCTTTCAGTTGGCCACCACGGTTACCAAATTTAACTTCCTGTGACTTTCTCTTGTGGGGGTAGATTAACAGGTTGAACGCCATGAGGGTCAAAAGTGGTACTCAACAGATCTGGTTTCGTGACGTATGAGGGTCGTATGTGACCCTCATCGACTTTTTGTTTTTGCCATGAATGTTATCTCTTGCATCCGTTGCATCCTTTTGCAATACTTTGTGAATTTCAGTTCTTCAGTACACGTAGACACCCTAAACGAAACATATAAGCAAGATTTTTCATTCTTGAATGCCAGATGTTGGTTTAGCCATACTCAATAACCATCGTTTGGTGCTTCGAGAGCGCTCTAGTAGTATAATTTAGCAACATAACAATTGAATAGCACTAAAAGTTGCAAAAACATGCCACCAGATGTCTGCAACGGCTCCTGTGCGGGCACGAACGCGACAACTATGGGCGGGCGCTATGCGAGCAGAATAGCTGTGACACTACGGAACCAAAAACCCAAAAATTTCGTTGGCGTCCAACCTGTTAAGGAATTTGTTTATGAACCACCACTCCCAAACACCTGCATGCACAGAAAGATCGGATCACCAGTGCTGCAGTCAGTGACAACGGACATACTTGCTCGGGTCTGGGCTGAATTAAAGAGTATCGCCGGTGGGGAACATATTGAACATTTGTGGATAAACTTTAGATATTCGTTAATAAGGGTGCAACACGTTCATAGCTGCAGCACTTCAATATTCCAAAAACCTTTAAACTTGTATATTCGTTTTGAATCACCGCAGATGGGAAACTTTTGGGGGTGAAATTATTTTCATCCGAGGTAGAGATGAAAATATTCTCTCGATTATTTATACACAGACAACAGGTGCTTACTCTATTTATCGGCTTTCACAAGTTTCGGAGATAGGTTGTCCCCATCAGTACATGCTGGACAACCTATCCCCGAAATTCGGCTTCCACATAAGTTGCAACAAAATTATTATTAAGCACTGGTGGAAATTTACATTGCATTGATGCGCATCTTGTTAGATTCACGCTATCTGGCACAGAACGACCAAATTGCTTGTGTGCCATTCCGCATATGATTCAGTGTCATTCTACAACGCGCGTCAACGCAACGTTCGTGCGGCGTGGCACTCTATCACATAGAAAGTTTAAAGGCAAATCCTTCCATTTGTTCGGATATTTATTTACCATATTCATCTACAGACAGGAAAACGAATGAATTCTGTCCCTTGAAGCATCCTCCTCTCCCTAGCGCCGAACTGCACCAACCCACCCTGCTCCCTGCCGCCGTCATCGCCACGTGCTGCTGTGCCCGACCCCGATTCAATTATACTACTTCCCGCCAGGTTGTGCGTGATGTCGAAATTTAAAATAAATAAATATTATGTATATAACGCGCGCGCGCACTCATAATATGCTTACTTCTGAAAGTAGTTGCACAAGAGAGCGTGGTGTAAATTTGCACAAGAAGTATTGCCCGAATTTAGGCACCTGGGAAAAGAACGGAGGAAAGAATCATGATCCCATTCGACTAACACCATGAAATAAAAAGGTCACTATTCCACTCTCCACGATGATATATATACAGGGTGAGTCACGTAACTTTAGCACCTCCTATAACTTTTGAACGGTTGAAGTTATTGCAATGCAGTTTTCACAGAAGTGCATGAGGGAAAGGGGCTAATTGATACGTGCATTAATTTCTATTTTGTCACTTGTATTTTACGAGATTTTTTAGGTAACTTTGTTTTTTCAAATGGAACTATACATATTTTTTCAGTCCACCATGACGAGCGTAAAAAGACGAATCCAATGATGTACATATTGTCATATGTTAGATAAGGATTTTTTTGATTAATTTTGATTTTTGCGACCGGTGTTTAACGGACGTTTTGAATAGTCCACCACACAAGGTCATGCAGCGCTCCACCAGCACACG
Source organism: Acheta domesticus (assembly GCA_031308135.1). NCBI lineage: Eukaryota > Metazoa > Arthropoda > Insecta > Orthoptera > Gryllidae > Acheta > Acheta domesticus. The sequence goes on from JAHLJT010002630.1 coordinate 117,582,316, forward strand.
TGCGCCCGGCGAAGGGAAGGGAAGGGGAGGGATCTTATTTGAAAATACGAAACATAGTATTCCAAGTATTCACAAAACCATTGTAGTCTTTTCCTGAACTGTGCTTTCCATCCTTCTGCATTTTCGCATTTTCCTCTTTCTTTGATTGAAGGAATTAAAGGATGGAAAATAAGGATTTGTCATAAGTTTGTATTGTAATAAAATTGTTTATAACTTCAACTCCATTGAATGGGATTTCATAAGATACGTAGTAATGGGATCTTGAAACAAAGCACAATAAGAATAAATAATTAAAACTGTACAAAAATATATTGTATATTTTGAGCAAACAATTTCAATGTTAATACGAATATAATAATAACTTATGGATAGAAATAATCTTATTTCAATAAATACTACTTAAGACAAATCCGTATTTTCAATCCCTAAGAAACCCAAATTACTGAAAATGGATTAAGATGAAAAGTTCAGGAAAAAGTGCAACAGTTTTGTGAATATTTTTCGTATCCTCAAGTACTAAAATCCCTTCCCTTCCCCGACCCCGCGTTTGCTGGGGGAGCGCTGCGTGACCTTGTGGGGCTGACAGTTACAATGAAAATATCCGTTAAAGACTAGTCGCAAAAAAATCACAATTACTCAAAAAAATGCTTATCTAACATATGACAATATTTATATCTTTGGATTCGTCTTTTTACGCTTGTCATGATAGACTGAAAAAATATGTATAGTCCCATTTGAAAAGACAAAGTTACCTCAAATATCTCGTAAAATAAAAGTGATAAAAGAGAAATCAATACACATATCAATTAGCCCCATTCCCTCATTTACTTCCGTGAAAACTGCATTGCAATATCTTCAACCGTTCAAAAGTTACAGGAGGTGCTAAAGTTACGTGACTCACCCTGTATATGTATATGTATATGTATATATATATATATATATATATATATATATATATATATATATATATAAAGATATGATATGTATATATAGACATGCATACACATATAAAACCGCCTCGTCCGCCCATCGCCCTTCCTACACCATTTTGAGGTAACATTTTGAAATCGCCAACAGGACTGAAATGTCTTTTCCGTTTTTTCTCAACTGCTCAAAAGGATTCATGCTTGATATAAGAGAGCACAGTGCTTGTGCCGTGGGTTCAGGCAGAATTTGTGAGTATTCGCTCCAGTGGTTCACATGTTTTGTGGTACTAAGACACATACGGGTCATTCCATATTAAATCAACACAATTTTAATTAAAATTTTACCTCACCATTTTAGATTCAGATGAAATTTGACACATAGGTAGTATGAATGGAGAATAAGAAAACTACAAATTTTGAGTAAAATATTTCCACCCGTTTCTGAAATACAGACATGTAAAATTTTGCAAAATTGGATTCCCGAAAATTTTTAAATTGATGTAGAACCTCACCAAATTAAGATAGAGAGCTGGAACAGGTGTCATTTTTCAGCTTTTTTTATGGCCTTTTATACGATATACAACTCAATAGGGGTTGCGTTCAAAAAGTTTTTCAAATTTGAATTTAAAATTTTGATTTTGAGTTTTTTCAAAATGCTCATCTTCAAAAAAATTGAAAAAATTCTAAAATAATCCTTGTATATATCCAAACAGATGGTGCAAGTTTAAAAACGGGACTGCAATGGGTTCATGTGGTAATCTTTATTTAAAATGCACAATATTTACTTACTCTAGATTTTACTCATTTAAAATGCATTTTATTTCAAATTATAAGAACTAATATATACAAATTATTAATTTAGTGTTTTTGTTGGCGAGTGTGTTGTTTTATTGTTATGATTATTATTATTATTATTATTATTATTATTATTATTATTATTATTATTATTATTATTATTATTATTATTATTCCACTACATCACGACTAGATGATACACGAGTCGGCTGAATATAAAAATCTACTCCAGGTTGCAACCAGCTACCTTAGGTTCTGTTCAAAAGAAAGCGAATTCTTGCACTTCACAGTCTTTTGAATTACCTGGGAGTTTAGATAAGTTCTTACTCAAATTTTGAGGAACAAATCCCAGAGCACCGATAAATATCGGGACGACCTGTGCTTTTACGCCCCACATTCAGTTGATCCCGATTTCTAAACTCTTGTATTTAAGACGTTTCTCTGCCTCCTTGGTAACGACGTTTTGATCGCAAGGTACAACACCACCGACAAGTAAACACGATTTTTTCTCCAAATCCCGGATAACTATATCCAGTTTGTTTGCCGCTATCGTGCGGTCAGTTTGAATTTTTTGGTCGTACAATATCGTACATTCCCCTTTTAAGCCACATAAATGATTGATCTTTATTGATCTACACCTTGTCCATTCTTTTTAGATATTGTCCATGGACGGGTTTGTCCCTCCATGACTTCTTTAACATTTTTTGTGTCTCACATTTCATGTTTAATAGCATCAGAAGTTTAGTGTCTGTGTTATTCGACGTGTCTTGCCTAGTGTTCTTCGCAATGCTTTTTGCTGCACTAACAATGCCTCTGTTTCTCATTCTACAGTCACTATTATAATAACTTAGGTCACAATTATTATTATTATTATTGTTAGACATAACATAATTATTATTATTATTATTATTATTATTGTTAGACGTCGGAATTTCATACAATTGCAAATTTTTACTGACTGCTTATCGAAAGGAAATGTATATAACTTTATCTATCACCAAAAATAAAACAAATCTACCCTATTTTTATTTTGCATGTGTACAATTTTTTAGTTTAAATGCGTATTTTAATGTATGCGGTATATTTTAGTGCATTATTCCACATTTTTGTGGGGAAGTGGATCGAAGTCTGATCTTTTCGGGTATTTCTCTTTTAACTTAGAAGTGGCTTTCTTCTGTCAACGCGGGAATGGAAATTGAACCTCCTTAGTACCCTTCGCACGGTTCTGGAATTTACTTTTTTGCCAATTACAATTCATAACTGTGGAGTAACGTTTGGTGCATTTATACGAGAGTCCTTCTTTATTATTTTCACAACAAGATACTCTTCTCGATCAGAAAGTCTTCGGACGTTCACCTCCGGGTTGCAGTTCATTCGCCTATTCATTGATGTACCATAAGATTACGTCACTCACTGTGCTTTTTTCATTAATGGCATTTTGCAAACGTTTGGGCATCATTATCCTTTGCATTATGGTAAATAACCAGCTGACGCTGTTCAAAGTTGGAGTTCATTCCTCAACGATTCTTTTCGCTTAAATGTTTAGGTTCCCACGTATCTGGTTCATCAACTGAAAGGTGACCTTGATTTGTTTTATTTTTGGTGATAGGTAAAGTTATCTACATTTCCTTTCGATATGCACAGTCAGTAAAAATGTGCAATTGCATGGCATTCCGCGGTCTAATAATAATAATAATAATAATAATAATAATAATAATAATAATATAATCATCATCATCATCATAAGAAAACACAACACACTCACCAATAAAAATCACTAAATTAATAATTTATATATATTAGGGTTTATAATTTGAAGGAAAAAAAAAAGCATTTTAAATCAGTAAAATCTAGAGTAAGTAAAAATTGTGCATTTTAAATAAAGATTACCATATGAACCCATTGCAGTCCCATTTTTAAACTTGCACCATCTGTTTGGATATATACAAGGATTATTTTAGAATTTTTTCAATTTTTTTGAAGATGAGCATTTTGAAAAAACTCAAAATCAAAATTTTAAATTCAAATTTGAAAAACTTTCTGAACGCAACCCCTACTGAGTTGTATATCGTATAAAAGGCCATAAAAAAAGCTGAAAAATGACACCTGTTCCAGCTCTCTATCTTAATTTGGTGAGGTTCTACATCAATTTAAAAATTTTCGGGAACCCAATTTTGCAAAATTTTACATGTCTGTATTTCAGAAACGGGTGGAAATATTTTACTCAAAATTTGCAGTTTTCTTATTCTTCATTCATACTATCTATGTGTCAAATTTCATCTGAATCTGAGATGGTGATGTAAAATGACTGTGTTGATTTAATATGGAATGAACCATACTTATCTGCATCCATTTTGATGTAACACAGACCACTCATCCCTAAGTCACTCACTTTGACATTATTTACCTAAAAAATCTCTGGTTGAAAAACGCAAAATTAATATCACAAACTATTACATATAACTATTAAGTCAATAAAAAGAAGTGTAATTTAAAAAGATTGTAAAATGTTTTACAAAGAGTATTATAATCATACATTAGCAAATTTTCACATACGGTATTTATTTAATGATAATAGAAAACAGTAAAATGCATGCTGAATGTATACAACAGTAAGAAAACATGGTTAAATATACATTTTTATAAACCAAAATTAAATGTAAAATATGTCAAAACATTGTAAACAAATGGAAATTGTGTGTGCTCTCGCAAATGTCAACTGGATGGAGTTGATCGGCATAAACATAGTTTTATATTGGTTATGTGACACTTCTCAAATTTTTTTTGCGCTTCAGATTGTCCTTTGACAATGACTGAAGAAAGAGATGCCACCTCAAAACTAGGGGGTGAATTTTAATCAAATGTCATTTTTTACCTTTTCACTTTAGGACAATGCCATTTAGTAGAAAAATCGACTTTATGTTATGACAAAAGGAAATGGCACATTTTTATACATGTTATTGCATTTTTTGTCGATTTCAACTAATATGTCAGTTTTAACCTTTTTAAGTAACTTTAATCCATTTTTCACTGATTCACTTTCACATCAATATCATCTTAATGGTACTTGCTTCAAACAATATTTACAAGATACATCAAATGTTCATCACAGAGTTACTGAGTAGCCTATTCAATTTCTTTGCTCATATATTGTAAAGTCAGCCTTTGTGAGTACTATGTAATCTAAGGTTCCTGTGTCTTTGTTAGGCAGGCATTTTCTTGCAAAGAACACTCCAAACCAAACGTTTGCGAGTTGAGTTCACTTGCACAACAGGAAAAACTCCAATTACGTTAATAACATATCCAACACCTTGAGTTGTTCATCTGAAGTGATTTTGATCTTATTTTTTATGTCATTCTTCTTTGTTTTTAGGCATTCTTCTGCATTTTTAAAACATTTCAAGAGCATTTTATTGATCACTTTTGGCATTGTTTTAGGTCATCAAAATCCACCCCCTATTCATATGTAGGATATTTCAGATAGTTTCATTATGTATGGCTTCAAACAAAATGCGATATATATACCACAGAATAAATTATTCAGACAAAATATATATATTTATTTACATTATGTATTAAAACATCTGAGGCTGGTTTGCACAGCTCCTCCGTTTCAGCTTTTAGAAAACACTAACAAACATACAAGTTTAACAGGATGCGTATAAATCAAGTTTCTCACATTTTTCATTGCATAATGACCAACGAAAATTATATAATGTACAGTTCATATCGCACTAGCCAATCACAACATTGAATTTGCCCCTTTCCTTCTGGGATAGAAAAATATTAACAGTCCAAAATATTACATACTATACTTGGGTTTTTCGTTCTAGGCGCACCAAGGTGACAGACGAAAAATGGAGGGGAAAGGCTTTCTCCAATAGGGAGCTTCCACATCACTACAGTGTTGACAAAGTGCACGACAAATTTTGCAAACATCCTTCTCAATGGGCTTCGTGGCCCCAGACATGTGCTTACCACGTGCTAGCCGCATGAGTATGTGGCAATACAGCGTAACAACTGACGAAATGTCATGCGCCAGGAAAGCAAAACCCAAGTATACAATCAGCAACTTTCATCCCGCACACATCCTCCCTATTGCAGGTTACTAGACTGAACCTGAAGTGTATCCCAAGCATGAAGTGGAAATTACAGACTGAAGAGGACTGGTTGTGAGTAAATGAAATCAATAATGATACTGAAGTTCACTTATAACCTTTCTGTGAAGTAATAATTTAATCTGACATGAGCCCTCGGAGTAAAACAAGCAAGTTCTAATTTTGAACATTTGTGTTAAAATAATTTATGAACATCTGAATTATAGTGATCTATATTTATCAGCATTAATAGGTAATTTAATTTTCATTTTTTATCTACTTCTAGCTTAAGGTTTATATTCACTGCTGCCAGTTGCATGGATAGAAAACGATATATGTAAGGAATGTCCATCTCAGACACACTGCTCTTGTCTTTACACAGTCGGCACTCAACACTGGTAACACGATGACTACCCTTCTGCATTACGTACATTAAAGGGCTGATAATATTTCCACACTTCTGGCAAACTAATGTCTGAAAAGAGCCAAAAGAATGATTATAAAAGCAATCTAAAAATTCAAATCCACTTTTTCACAAAACAAATTTGTATAAAATAGTGATACAGAATTTATGGAATAAAAACACAAAGAATTGAGACAAAGATATGAATCCCTACATTTAGTATGTGGAGAAGTACCCATTACTTGATCTTCTATGCCAAGTTAAGAGAGACAATTCAGTTCTGTCCCAGCAATCCCAGAGAGAGAGAGAGAGAGTGTGTGCACACACGCATGCATGCATGCATATGTGTGCATGTGTGTGAGTGCATGTCTGTGTCTGTAAAATGCCATGTACTATACTCAGATCATAACATAATTTAAATTGACAGAGATCAATTAGGACATGTTAATCCAATGGCAGTGGGAGTGCCATTGCCAACTGCCGATGAGGTCTCCTGCACACACTGCTGACCTGAGGCTCTTTTTGTTGCAGTTGGGGTTTCTAAAACTCATATTTTTTTGTTTGTTTTTTTTTTTCGTCTTTTTAATAAAAAAATGCCATTAAAAGTTATTGGTCAATGATCATAAATTTTAAATTAATAATTTTCCGTTTTGACTTTATTAATCTTAATGTTTCAGCTATTTCCTGCTAAACACTATTGAAAACTATATTTCACATACCTGGAATCATGGAGAAAGTATTGGCAAAAACTATACTAAAGACGCTGTATACTTAGAATGAACAAAAACGTGAGATGAACGCAAGAAAAAACCTGAGGCACTGCTTAACGATAGCTCACTCGTATGCATGCTACCAGGTTATGGCTTAACTTAGGAGGGGTGGCGAAGCAATTTCCTTTCCCCCCCCCCCCCCCCCCCAAGGAGGATTATAATTCACCTCAAGGAATGCATTTGGGGAACTGAAGGCTGCCGTTCTTGTGTTTTTATACAAAATTGTGAACCCTAAGAATAATCTGCAAAAGTTTGTCATTGTTATATTGATCTTCAAATATACATTTTTTGAAATCATAATCATTCTGATTAAAATTCTTGACTAAATAAATGTTTTATTGACACCCACGTTTCATAATTCTTAGTTCTTTGAAAGAAACAACACAATAAACCTTTATTTTAACAACTTGTTAAAAGTGATTTAAATCAATGGTACAAAAAAAATCATTGGATTTACTAAATCATTAAAATCCAACTTAGATTTATCTAAAAATATTTAGATACTAACAAATACAAATTGATTTGTTTCCATTACCTGCTTTTCACTCTAATGATTTAATATTGCCACTTCTCTGTAACATCCACAATATGCCTTTGTAATCATATTGGAATTTCATTTGAACATTCTCAGTTACAACATTTTGCCATATAGTATCTCCATATTTTTAAGTCCCGGCCCCACTTCTTTTGAATTACTTGTTTACAAATTTCAAGTTCGTCGTTAACACTTTCTGCAATTCACACATTTTCCGGTGAGTAGCTCAATGTGTTTTGTTACCAGGGTACTTTGAGGTACTGAATGGAACCAAAGAGTATTCAGGGTAGTTTTCAGTTTGATCCCATTTTATTTTAGTCAATTTTTCGATTTTAATATTTCAGGAAAGAAAAAAAAATCAAAAAAAATCACATCACTAATTTTAATTCCTATATTGCACAACTTTTCAACAATGGTTTATTGTCACCTTCAGGTTCTAGGACAACAAGTTGAAAATAAAGCTGAATTTTAATTTTCCTGCGTTGTTTTCGTCAAATTTCATATTGTGGATTACAGTATTTAATAATAATGTATGGAACAAGAAAGTAAATAGATGTCTGTTAATATAAAAATGATTTAGGGTATTTTCACTTTAATTACAGAGAAATGTGTTCTTATGTGTTCCTTTGTTTTTCATATTTTTGTGCTACTTCCAAAGAATGTTCATCCATGAACCACACATTATTTTGAATTTAATAGATCTCAAGGATAGTTTGTTTGTTTAAGTTAATGTACATTATTTTTAATGTTTATGTATTATTTACATATTCCGTTATTTTACTCAGGATATTTTTAGCAATTAAATAAGTTTATCTTGAGTGTATTAATCTGTTACTCATAAGTAAAATAATTTCTATTCCCTAAGAAAAGTGAAAAGAATATGCTGAACATTTTTCAATAACATGTTTTCCTGTTTAGATTGTAGGGGGACTGAAAATTTTGAACAAACATTCTCCAAGATTTTACTGTATCATTTTTCCCATTTAAATAATGGAAATTACGGGATCTACATAAATCTTTTGTTTTGAGTTAGTTGCATTCACTGACTTCTAAACATTCCTAGAAGAATATTACTTACTGTGCAGCGGTCTGAGCAGTGAAATAACCGGTCTTGCAAGAGGAAAGCAGCTCCATGAGAAAGCAAGGAATCCCGCTCCATTTCACCAAACCTTACACCACCTCCTCGCTTACGTCCCTTAATTGGCTGGTGCGTCAGGATGTCAATTGCGCCCGTACTACGCACCTAGAAAATACACTCTTTAAGCAAGCAAAACCAACTAACTTTATCAGTTTCCTTACCTTTCCTCACTTTTCAAAGCTGTCTTCTAATTTGATCAGAAGTAGCTTGTGAGAGTTGTGGCATGATTCTACTTCAACAAAAGAACTTTTCCTATTTAAATATATTTTGTTAATATTTGTGTTTCACTTGTATGATTGCCTTCGTGAACCAAAATCTCATCAATTTGTTTGCACTAACTGCAAAGTAGGCATGGCAGAACAATTCATACTCTTACTGCATCATCTTGGATTCTACCCAGGTGTAACTATGGTGAAGCAGAAAGCTGTTTGATGTTAGTCAACACCTCAAAGACCTCGGGAAGGGATCAGGGCTGCCAGATGAAACACAAAAACATTCTTCAGATCGCATTCACACATGTGGTGTCATGCAGACCACTGACAAGTTCACAGAGAAAGAGCGAGGTTGGTAAACTTCTCAAGAAAGCTGCAGACTTGGAGCAAGGATCGCATTTGTACTTCATACAGAGACAATAAATTAAATTATACAAACATTTGAGTGTCAATTTGTATTTAAACACAAAACTTACAAATTTCACATTCAAATTCAAGAAAAACTAACATTTTATCCCATCTGTAAAGGGGTGAACACCATTCATTCCTTTAAATTATGAATGAGGAGTGAGTTCTTAGCTGCTTTCAAGTATCCACAGAAATGAAAGTGCCAACTAGACCACATCCCATTTTTTTTGTGAACCAGCAACATTTAAGACATGAACCAACACTGAATTTGAACAAGTTGTTGGACAAAATACGAGTAATTTTTATAATAAATTTTAATAACACAATTTTTTCATTCTTGGAAACAAAAAATATTGTTCACTCTAAAAAGGACATGACAAATTAAACGAGGTAAATAGTCCAAAATAATTGTACGATTCTAGTCAAATTCCTTTAAGGCTCTCCCAATGATCACACAGTAATGAATAATACCCCAGAAATCACTCCTTTCCTTCAAAAAGGGCACATAAGAATGTTTGTCTGTTTTCATACTCCTTGCATGTAGATTTTTTCCAGACATTGGATTAAACTATAAATAATTCTTTTGCTTTATAAAATATTTACGTTACAAGGATCTTTTTTCTATTGCAGCTTCACATCAACGCAGAGGCGTATCTAGGTATTCAAGCACCCATGGCAAACATAGAATTTGTACCCCGGTCAGGATACTTCAAATTAGGATTGTTATTTAGTTTAGCAGGTGCACTCTAAATAGCGCCCATCGCATGTGCCATGTCTGCCATACTGTAGATATGCCACTGCATCACTGTTCAATGCACAGTGATAGGAAAAAATAAAGAACAAGTTAATATTAGAGAATTAAACAATTCTTTGAAATTAATAATTGAAAGAAACAACAACAAAACATTACACCAATTGCTAAATGGAAATAAAAAGCTTACCTGCCACTTGTCCGCCACCATATGTCGTAGCCGTTGGTAATGAACAATACCAAAAAAAATTTCTGCATTCATCTCGCATCCACTTACTCCACTGTACATCTTCTCAGTGCCATAGTAGTTGAAACCGCCTAAACGAAAATAGTCTTTCAAACTTTGAAGTAATTTCAAAATTAATAACATAATCTCATCCTATTTATCACCTGCTTCCAGGAGCTGTCCAAAGTAGTCAATAGCTGTTTGATCTTCATTGAAACGGAAAGGTGTAGCATCGTGCACCAACCCATGCACAGCTCCTGATTTCCCTGCCATCACTTCTATCATCATAGCTAAAAAAAAATTTTAACAAACATTGTCCATCAGATTTCAAAGAAAAGTAGAGGTGCTACAATTACATGTATTATAGAGAGCATCATAGAGAAAGGAATGTATCCGTTGTTCCCTACAGCAGCAGTTACAAAATATTATAATGTTGCACCTTTTATCCTGCTAACACTCCAGTCTTTCTTGAGAAACAGAAAATTGGCATTCAAAATTATGTAACAACTACTATTTTCAGAAAATTGTACACAACATTTATTTTTTAAGATTGAATTTTGAAGAAATGATTTCATTAAGAAATAAAAAATCTTTATCTTCTGTGTAGTAGTACGAGGAGGTGGTAGATGTTTTTTAAATTTCAAAATTCAAGAGGTTTTGCTTAAAATTGGTCTGAGCAACTTTTAAAATCATACTTTGCTCTATTCTAACAAATAATTTAAAGAAAAAAATATAAGTTGTTTTTGAGATAATTTCAAAAACATTCCAGAGCCTTCCTGAAAAGTGCACCAAAAAATTTAAAGATCCATTTCCAAATCAAAGGACTGCATAATCATCCAGATTGATCATAGAATCTCTACTCTCGTAAATATCTTGTGCGTGGTTTAGGTGGTAGTGTTGTTCACAGACAGATCGATGGATGAACAAACTGATTGACACGCAGTTTTGAGAAAAAACACAGGCATAAAATGCACAGATCTACCACATTTATAATATTCCACACAAACGTTTTTTTGTTAACCTACATTTTTAGATATAATTTTTTGCTATTTCATTTACTAAACTTTATTCCCTTGTGCTAGGATCTGGCAATGCCAACTTTCTGCACCAATTACGTTTAACCATTGTGCTCTTTCTTGCATTGAAGCAAAGTTGTTTGCACTCACCTATTGTCATTCTTGAGGGAAAACCATGAGGATTGAAAACAATATCAGGCACAAGTCCACTTTCAGTGAATGGTAAATCTTCTGAAGGCCACAGCATACTGCAGATTCCTTTCTGCCCTGCCCTGCTGGCAAACTTATCTCCAATATTGGGATTGCGCTAGATAAGGAAGGATGAAAAGTTTTAATAAAAAAAACTTGTAAGAAATTGTTTGAAACATCTTTGCTAATTGCTTGGCTCTATGCTTAATTCCTATTTGCTAATCTAGTTTAATACTTGATAAATTAATTTTATTTTCACTTCCTTTAAGGTTCTATTGTGATTTGTCAAATATGATTAACTGTTTTTATCAGTTATTATACTTTGATTTACTTTTAAATTCTTCAAGCCACTTTTTTCTTTTGGCTTTTGTTTTTGAGGTATTTTAGTTTTTCTTTACCCTTGCTTATGGCCATGGCTCTTTGCGGAAAAGATTTAAATGGTCTTACCCACAAATGACATTTTCAGTTGCAACATTGCAGCTAAAGCTTCATATCTTTAAAAGTATTTGAGATAATTAAATGGTTCTTTTTGCAAATTGTTGATTATTGTTTTCTCTAGAGATTGAACCTAAGTCAGTGAAGTACTACTTCAACTTTTTCCAGCAGAGAACAAAGATCTCTTCAGAAACGTTCAAAAAATTATAATTGATTCATAAATTGCCTTGAAAGTAAAGTAATTATTTAAATATTTCACTGATTTAGGTTCATTCTCTAGAATAGAATATTCTTATTATTTTGGAAAAAAGAAAATTTAATTATTTCAAATATTTTCATAGATATCAAGTTTCCTATTAAATATTGCATTATGAGTCAAAGGTCAAAATTTTTTTATGATTAATTTTTTAAAATTTCATTTGAATTGTGCCCAAAACCAACAAAAAATAATATAATAATAATAATATAATAAATTAATTGAAAATATATCACAAATATCTTTCTAAAAATTTCTTACACAGGTATGTCACAAGGACAGAAGTTTAAGAATATATTTTCCTATTGCTATTTGACTGAGATGTAATATTATAAAATCTGTACAATAACCATATATGAATTGATGTTGAAGGAGAGTTCTGTTAAAACCCGGACATTTTTCAAAAGGAAAAGTTGTTCAGGTTGTAACAAAAATCGATCAATTAACTAAAGGCTAAATTTAAAGATTTTTGGCTACCAAAGTTCCTTTTTAACATCAAGCAAAAGTAATTTAAGAATCATCCATGAAAAAATTCAGAAAAATCACAAAAAGAAATGCAATACGTGTTATAAGAGTATTTTACACATAAAATATATTTTTAAAAATGTGTACAATTTAGCACGTATTTGAAAAATCATCATCAGCAAAAACTTCACACAAGAAAATGTCACTGCAACAAATTCAGAGAAAAACTATCTATAAAAAGTCCTACTTAACATTAAAAGGAATAAATTTTTTGAAATAAACATGTCAGAGAGTGAAAAATTAATCTGCATATTTTTTAAAACACAAGGTTTCCTCCTTTGATATTCAAGAATTCCACACCAGAATTCAAGATGATCACAAGGAATGAATTTCAGATCTTTCAATGTCCCATACTTTTCTCTGTCTCCAAATTCAGAACTCTTAAATAGCTAATGGAGTGCATAAATTTAGGCTTCACTAGGTCATTGTTGTTTACTGAACAGCAATAAACCAGGATTAACATTTGCATTTGATGTGATATGAAGAAATTTTAAATGATATCTGAGATGACTTGGCATGTTTTTATCCAAGGAATTTGGTGGAAAAAGGGGAGATCAGAAGTTCTCCTAACTTCAATTAAAAAATGTATGAAGCCATCATGGTCTCGATGTTGTCTCTAGAAATATCCTTTCAAAAAAGATACTCCTACCAATCACCTTTTTAAAAATGATGGAGACGGGCTTGGGAGTAAAAGACTGTAACCCTTATCATTGATAATTACCGCGACCCTCATAATTGACCCATAAAATTGATGAAGTGAATGTCTCTCAGCTCTAAAATAACATACTCATAACAATGTAATTCCCAACAATTCATTAAATGAGAGAACAATGGTTTTTCCTTCTTCATCCAAGCATCACCAAACTGTACACCCAAAATGAATCTACAATGCAACTATAAACATACTGACCGGAATCCTCACTAGCAGGCAAACACCTGTCCTTTGATCTCTGCCCAATGACTCACAAATGCGAACAGCATCGATGTAGGCCTCTTCTGAACTCCTCCAATGATTCACAACATACTGCCCATTACTTTCATCATAGTAACTGCAGGGGAGAAAAGTTAAAAATTAAAAACTTAAAATAAATGCATACTTTATAAAAAAAAAGTTAAAAATTAAAAACTTAAAATAAATGCATACTTTATAAAAAAAAAGTTAATTTCTTTAGAAGTTTAAACATTGAGTTGGTATACTGCAGTGGTTTTTAAGAAAGTGTTTATTGGATAAACTCTGATAGTCAATTAAACATTCGGAATTTTAATTACCTGCACACAGGCATTTCGCTGCTCAAACGAGTTCCAACACGTGGCAAACCATCTGCATCCAAGTACTTCCGAGCTTCAGAGGCCACCTCCAGTTGGGGATCCAATCCAAAATAAGAGGCTTTCTGAAAGCATAACCCACACACATCCCATAACCTCACTCTCTAAGAAATTTCATCATAAATACATTCACTTAAATGAGAATTTTACCAACTTATTTCTAAAATATCTATGGTACATTTCTCAACACAACGATGCTAAAATTAGAAAAACTAATACAAGAACTAACTGGAACTCTTTGCTTTTGAACATGTACGTTTTCAGTGAATGTTCTTTATCACAAAGAACACCTAAGTAAATGTGGTTAAAGCTTACTGATTTTTCTTCTGAATACTTAGACAAATGTTCTAATTTTCTAAAATAAGGAATGGTGCTAGTTAAGAAAAATTAGGATTAAATGCCAAATATCAGCATTAAACATTTAATCTTTCACTGTAATCCTGCTTTGTGAAAATAAAAACATCTAGCATCATTCATAGTTGAAGCTCTTTGAAAGCAATCAAATTTTAAACTTCGGTGAAGATACTGAAACTGTATGTCAATGAGAGAAAATCCTAAGACCCATTTAATGTGGTTTTAAAATACAATCCTTTAATGTTCAGCAAAAACATGAAAATCAATGAAGAGTGAAGAAAATGGTTATCATGCTATCTGAAGAGAAAATGGAAATCTGTGCTACTAAACGAACGAGGGTTACTTGGATGAAATCTGGTACACTCAACATGAATCAACTAAGATTTATAGTTTAGGACTCTCTCACTGTTCCCTAAACTTAATAATTTAACTCCTAAATCTGCATGTGATGTATGGGGCTGAAGGTAAGGGATCTGTGCAAACAGGGGTGTAGCTAGAGGGGGGCGGTGTGCCCCGGGTGACACCAATTAAATTATTTTATAGTTAGAATTATATAATTTAAATCATTTACTTAAAAATTGTATATATTATTAGTTAGTTTTCTTAGTTTTAGTAGTTTGAAAATTTTATTGTTGGAATTATATAATTTTTATGATTTAGCTAAAAATTAATTATATTAATTTAATAAGTATACATTTAAACCATAAGCATAGGTTATGATTTAATTGCAAAAATTCTTAATTACATAGAATTTTTAATACCGTAAATACTCAAATATAGCCCGCATATATTTTTCAAAAATTACTGGCTGAAAATTGGGGAGCGGGTAATATTCGCGTCAAGGTCAGTACCGCAAACTTGAGGCGTGTTGCACGTAGTTACATGGAGGCGTGGTTTATTCTTTGGGTTTTTATAACGTGGCAGGTTACGGCCTGTCTTGACGATGGAATATGTCACGGCATTTCGCGTCTTTCTCGGTCGCGCCGCTAGATGTCGCATGATCGTGACCGTATCGAGCAAGCTTCTTTTTCTCTCTCCCGAGATTACTTCCCGTAAAATTAGGGTGCGGGTAATATTCAAGGGCAGGGTATATTCAAGAATGTACGGTATATTATAAATAACTATCATGTGCAAATATGTTTGTATTTTTAATAAAATAATGTACAATCAATGCAGCAATAGATATTTTTATACTTAATTTATGGGGGGGGGGGTGACACCATTAGCTTCGCCCCAGGTGACACCAACTGAAGCTACGCCACTGTGTGCACATTCACATACACAATCTAGTAACTTACTGCTTTCATCAATCAGTTAATTTGAAATAATAAAAAGTCAGTTATTATCAAGTAACCCATAAAACAAGCAAAATAAAATGAGTAAATAGTAATTGCAACAACCAAGCAAAAATAAACCAAAAATGCTGTTCAATACACATCTTACCGTGGGTAATGTTATAATATGAGATTTGTAGACTGAACCATGAGCAAACCCTCTCTGGAAAGAACCTTTGTTGATAACCATTGCATCCTCCATATCATAACCCTTAAAAATAAAAGAAAAAAAAAAGAGCAGGATTAATGCTTACCACAAATTCTTTAACTCTACGCCAAGAAATAGTCGTGATTTAAAATGAGTATTTCAGTATGCAAGTAGTATCCAAAAATTATAATTACATTCCCGATCTACCTTCAGGGTATATATTAAATAGACATATCAGTTTGTGAACTATTTCCAAACACAATAGCAATCAAATGTGAACAGTTGCATTCAACTTGCCTACAATTCTGAATTGACTGTGTGTTTTTCACCAAGAAGAGCTACTTTCTTGCAAAATTAGAAGATATTTGAATTCTGTGAAATAAATTATTCAATCAATTAACCTGACTAAGATATAAATATTTTAAGTACTGACAACAATAGTTCTGCAAAGGCAGTAATAAAGCTTCATTTATCATCTATGAACAGAATCATCACTTCCATCAACTATTTCACTACCACAAGAATGCAACATAAATAATAAATCGATCATTCAAGAACTAGTTTACAGTGAAGTTCAAAAAACAATCATTTACATCATGCATCACAAAACAAAAAGTATTCAAGCCCTTTTAATCAGTACATAAGTACTGCACATTGAACAGAATTAACTATAAATTAGAATCATTATATTAGAATGATTTTCGCATGGGTCAATCACTAACCAAAATAAACTTTGAAATTATTTATCAAGAGTATCACCTTCCAAATTTACCTTACAGCTATTTCAGTAAAATGAAATGAAATATTCGGAAAAAAAAAATACGCATTCTACTACAAAAATGTGTACTAGAGATGTTTTCAAAAATATACTGAAAATAACAGTATAACAAAATTGAAGGGAACTCAGTAATTAGTTTCAGTGAAATTTTAATTATAAAGATTATTCATTAAATATTCAGCAAATTATTTCCATCAGCTACACTCTTCATTGTGGTAGTTGATTCAACCTTCATAAATCAACACCATTCAAAAATGTTCAATGAGATTGAGATTGAAATCGGAACAGAGCATAACTTCTTACTTTAGAAGACTGCACATGTTAAATTAAAAAGTCTACAAATGTAGAATCATATGATTTATGATAACATATAAAACGTATTTATAAAAAACATTATAATTGTTTAAAATAAAGTTAAAAACTTAGGCAAAGGTGATATTTTAATTCGTAATACAGAAAGTTTGAATTTCATAACCCTGAAATTATTTTACACATAATACATTAGTAAATCAGTGGAGACCTGAAAATAATTTTGTAAAATTGAGATTTTCATTGTCCCTCTGGTTATAACAATTTAATTGTATGTAATTGTCAAGCACATTTAGAAAAAACAAAATAACTTTTCCCAAAACACCCATAATAGTGATTTTATTACACAAATTTCATTCCAATCAAAATATGATTCCATTTGCAAAAGGACTTCAAATGATTCCAAATTGAAAAATAATACAAGAAGATGGCATCTTACTGTGTATGAGATGACGGCTACAACAGCATTTGTTCCCATGCCAAAATTATCTAAATTAATGTAGTCATGGTGGGCCGGTCTGAATAGTGGTGCGGTTGGTGTCTGCAGCCTGTACATCTTGGACTCTGTTTGTTTTTGAAGAACATAAGAAGCAGTACCCATGGTTTGCTTACCCATCTGAAAATCAAAAACAAAATCAATTCAATGAAATTAAATAAAAAAAATGATTATCCTACTTTCACAAGGTAAGGAACGATCTTATAATGATGACATATATCAAGACGATCAGCATGGGATAGGAGGGTGGGCCAGGGTGGTTTCTTCTTGTGATCCCACACAAAAAATTACAAAATTCCTTGAGTATGATGAGATGTATTATTCTGGGTTTGAAGAAAACCATCAGAGAGAAGGTGAGGAAGAGACGGAGAGAGAAAGGGAGAGGGAAGGAGAAAGAGGGAGATAAAGGGCAGAACAATGTCTGCCAGGCTCCGCTAGTAAATAAATAAATTAGTTTACGAGAGAAGGATTGGAACAGATCACATTAGCTCTCAGCATCAGAGCAACTCTATTTATGACTGCCAGTTCAAACTTTTTCCAGACCATACATTTGTATTAACATGGACGTAACAAAGACATTCCAATACCAGCCAATTGCATAGGTTTTAGTGGATCCGGATGCTTGGAGAATAAGAATTTACAACTTTATAAATACATCGTAAAATGACTATCAAGTTTTAAAAAACAATGACATTACATCACACTTACATTACATTATGCTTCTTTAATTCACCACAAATAAAATTTCCATTTACTAAAATAACCTCTGGGTTTCTACAGAAACTTAATAAATGCTAGGCCATCAGGCACAGAAAGTAGTTTTGCTCTAAAATATTGTACGAAGGAAATTATTCATAAGCCTAGAAATGGATGACACTAGCCTGTTTCATAGATTTGGGAAGGGAGAAAGAGTCAATTTAACAAGCTTGCCACAGAAAACATTAAACAGAGTCTTTGAAAATGATGCTGAAATCAAGGGTCCTGAAATTCCCAGCAAAGATGAAATTGTTGCAAGGTTAATGAGTGAGCCTACAATAATTGGTGTGGGTGAGAACAGCAAAGCAGAGAGAGATGAAAAATAAGCCAACAGTTTTCCATTACAAGCAGCATTGGAATCAACTGATTTGTCACATTTCATGGAGCAATGTTGTGTTAGTTACACCATTTATAACTCAAGAACGACTGAATCAATTTTAATTATTTCTGTTTTGTTGGATTCATCTCCGTCCTGAATAACAGAATAACTAATAAAATATCGAAAATATGGCACTGATGAATAAAAAACTAGATATTCATGCAAACGCAGCCCGCTACAGAGTTCAAATCTAAATCGTTAAATAACTCCTAAACAAAGCATTCTAGGGCCTGAAAAACTAAAATTTTAAAGCCAAAGGCCTCAAAGTAACATTTCCCATACCATATCCTACAGGATGAGATCTTTTTGAACATTCTATTACATTTTTGCTGGTCCGGTGCTTCTCAATATTACCCCATCTACTCAAAGACGTGCAAAATATAAGTAAATAAAACAAAGTCGGGTTAATTAAACCATTCAAAACTCAAGAGCAACTGGACCAATTTTAATTATCTCCGATTTGTTGGATTCATCTCCGCCCCGAATAGCACAATAACTATTACTATACCAAAAATTTCACGAACAATAATTATACAGAAAATTAATCTAATATATAAAAATCAATGTTTGTTGGTGCGTGCTTAATGCACTGCCGTAATAGGCATCCAATTGCGATAAAAATGTGTCAACTTATTGCTTGCATTTGCGGGAAGAACATAGGCATGGTACAATTATTGTAACTCTACTAGATGGCGCTAAAGCACATGATGGCGCTTCAGTTAAATGCAATTACCAATTCATGTGAGCTTCATTGTTGCTGGATGATGCCATGTGCTGTGGAGCGAGGTCGAGGAGAACACGAGGAGCAGGCAGCGCAAGTTGATGAGAGGAGAGGGAAGAAGAGACAGGGACAAAGAGAGGGAAAATGGAGATGGGGAAAATAGAAAGAGGGAAAAATAGTGAGAGTAGAAATGGAGAGAGGGGGGAAATGAGAGAGAGAGAGAGAGAAAAAACAGAGCGGGAAAAGAGAGTCAGAGAGTGGGGGAAAAGGGACACGGGAAGAAGAGACAGAAGAGAAGAAGAGAGACAGTGGGGAAGAAGAGACACAGAGGGAGAAAAGAGACACAGAGGGAGAGAAGAGACAGATCGAAAAAGAGAGACAGATGGAAAAGAGAGAGAAAGGGAGAGAGTGGGGAAAAAGAGAGGAGGAAAAGACAGAGGGGGAGGGAGGGAGAGAGGAGGAAAAAGAGAGAAGGGAAAGAAAGAGATGGGGAGAGGAATATTTCCTTAATTATTTCTTCTGCAGCAGCAACATACCGGGTACCAGCTAGTTTTTTATTAAATGTCAGACTCTTCCCCTCCACTACAATAAAAGCAGGGTTCCACTATATGAATTGTTGATGGCAAATACTCACTTGACATTGGTACATGTTACGTGGACTTTGATTGCAATCGGGCATTGGAATTAAACATGCCAAGTTGCTCAGAAAGCTTGTATCAGATAATTCTTGATGTGTGGTTACCTAGAAAAATTAAAAGATACAACAAGTTTGAATCTCTTTAATAACATTTGAGAACATGAACATTTTTACTAGAATACAAATTCAATTAGCACTTTTTCATCGTGAAAAAAACTTAAGATTTTTCCTTTTTTGTGTTCTATTTACATAGCATGGAGAATGTATTGTAATGCTGCAGTAAAAAAAGTGATATTTCACCAAAACATTTAATCAAAAAATTCAGCCAGAACAACTGGGGAATATCAATTTTGGAGAAAATCGGCTCAATGGTTTAGGCACTAGCTTTGACCACAGAAGAACGGACGGACAGACGGACACACAGACAGATGCACAGACAAACAGACAGACAGACACACACAGACGTTTTGCCGTCAATCAATTTTTCGGTATCAAGAACCAACAAAACATGGATTCTGGTTACACCACATGTTAGAGGATTTTTTTCTAAATTTAATAACAGGATTTATCGCTTTTTCATTACCAGTCTTGCTATATGAGTTTTTCTGGCGAAAATTCGCTGTTTTCCGGCGCACGGTTACTTTCCCTTCTTACAAAGAATTTGTAAGACAAGAAAGTAAACAGGGAGTACATGTTCCTATATGTAGTAAACATCTTATTCTAACACTGTGCAGTCAGTATCTACATTTTCTGGGTCCTTCATATTGAAAAAATAGGTTTATTCAAAACATCTGTTTATCTGTAAACAATGCTAGTGGACACCCATAGGCAAGACTGTGACCCAAATTGATATTCCCCAATTGATATGACTGATATCACAGCCCCTTGAATGTGTAATAGTTATTTTGATTTTTGAGGGCTCTTTACATGCCTCAGGGACATTTTCAAAATTTTCTCAAAAATGGCTCCAAATTTTTCACAGAGTATGCTTATGAAATTGGCACAGTCCCAATTCTCATTGAACTCTCAGAATTTTCAAAAATTGCAATAGTTGAAAATTATTTTGGTGTGTCTTCCTGCTACTAGAGATTTTTTCTTATTGAAATCTGTTGCTCAATATTAAATCTTTAAGTGAGATGTACATTCATGTACATTTTTTCAAAATAGGATTATTTTCACATAATTTTGTTGGAAATAAAGGCAATTTCAAAGACAACATTTCCTCAAAACTGTTCCAAATTTTTTTAATATTTTTGAGGAGGGGGGAGGTGTGATGTACGGTTACAAAACTGGTGCAGGTCCAATTTTCATTCAACTCCCTAATTCTCGAAAATTGGAAAAGTTACAAATAATGTGAGAAAGTACTTGCAGTCATAGCTTCACAAGTTTTGTTGCTACAATGAAAATCTCACCTAACTTTCTGTTCTCCTCTGACCAGAAGAAGAAGAAAATTATATTCATTTTAGTTTTAACAAATTACAAAAAAGGTAAACAATTCAAGTAGTTGTGCTACAATACCACATTCTTTCTTGTATTATTGGTAACAGTTACCTCGACTAATCATATTTTGAAAGAAAGTATACTCAAGATTATTTAAAGATCTAACACAAAGAAATAGATTGCCTTAAGAAAGAAATCTCTTTCTTTAATAATGTACTTACAGAAAGGTGCTGACAAAATGTTAAACTTCTACAATTTTCAATTTTCCTTTTATTTTTTTTCTCCTTCTGAAAATCAGACCTTCAACATTTTTATGAGCCTAATTTCCTCTACTTGAGCAAAATTTTTGAAGAGAAAATGTTAGGGCATTTTTGAGAAAAAGTTTTAAAAAATGTCTTAGCGGCTTTAAGTAATGTCTCCCCACTACAATCATTTAACCCTTCTCACTCTTAATCCATTATGCCAAACATTGCTGTCTTTGTAGTATAAATTAAATTACTCTTTATAAAAATCTCGCTGACATACATCCTCAGTGCTTGCAACACATTGGCAATTTCGAAGTTTTGGATCTAACAGGAAAATGCATTTTGTTTAAAAAAAAACAAACAACAATGAAAACAAGTTTGGTTCACATCCCCACACTTCTAACCAGTTAATAGTCTATTAAATTGTCTTACAAATTGAAATGATGTACCAATAAACATTGAAATACCTTTGATTGCAGTGTATGTTCTCTATTCAATGGCGCATTTGTTTTTAACAAAATTTCTGGGAAGCGTTCTGGAAATTGAACACTGGTTTCCTGCTTGGCTAGTTGCACTGCAGACATTGAGGTTTCTTAATGAGATATTTAAAACACCAGTTTAATATATCTCAACATCAGTTTAAGCAATGAGTTGCCCAATAAGCTGACAATATGGAATTATACAAGAGTGGGTATGATAGACCTCTCATTTATTTACTTTACAGTTGTGCATTACATATCAAAATTCAAACAACGTCAGACCACAGAAAAGAATGAAAACTGTATGTCGAGAAGGACTCAACTCTGGAGGAGAAAACCAATTTATGCGAAGCCCCACTAGACATAAGAGCACCAAGGATTAAACTTCTACGCACAGAGACATCACCCAGATCGATTGTGGATTATCTGCTTTTAGGGACCCCCAAATGTGTACTTCCATCAAAATCTCAATTTCTTCGATCCTTTGCAGCATTGCTTTACTTTCTAAATTTTCTATATAATATATGTAAGAAAGAGCAACCCCACATTTGTTATTTCAAATTCTTCTAAAAGCTCACTCTTCTTTTCACTTCAATGCTTTCAAAACTTAATACAAGCCACCATAAATAAATATTGCATAAAACTAACACACTGTATTCTGTGATTGAAAACCAAAACTGATATAATAACTGTTGATTGCAAATTAGGTTAACTTACCCCAGGAATGAATTCTTTTGGACCAATCGAGATGTCCATGTACAACTGCTCCAAAGTGCCAATGAGTTCAATTCTATTGCAAGACAAATTAACAACAGGTCTCATCAATCGGGCAGGGCCTGTAAATAGGAAGAGACCAGGAAACTGTGTTCGATCACCTGGCACTTTAGGAATAAGTCCTATTTCTAAAGTTTGCGGCACCTACAAAACAGGACAATTCTCACAATGTTACTCTGGTTTAAAATATTGCTTAATAATATTAATAAAAAATTATCGGGAACAAGGTAATGTTGCAAGCTTATTTAAAAATACATATTTTCAAAAAGTTACAGAAATACTTTTCTGTTGAAAAAATCTAAAGAACTTGACCATAAACAATGATGAAGAAATGTAATATTTCATGTTAAATTAGGCATGTAGAAGAATAAACTCACCATTTCCCCCTCAATTTTTAGCATACGGAGCTCATCAACAAAAGCTCTAATCTGATCGTTAGCAACATACCCCACCACACAACCATCAAGCATGACAAGGTAAAATTCTGAATGCACTCTCGCAGATGCACCAATAGAGTCCATTGAGATCATACCCATAGATATAAGTAAACCAGGAATCTTGGCAACAAGCTCAGCTTCAGGGACACGTGCAACTTGGCAATACTTCGTTAAATGATTCAATAATCCACAGGGAGCCCCATCAGGTGTGTGAACAGGGCATATAAAACCTGTCAGGAGAAAGAACAGCATCAATAAATAACACAATATCATCTACACATGGTAAAGTAAAACATGATCAAAATACAGTCAAACTTCAAAATCTCAACAGATGTAAATAACATTTTGATGATTTTGTTTTCAGTGAAAATTGTGGAAGTTGTCATTTGAATTTGGCTTTTTTCTTCTTCTTCTTCTTTTTCTTTTTTTAATCCACAGGTGGGCTGTGTTGTAGATAGATTGTCAGTGATTCCAGGCACATCAACTGCTAAGATCATTAGCTCTGTAAGTGTAGTGCATGTTTTTGCTCAGGAGGTGGCAGTGGTTTCCC
Source organism: Acheta domesticus (assembly GCA_031308135.1). Lineage (NCBI taxonomy): Eukaryota > Metazoa > Arthropoda > Insecta > Orthoptera > Gryllidae > Acheta > Acheta domesticus. The sequence continues at coordinate 117,606,161 of JAHLJT010002630.1, forward strand.
CCGGTGGATGGCGAGATCCAGCGCCGACTTACCATCGGCTAGCAGGGTATTCCCAACCAGGTATCTCCCACCCATGGAGTACCACCCGAGCCGGGACAAGCTCTGATCTCCCAACCAGTCTCCCGGCATATCTGTGCTGTAGAGAAGTTAGCTCAAACCGAAAGGACTAAAGTGGCAGTTTCTGCTGACAACATAACTTAAGGGTGGTCTGTCCATGCACTTGTCAAAAACATCAATAGGTGTTCCTGCTTTCATTCATTTGTTTGCAGTTGGCTCACTTGTATATGGCTTCGACACTTCTTCTTACAATCTCATTGTTCAATGAAAATATAATACACCCTGAGAACAAAGTGAAATTGAGATTTGCCATGCTATTTTATTTTTGTTATAAGTAATACACGTAAGTGTACAGTGTTGGGCAGTGAAGTGCAGTGTTGTAGAGTAAAAGGAAATGCAACAACAGTGCAGGAAAAGTTTGACGCATATACTTGCCTTTAATGTACAAATTAATGGTTACAGAAAAATGCTGTGAAGTGAAGTGAAGAAACAGTATGGAATAGACATGCACACTTTTAATTCTTTTTTTTTCTTTTTCTTTTTAATTTTATTTTATGTTATTTTACTTTTGTTTGTATTACTTATGTTTTGTAATACATGTATTTTTTATAATACTTTTATTTGTTTGTATTGTTCCTCTTAATTTTTATTTGTGTACTTTCTCTGATGATTAACTGCCACCAAGCATATAGTAATAAATAATAACAATAATTATTACTGTTTATTCTGAAAAAGTCTGATCAAGCAGAAAAATTCTGATCAAGTTTTGAATGTGAAATATTCACCGTTTATTGTAATTTATTAGTCATACAACACAAAATAAAATAATTGACTGTAGCATTTGAGATTCTAAAAAGACAGTTGACTCTATTATAATAAACATACCATTCGTAACAATTTAATACAAATAATCTCCAAATCACATTCCGCTCACAATTGTGGGTTATAGAACACTAATGAATTTCATCTGTAAACAAACTGTCTTCAATATGTGTGTTATTTCCAGGGTATTTTGGGGCCCTTGAAGGAATCAGAAAGTATACTTTCAGAGAGTACTCAAGTGTATTTTCAGACTGCTTGATTAAAGACCCAAAATGTGATCAACCACACCTCTAGTTCTTTGTGCTTTTGTGTTGTGTTGCATGTTACCATGTGGTTACTTTGAAATTGACAAACACTAGTTTATATGTTAATATGCTTTACTTACAATCTTTATGTACTATTTGCAAGAAATCTCATTTTTATTTGGTATATTATTTCTAATTTATACTATTTAATTTTTTCATTTCTAAAAAAAATTTAAGTTTAGTCAAAAATCAAATAAAAATTGAATTGATCAAGAAAATAAATTACGTGAAAAATTACATTTACAATAAGGAAAAAATTATAAATTAAATGTGTAACAGTACTACCAATAAAAATAATGAATGATTTGAATTTTTGATTTGCTTACAAACAGGATTTGAGAAATCTTGTTTCTTTTAAGAGCACAAAGTCTCCTTCAATTTTCATGTTTTTCATGATGTTCTCTTTCAGAAAATACAGTTCTACCAATGCATATAAAATATCATTAAAAACTTTGTAAAGATTGTGTCATACAATTAACGTAACAAATAATTTATAATGGAATTTGCTTTAGCATCCAACAATCCTCACTTGGAGTTCTGAAATTAACTCTTAAGTTAGTTTGATTGAAATTTGAATATCAACAGTAATTGATAACCTCACAGAACTGAATTTTCAAATATATATTTTTCAAAAATCTATTTTACATAATTTCTAAACATTTTACAATTCCAAACATTATTTGCATATCAATAAGAGATCAAATCAGAATGAATGTGTTGGGGCACATTAATTTCATGCAAGGTGTCCAGAATCAAAGATGTGACATTCAACTTATCAGTAGGGTTCAGTTTGGCTGCTTCAAATCAGTGGTCAAAAAATAGAACACTTTTGAAGCAAATAAAAATCCACTTCAAATGAATCCATACCCCAAGCATCAGGGAGCAGTTGTCGCGCCTCTGTTGTTCTCATCTCTTGGAAGAAAGATCCTCTGTGGACTGCCCGGAAGTGAGACATATAGCGCATATGATTTATGTTTTCAGCGCATATACTAAGACCTGTAAAGAATGGAACCACACAAACGTTATTTTATAAGTAAAAACATAGAACTGCATTGATGAACCAAACTACACACTGAATAATTACAGATCATGCTAACTCAAATCACTGAAAGCAAGACAAGACTGCGGGAGATGGGACAGTTACAAAGCAACTCTGCTTTTTCATGACAATGGCAGGTGTTAGACCATACAAATTATTATTACAGATCCCATCCCTCAACCTACACTGCTGATGGTACCTAAACAGTAACACATGCGCAACTGAAGGCACAATTGAGTTTCAGGCTTGGGTTGCCATGCCCAGGGTTTCGAGCTCGAATGAAACATAAAGAGCTTGATAGATCACAATCAATTATCAAGATATTCAATAAGATATCTTATCAGACAGGAAACTCTTCCAGCTCTGTGAGAGGTGGTGCATTTGACCACACTGCACTATTTGCCCACTAGTTGTACTAAAGAAAGATCTCTTGTGAACACTAAAATGATGCGGCCAAAAACGGTTCACAATCACTATTATCATTGTCACTGCATTGAAATCTTTTACATAAAACATTTTAAGACTAACAAGTATTCTCCTTAAGAAATTCTTTTATTCAGAAAAGTACAGAACTTCATTTTGTAATTAAATTCTTTAAATAACCAACTACAACAAGATTTCTTATCATTCTGGTATTACGAAAATAAACTTAATTCTTTTAAGATAACATATCAATAACTAAAAATTAAAAGACCTTTCAGTAGAACATACACGCAGGTTTAAATGCTGTACGTTTAGATTCACGGAGTGGACCACAAGCTTGGTCCTTCACAGGTGCATTGTTGCAACATTTTGAAGAAAATGTAAAATCTTTAAATTCAAAAGTCTGCTTTTCATATATCATTTGATAGTAGTGAGTGTCACTAGTTCCAGTACATAGCAATCCTAGACCCCTCTGGAAAATTGCCTGAGGATTGGGACGTTACACTACAGTTATAAGTAAAGTAAGTAAAGAAATAACTTAAAAAAGAACTGGATACACTGTTGGTATCCTCAAACAAAGCAAACAATGGACTGTGTTTCAGCACAGAATATAAACTACAACATAATTTCCTCTGCTCCAGTGAATGTATTATGAAGTCTGAGCAACTGGAGGAAGATAGAAACTTGCTTTTTCCTATTAATATGGTTTAAGAATATAAGTTGCCAAAAATTTTTTGGGATGGGTGATTTCCATAAGCAATAAAAAAATCAAAATCAACTGGGTCGCTTCAAAATTTGGTGCTATTGAAATGACATTTTACAATACAACTTAGTAGTTGGCATGAGTTTAGAGTTAGGGATTAGGTAGATAGAGTGAGTTTGGAGTTTGAAAATAAAGCAATAACAGAAAATTTAAATTATAGGTGATTTATCAATATAGTCTCTGTACAGTAGGGTACATATTTTATTCTTTTGTACTTTTCTTTCTTTATTAACTCTTGGACAGATTCAAAAAAATCAATTTTCCAGTTTCTTAAAATATCTTATTTGTGAAACACAGATTTCTTAAATCTTTTATTCCTTATTAATGTGAGAATTTAACTTTCTCCCTGTCATTTTTGAGAGGTTACCCCCAAACTTGTGATATTACCATACGTTAGACTATTCTTAAAGCAACTGATACTACAAGGAGTACAACTTTGCTTCCACCCTTTTCCCCCCAACATTTGATGCTTTAATGAAACAAATTGGTTACACATGTATAATCCAAAGTATTTTCCTTTGCTGGCCAGTATTTTCTCCCATCTTTTGGGCAATCCCGCGTCGAAAAATTTGTTCATCTTTTGAAGCAATCCACGAATCGATCCAATTAGTGACTTCTTTATGAGATCGAAAGTGTTGATCAGCCAGGTCATGCACCATTGATCGAAACAGGTGATAGTCGGAAGGAGCAATGTCTGGAGAATACAGCAGGTGGGGTAGGACTTCCCATTTTAACGTTTCCAAGTACGTTTTGACGTGGGGTCAAGCATTGTGCTGCAATATCACTTTATCGTGCCTCCCACTGTATTGCGGCCGTTTGTCTTTTAATGCTTTGATCAAACACATTAATTGCGTTCAAAAACAAGCAGCTGTGATTGTTTCACTTAGTTTTAAAACCTCATAGTACAGATCGCCAAGCAGGTCCCACCAAATGCAGAGCATGACCTTGGAGCCATGAATATTCAGTTTGGCCGTCGACATAGAAGCACGGCTGGGACATCCCAATGATTTTTTTGCGTTTAGGGTTATCGTAATGAACCTGTTTTTTGTCCCCGGTCACAATGCGATGCAGAAATCCCTTCGGTTTTCTGCCTCTGAAGCAACTTTCACAAACACACAAACGTTGTTCAACGTCTCTTGGTTTCAACTCGTACGGGACCCAAGTTTTGTCTTGGAAAAGATCCTTCAATTAATGATTTATCAAATATCACTTTCAGAATCTGAGACATTATATATTTACAATTAAATAAGAAGGAATACCATCTGGCCCAGTAGAACTTTACAAATCTAAACATTCTATTTTAAGTAGAATATCTGATTAACTTATATCTATTTTACTTTACGTAGAATAATTGTATGTAGATTCAGAGAAAGAATAATTATTGGGTTCATCTGATCGATGATTATAGAATGTTGAAAAATAAGTCGCAAAGCTCTCAACTATAGACAGACTATCTTCAAATGTCAATGAATCAAAATGCATACTTTTTGGAAAACTTTTATTTTATTTTCTAGAATTAATATATCTCCAGAAGTTTCTTTTATCCGATGAAATATATGTACATAAATTACTATTAAAAATTATCAAAATCTCTTTTTGCTAAACTTTTACAATTCGCTCTAAGTTTGCAAAACCGTGTATAATAAATTGGCGAATTAAATGATTTATAGTTAGCATGTGTTAACTTCTTATCAAATATAGTGCTTTTCAATTCACTGCTAAACCACAAAGGAAATTTAGATTTAATTATTTTCTTCTTTGGTACAAAGAGATCAATGCATTTATACAAATAAAAATAAAAAAGAGAAACCATTGTATCAACATTACATTCTTTCAAAATTAATTGTGAATAAAAATCACATAAATATCGCGCTATCATGACGCAATTCACATTTGAAAAATCATATCTCCACTTATCGTAATTGCAATCTATGAATTTGGTACGAAAAGTGCAAGACATTTCAAGTGGAGGATGATAAGGTAATATAATATATTCATCAGGGCACTTTATAGTAGTATTTTCAAAATCCGTAAATACTAGATCCAGCATCCCATTTCTATCATTATTGATTTCATTAATTTGAAATAAATTAAAAAAACATATATTAGATAATTCTACTGCACAGGATTTCTCACGTACAGTAGTTTCATGTGTAAAAGTTGGGAAGTTAGATATTTTACCATGGACCCAGTTAACATGTGGGAGGTTATAATCTCCCAAAATTAACCATTTAGTTTTGGTATTCTAAATACAACGATTCAATCGATTCTGAGTGAGAAATAAATATTTCTTCACTCGCCATAGGTGGAAAATAAACTGTACAAATAATAACATCTAAATCATCAGAACGCATATGGATAAATAAATGTTCAACATCTATGGAACCTTCAATTTTTATACTGTGATAAAGATTTTTTATCCCGATAAGAACACCCCTGCCTCTACTATATGTACTATTGTCTTTATTACGATAATTTCTGTAAATAATATAATAAGTTGTACACCTTGTAAATTAATAAAAGGTTGAAAATGATTTAATCACATTTACCTTTATCTTGCATAAGCCCTAGACCAGTGTATGAACTTACACTGCCAGTGGCAAGAAAGTGATTAATGTATCTTCCAACTTCCCCAGATTTTCTTACAATACTTTTCAAGGCAGCTGCAACAAAAAGAAAAAAAGGTCTAAATTTTCTTTCTTATCAAAGAATGCAAACTCTGCACATCACTATTTTCTTATTTAAATTATCCCAGTACACACATACACACGCACCTGCATTCATGCACATCCACCCGCACACAGACACACACACGTGTGTGCACACACACACGCCAAGTGCACAAACACACACACATGAACTCATACACACAAATTTACCTCCCCACACACACACGTGCCTTCTTAAGTTTTCTATTACTTGCACTTCCTGAACTTTTCCTTTCACATCAAAAGAATTTTTTATTAGGGAATCTTTGAAAGCGAACACACTCACTTTCATTCGGTTGGAAGGTGACATTTTGGCTTTCTTTTGTGATCAGCATCCTCAATAAATAAAGGAACCGTTGCAGGCGCTCCTTCAGGTATTGCAACCACAGGTACCCTCCCACAAGCACTTCTTGTGCCTGCGGGGAGTCCACACCATCCACGCTGCAGTGTCCTTGCACCAACCCCCACAGCTTATGCACCATCACAACCAGCAGATTGAATTTATCTTCTGGTCGATTGAGGTGAATCAGCACGCATCGTCTGCAGCATAGAAATTAAAGTTAACATAAATGCCCCCATGAAACTCTGGAACTAACAATTGTTTCAAGGCTACAAAAACACTCATAAACATTAGTTGAAATGAGTTCACTGGAGCATGTAAATAATATGTAATATACGCAAATAATATAAATATTATATAAATTATGTATTACATACTTTATATAAATATGTTTATTACTTTTTATAGCAAATATATACTCTTACATTTCAAAAAGATTTTTATTTCTAAATGTTTCCCAATCCTACACATGAACAATTGAATCTGAATGTGAACTAATATGCTCAGACTTTTAACTTGTTATTACACATTACTTTACTTTCAACATCAAACACCATACCTTAAAGTGTTTAATTTTAGAAATTACCATTGTGAGCAATATCAATTCATAGAGAAGATAAAAATTAGAATAAAAATTGGAAATTTTTGGACGACCTTTCTTTTTAATATTGGTATGTTTATTGACAAGTTATTGCAAAATTATTTGCAATGATTCTTTTAAAAACTTCCAAAAGGAATTGTAATCTTAAAAAATCTAAAAATAAATATGCATAACGTTGGTTCTCAAAAATTATTTGTTTACCACAATTTTACTATCATCATTATCATGTAATCTTCATTAAAAACTGATTGTTTAATTCTTCTATTAACTCCACACCCCTCAATTGTTATTACGTTGCACTAATAATATGGAAACCAACTAAATGTTGCATGCAATACCCATTACAATTGAAGTTAAAAAATGTTCAACATGAAAATCTAATTAATGATGCACACAATTCCCTGATTAAGTTCAAAAGGCTCATCTACTCATCAAAGAGAACCTCAAAGACATTTGGCAACATGCAAACCAAAAACTAAGATAATTTTAAGATGGCTTCACACATTCGGCATTCGCTGAGCTATTGCTTGCCCGATCCCGACCAGCTGATGTGTTCGGCAAATGTTCACTCCCTTAGATGTGTCCGAAAGACCAACAATCGATGAGTAGAGCAAGCGCCAAATGTTCGTCACTTGGCAAAATAGCAAGTGACCCATCCACACTACTCAGGATTCGGCGAGCAGTTGCTCACTGTTTGCCAAATAGCGAATGTGTGGAGCCGCCTTTACAGCAGATTAGATAGATTACATTTCATAGGCTAGTTGTGCTCAATTGACAAAGAAATATACATATGAAAGTGCTCTCAAGTGTATTTGTTATATTAGCAAAAAATTATTTTTACTAGAATTGTTATTTCACCCATTTAATTCATTATTTCAAAAAATAAAAATACCACTCAACTCACTTCAGTACATAGTCGCATATTTCTGCATCACTCCAACTTTGAGGAAGTTCTGTCAATTTCAGTCGGAAGTTTTTACCAAGAAAATCCTTCACCTGCTGATGTGTATGAAGATCTTTATGATGAGGTATCTGCAGCATTGACCGCACACAGCTATGGACATGACCATACATTTCACTAATACCGCTATCATTGCATATCTTCTTTAAATATAACACAGGGTAGCCACTCATTTCCAGGGACAAATTTTCTCCCAGTCTTCTAGTGGATTTTTTTGATAAGATTTTTAATTTCACACTATTTAAATAAAATAATAAAGATACTATACTGCGATATTCTAACTCTGCCTCTGAAGGCCCGTCTTCACAAGGGAATATGCCAAGGTATTTCGCGTCTTTCTCAGTCACACTGCTAGGTATTGCATGATCGTGACCATATCAAGCAGTGCTTGCGATCATGCCACTCCTAGCAGCAGGACCGAGAAAGATGCAAAATGCTGTGTGATATTCCATCGTGGCCATAGGGGTTCGAGACGAAAGAGTTAGGCAGCATCGGGGCAGAGTTAGAAAAATCGCAGAATAATATTAACTAGTTCTCTGATTTCACTGAGAGAAAGTACAAATTAATCATATTTTCTCAGCAAAAAAAATTGAACAAAAATTATGTTGATCTAATTAAGTTCTTGCTAAGGAATACCTATTTTTATGTTCCCAGAGTTGTATTCCATGATTTCACAAATTCCATGATTTTTCCCCGAATTTTCCAGAATAATGAAATTTCCCAATTTTTTTACAGTTTTCCACGTTTTCCAGAAAGTGGCTACCCTGTAACATGCTAAGGAAACATGACAGTTTTGTACTGTTTATAATAGGTTTGAGAATAGGGTCCTCTCAATCCTGCTTCAAACAGACTTAAGATGAAAACAAAAATAAGTAAGATTTATGGTTTAGGGGGAAAGTAGGCAGTGCATGCAATCTGCAACACATGCTACTGTCATGTATAACTTGGAAATGAGGTGTCTTGGGTCCTTCAAATTGTGCTTTGTGTCCCTAGAGAAATTTTAAACATAACCTTGAACTAACCAGAAATTAAGTTTTACAATCAGTTTCAATTGGTTGGTTTATTGCAACATTTTTGGCAGCTCTTTGTCCTCTTTGTGGTACTGCTATTGTCATGTTTTGTGGGTAAGGAGAGCGAGGGGGGGAATATGAAACTATATTCATTTTTAACATAATTAAAAATTGCAATATTTTGTATTTCGTTTTTTGAACGATTGATTTGTGGGTGAAAAATATTTTTTACTCCATTATATTTTGGAGGTTCTGCTCTTCTGGTTCCTCTAGCTATTCAGAATTTCCTATTTCATGCACCAGATGAGCCACTATCTGCTGCCATAAGGTGCAGAATAGAATTCTGTCGTAAGATAAAATATGAAATAACTGGTTTAATTTGCAGACTAACATGTGGGAAAACAGTTGGAGAATATGCAGGAAAATACACAGAGGAAGATGTGGTGAACATGTGAAAGTACATTTTCTAGGAATCATATGACAAAGGGCAGGCTATACAGAGGAGGACCATTGGGGTCTGGCGGAAAGTAGTAGTAGTACTTAGTATTCTACAAAATGAGACATCTCTGAACCTTTCATTATATTTTTGAATCATTATATCTTCTGCATACCCCTACTTCGCAACATGGCTGGTCACTAACAAACATAAACTTCAAATTTGATTTTCAATAATGGACACAACAAATAGTCTGAAACAATCTCCACATACAAAATTTTAAAATTTTATGATAAAACAATACGAGAAGGAAGAAGATTCACAAGGTTGTTCTAAATTACAAAATGTTAGACAGATGCAAAATAATAGACTTCTTATGCATTAGAACCGTGATTAACAATCAGCAATAGATTGGACCAAAATAGTGGGCTGGAAAATTGTTCGTAGAAAATCACATATTTTTTCTATTTTTTTTTTAACATGTATGTTTTAAAAATCACAAAATACAATACAAATATAGACAGAAACTTTTATTGCTGGTATTGCCTCAAGAAGTAAAAGCTGATTACCAGCTGTTTGAGTGTCCCATTCACTGAGGTTGGTTTCTGCTTCAGGACATTTTTTTCATTACTGTTCTTAACCTGAGAATTTAGGTGAAAGGTGGGTCCTGCTAGGGGTCCTGCTAGGGGTCCTGCTAAAGGTAGCCAGCCTGACAGTTAAGAGAGAAAGTTGGGAAATCAGGCAAAGGATAATCGAAAGTCTACGGTGTTTCAAAGAATGTATATTTAAGATCTTCCTTACCCTTTCAAATACTGGTTGTCCTCTTGGCCAGCCATCAATTTTTGGAAGATGTACATATCAGATACATCCACTAAAGCCTTCATGACCAAAACTAGTGGTAAAAAATACTGGCTTCGTTTCAACATCAACATGAATCGAGCAGATCCATCCGTCACATAATGAAGAACATTGTTCTAGGGGAAAAAAATACTGATGACAAATAGGGAGAAGAGAAACAATGATTTTTTTCATTAATAAAAATATTCAGATTTTTATTTACACAAGATTTAAGATTAATTATATATTTATATATGATAAATAATTTATATATAAAATATATATTATAAAATTTATATATAACATATTTATTATTATATACCGTAATTACTAAATATGTAATTTTTTTAATATATATTGTAATAAATTGGTCAGGAACACGTATGTATTGAAAAACTTTGACATATTTAATATTCAATTATCTTAATATTTCTTTCAAAATGTAAATTTTAATAAATTCCCAAAGAATAAGGTTTTAGCATTGGCATTGACCGGTTTCAAAAATCAACTTGATTGCCAGTTCTCTCAATAGTTTTAGTACCTAAATCATGTTACAGTTCCCAGATGTATTTTGTTTGTAGGAAGACAGGAACTGAGTATCTGCATACTTTAGAGATACTAAATTATCTGCATATTTTAGAAACTGTTGGGCTTGTGCGATGCGAGTAGCAGTTGTCGCGCTTGTGTCGCCATCTGCCGCTTCTTCCGTTCTCCCTGCCCCGGCCTGTGCGCGCCCCGCCAGTCTGCCCGCATCGGTCGCTCGCGAAGTGAGCTGTGTGCTGCCCTTCGCCCTTTGTGTAATCCTAACAGAAACACTAAATCCCAACCAAAAGATACATTGTGAACCAACATAAATTCAGAGCTTCTGGGTGTGGAAAAGGAGAATGACTAAGGTCAATGAAACTTTAAACTACACACTGAATTGTTTTGTAATATATTATCACTACTCTCACTTATTAAGTCCTACAATACACAATGTACCCTGAGATCCACATATTACCAGAGATATTGCTGCCTGTACATGCACAAATAAACAATATTTTATAACAGTACATGAATATGACTTCATGTAGTTAGAGACCAGAAAAATATGTAGTATGAAACATCAAAATAAGTACATAAATATGTAATAAAAACAGTAAGAATATGTAAAATATGATATAATATGTAATATTAAAATTATCTAATTATAAAACTCATTTACATAATAAGAACTTACATTTATAAAAACAATTCCTATATAAATTTTGAAAACAATGCAAAAGTTTTAAAAATAATTTGGAAAGCACAAGTTGATGCCACTTGCACCATACAACTTTTCCATCAGTAGTAAAACCTTCACAAATTGTTATCCAGGAATGTAGTTTAGCAACCACACTAGATGCAATAGAATCCCTCGTACAAACTGGCAAAATCTACGACCAGCAAACAATCACTGCAGCATAGATTATTCTCATCAAAATAATCCACGATGACGAGCGCCAAAGTTTCTTGGGAATTAAAGTTTAAGGTCATGAAACGTGAAGTCCATGATACTTTTCGCACCTAAAGGCGAGAATGATCTGTTGCTGACCTGCACTTCCCGCCACTGAGATAACTGAAGCCAGGCATGTCAGACTGTGAGAATATCCCACTGCGTCTTCACAAAGCATATCACAATTAGAATATGCAGTAGCAAGCAGTAATAATGTAAAAAAATGCTGAATTTTTTGAAAATGCTTACTTTCATAAAATATGTAAAAAAATTGATAAAGTAAAAAGAAATATGTTGAGAAAGTAGCGAAATATGTAAAATATGTAATATAGTACCAAATATGTAAAAATATATAATAAAAAAATTGGATATTATGTTACGACGGTGACAATTCGTCAAGCTTAAAATGGTAACTAGAAAGACAAAAAATGTAATTACATAAAAATCTGGTCTCTACATATAGTCAGTGTACAAGAAACCTCACCAAGTCTAAAAACAGTGTTTCAAGGTAAGTCAAGTTGGAGTTGACATCTTTTGCTAGGTAGGAGATAACACTGGTTTTCTTTTACACACACTTTAATACGTAATACTGCTTTTAAAGATGGATTTTTCCCATACATTTTCAGTTCCATGACTTACTTAAAGAAACAAAATTATCCATAATTTATTACACCCGAACTCCAGGACTTCGGCAATTTCACTAATCAAAAGTATAGAAAAAATGGAACTTAGCGATGTAAATACTAAAAAACATCTTTAGAACTTTCACTAGTTTTAACTGATATTCTATACTTACAAAAGTCGTTCAATATATCACTTGTTAATGCTATAAATATTAACTATTAGTCAACAAATGAAAACACATTTTAAATTCGGCATAAATGAAACATTTCTTATAAGGAAGCATCAAGTTGTCTGAACACCTGGCTCTCCTACCTATTGCTCTCTCTAGGAAAGGGTTTCACTGCAGGAAGAGATGAAACAGAGAGGAAGGAATTCTGTAGTTTAGAAGTTGCAGTTGAAGTAGATTAAACCGACTGAATGTTATCAGGTGCAGGGAAGTTTCCTGTTCCTTTGCAGCTTTATAACCCGGCAACGGATGGGTTGGGACAGCAAGACCCATGACATAACATAAAATTCAGCCAATCACATACAGATAATACCAGAAGCCCGTTTGTCTCTCTACCTTTCTTTTATTTTCAAATGAAACGTTCAGTGTGGTAGTTACTGCCACATAGGTTATATACATGTTTATATGCGTAATGTTTCCTGCCCATCCATCCGTTCAGACCCAACCCATCCGTTTGTGTAACTGTAATCGTGTAAGTACATATTACTATTTGAGAATTATTTATTATTGCAATACAGATAATTATGTTATTCTCATGTAACAATATGTAGAACTAAAGTCAAATTCAACTGTAAGTTCAGAAATGAGTCAAACTTTTCAGTGGAATGACGAGGATGGTATTAAGGAGACCTCATTGTGCTCCTTAAATTTACAAAATATTTTTTGATACGAAAAAAAAATGTATAATATATTAACAAAAATGTTTTCTTTTATATCAAAATAAAATAATGACAATGATATAAACAATGATGAACAAACAAACAAATAATTCTAACAATGATATAAACAAAATATTTGCTTTGTAATTCTTGTTTTTAACCCGGGTCTCTCAGACCCAACCCATCCATTTGGGTTACATTTTTTCTTCCACCCATTGCTGGGTTAATGAAAGCTGTCACACCAAAACTATTAACATAACGTTGAGCTGAGGTCTTCTCACAATGGAAACGTAATTACAAGATAACTTACTCTGCAGGTTTCATCATCTTGAGCACAGCGAATGAGAACACCAAATTCTGAAAACAATTTTCCACGAGATTTCCAAGATGGTCTTTTCAGAGAAAGGGGATAATTTCTTCTAGTCACCATAAGCATACGTATAATTCTCTCGTGACCTTGTATAATAAAATATCCTCCCCATTCATCAGGGTGTTCCCCTTTCTCTATAAGTTTTTTAGGGGAGAGATCCGATAGGTGACATTTAGAACTCTGTAAAAAAATAAATAAATAAAAAAGAAATACATAGAATACCACCCAATTTCTTGATACGCAACAGCATTAGCCACTCACAAAAAAAATATAGAATCCACACTAAGAAACAAGGACAGCAAGAAACACAAAGAATGGACGAAATAATGATAATGATAATAAAATAATACTAATACTAATAATAATAATAATAATTTATTGAGTCACATATACAATTACAATCGTGTATGACGAGTCGAAGAGATGTCTTGGGTGGAGAGAGTGAAGTTACATTACTAAAAGTAGCTATCATTTGAAATGCTGATAAGCAAAGAAATGTGCAATACTCAGAACAATAAACAAACATGACATCCAGTAAAAACCGAGCTTACAAAGAAGGGAACAGCCAATACTGTAACCCACACACCAAAAATATCATATTAACCCTTTCGCTACCAGTGTCCATGATCATGGACACGAAATTTACAATATCATAACGCTCCTATTGTTTAAATCTGAACTAACATGTTAACATGTATATGTTCTTCGATCTCTCCTGAATTGAATTATGTTCGGTTGAATCGATTCTGGCAGAAATATAAGGAACCACTTAACATTGAAGTTGAAGCCGCGTTACATTTTGGCGGTAGTGATTTGCGAGACAAAATTATTAATGTGTAGCAACATTGTATAGCAGAGAAAACATTGGCTGATATTGTAGATGTGAAGTTCATTCAACAATAATTATCATTACATAAGTATTATGTTATATTTTAGCGTGTAAATGCGTAATTTTTGTATGAAAAAAAACGTTGTCCTTGTTCGTGGACACCAGTACACAACGGTTGCATACGTACATATCCTCACTACTTGCCCACTAAAAGTGCATGCCGTTATCTGTAACTTCCGAGTATTGATTCGAATCAGAGGATAAGAAATGAATCACAAAGTGAATGTACAAGATGATTATTTTGAATCATTAATTCTGGAATAATTAGACTTCCTTATTGGAATCTACGGAATATTCATAAGAAGTAGAAAATGGACACTTCGACTTATATTCCATGCTGTTGACCTTGCAATAGTAAACAGCTGGCTGGAGTATAAAAATGATGCTTTACAATACAAAATTGGGAAAAAAACAACTCTTGACCTCCTCCATTTCAGAATAAGATTGGCTGAATGTCTTGCAAACATGGAAAAAGCGTCTCCAAAATGAAACGTTGTCCCTCATTATCTGCGATAGATGAAAACACAGATAAAAGACCTCAGCATGACAAAAAAATTGAACAAAGACCCAGTAAAGAAATAAGTCATGACAGAGTAGATCATTTGCCAGTGCACTCGCAGAAAGAAGAAGCAGGGAGATGTAAAAACCAAGGCTGCAGTGGTAAAAGTCATTTCCGTTGCGAGAAATGTCAAATTTATTTATGCTTTTTCAAAGATCGAAACTGTTTTTATGATTATCATACTAAATAATGCACTACAAAATCTTTTCTTTTAGATTAAACATGCACTTTTCTTTATTTTGTCATATTTTAAAGTAATTTTTTACTGTATTTTGAACTTAAGTAATCTGCAATTTGTTGTTCGTGATTTTTTTTATTTTCAATATTATGGTTAGATCACGTATGTTTGCTTAAAAAAACTGCGTATAAGCATTCATTATTTAATGTTGTAGCATATTTGTGCAATAAAACCATTATTTACGAAAAAAACGTGAGATATTTGCACTGTTCCATGTGAAAGACACCTGTAACCGTTAACTACTGACGTCCATGATCATGGACATTCTATATCTCAAAAACCAACCATCCGAAAATTTTGAAAAAAAATCACGGTTCATCCTTTTATTCTTTAAATACCATCTGTGAGTTTCCAAATTTTTAACTCAATTTTTGTAAAGTCGGTAGTGAAAGGGTTAAAAGAAAATTATTTTCAGAGAACTGTACAAAATATTCTAACAGATCGTCATCCACTTTAACTCCCAAATAATTCATTATAACAAGAACAAAATCTGTTTTAAGCAATAATGATAAATCCATGAAAATCACAGAAGGAAAAGATTTTTAAAAGAATAAATTCCTTAATTGAAGCATACTTCCTTATATTGAACATTAATTGGAAATGGAATTACCAATAATTAAAATGACAGATTTATCTGATTTATAATAATACAAATTTAAAAAATACAAACAATTTTGGAGTTAATTCAAGGCTAAATTTAACATATCCATGAACCAAAATGGTTTCAACTTCATTGGTGACTTTTTTTTATAACGTGATGAAAAATTATGAGGCACTCACTGTAGTGACCTAAAATTATTAGTTAGTTTCATATTAGCATTATTCACCTAGAATTATGCTTTGTTCAGCCAGTTAGAAACTTAGCTAACCACTTTAACAGGTACCCCAACCTACATAAATAATCAAAATAAAACTGCAAAATTACTGCTATGCAATTTTCGCTTCAACAGATAATAGATACTGCGCTCTGACAAGGTTCAAGGATGTGAAATGATGTAATGGAAAAAGTAACTAATGACAAAGCATTAAAATTATCTTAGTAGTTTAATTTTTAAAATTTATTTAGATCACCCATGCCTTACTATAATTATGTATCATAATTATTTTATTGCTCAGTACCCATGTCCTCCAAAAGATTTCCCTCAAAACCCCCCAACTACCCTATATCTCCTCTACCGTGGATTTCCCCCTATTTCCCCCTCACCTGAGCAGCATGAAGTTCTGGTTCAAACAATTTCCTTTAGTTGTACCGTGTTCTCTACTTCAACCAAACATGTCACAAAGGATATACTTTTTTAACCTGCATATATTTACCTTTACCATAACTGGTATCTCACCAAAATCTTTATCAATTAAAAACTGTGCATTATTTATTTCGCAGCATACATATCCCATCAGTTTTCCTTGATAAGATGTCATCGACTGTCTAGCCTCAGTAGGAAATACTTCCTTTGTTTGAACTCCAAGAGACAAGGCATCAGATAATGTTGGTTTTAACAAACGTAAATCCTATAAAAAATAAATAAACCAAATCAGCCTCATGTAAAGGTCTACTACTCTCTGTCTCTTACTAAGGACTTAGTAGTAAGTTTGTAACCAAGTACATTCAATATTTTCAGCAATAAGAAATAAATATGTAAAGGTAAGGATTTAAACCACTCTTTTACAATACAAACCTTAAGAGAAAGTGACACAAGTTCTCCACTGGGAAGATTAAATTCAACAGGATCCAAATCAGCAACAGCTTTCGACAAACCCTCACCAACGGCAAAGTTGAATGAATCTACGTGAGGGGCACCTAAGGAACTTAGAAACTGAAACAAATAATCGATTTAAATAGTAAAGAGTTGAAACTTGCATAAGTGGTAATTGAAGTTTTGTTTTCGATTTCAACAAGTCAAACAAAATAAAACCATGTAGCTAACATGCAGAAAACCTCCATGATAAAAAATGGTACAGTAAAATCTGTCTAAATCGGAACCTGTACAAGTCAGGGAAACCTGTCATAACCGGAAAATTTCTACAGCCTGTGAAGTTAAATAGCATTTTACACAACATAAAACAGAAACTCTACAATGCGGAAACGGAACAGTTTTTCATGTCCCACAGGGAAAAAAATCTTTATAAAATGGAATTCCTGTGAATTTAATGCAATTGGCAGAGAGACAAAGATGTTCTTAACAAAATGAATTCATCTCCAAGCCGGTTTTTAATTCTCTGGCACGCAATTTAGTTGTGGCAGCTGGACATTGAAGGAGAGGGGCTTCCGCTGTCTGCATAGAATTCAACCTTGGGGTCGCTAGTCTCTCAAGAGTAATTCCCTCTCTCCCAACTCTCTGAATGTGGGAAGGTGTACCAGCACAGCTTCTATTCGCGTGTCTCCCTGACCCACGTTGAAAATCATAACCCCTTGACCAGACATGCATTGCTCAATGCCCTGCGAGGGCATCACAAAGTCATGGTACAGGGTTGTGAAGCATTAGGCATTGAAAAAATCAGCCAACTGTCCAAATATAGTCACTATAGACAGTAAATTGTGTGTATTTTCAACTCAGAATCTGTTAATGAAGAGTATTTAATATTCATTTATAGGTGATTTTTTCCATAAATACATTATAGGTTAATGTATTTTCTTAATTATAATAAAGGCATGTAATTTACTACTTTCAGGGCAGAAACGTCAATATTACAGGTGTCATGAAGTGGACAATCTTGTATAAAACAGAAAGCCCCATAAACCAGATGTTTTTTTGTTTCCCGATCGATTCTGGCCTAGACATATTCTACTGTATAACACCAAGCAGTGTGAAATGAATAGGTACAAAAAATCCAAAATGTATGTCCATGGATGAAAAGAAAACAAACAGCATTACCTTAAGGCTTGACATTTAACCTAATTTCACCTGCAAATATTGTTAACATTATTTAAAAAATTTTCAAGTTATAGTTTATGTCAAGTTTTAAGACTATCCTGTTGATTGGTTTTTTAATTTTAGTTTTCATCTTAAAATTCTGATATTTTTAAATAAATTTGATAATTTTGACATACTGAAAATTTCGATATTTTTTACCATTCATTTCACACTGCATTTTTCTTACTACATTAATTATTTACAGCTACATATTGCGTTAATTATTTTACCTCTTTAAGCTCTAAACTAGACTGTCAATCAGGAAGGTGCAACATGTTTTTATATTGTATATGACTTTTCGAAATCAAAATTTAACGCCAACTTTGTTTTGAAGAATACATTTTAGATAATCTTAAACTTATGTTATTTGCAATATTTCTTAATTTTGACAAATTATTGGGCTGTATCATAATCGTTTGAAAATAAATGAAATCCAACAAGAATGTTTAATCCAATTAGTATCCTAATTAAAGAAGGCGGTTTACTGACAATATTAACACAAACATTTGTGAGGCAGTTTGTTATCACATATCAGTTCAAAAATAACAAATATTGCCATACCTCATTTGATTTTTGAGGTATTGATCCAAAATTGGACGTCAAATTCTTTAAAGACGGGTATTTGGGTTCGTTCTTGATACAAAACCCTGCCATAGTTAACTTTTCTTAACCTTTATATGTAAATTTCATCTGCTCATTGCTTCCGTATATATCACAGCTCTACGGATTCAGAATAAATCTGAAGGCACACTCTAAGCACGGCAATCACTAAGTGACCACCAGACACAACTTAAGTCACAAGTTAAACACACGTGTGCTAAACATGCATGGGCAAGAATCGGGTGGCCTTCACATTCGTGTTCGTGTTGCACGTGGAGGAAGATACATTTGAATTATCCGGACCTGCCGGCAGATGGCAACATTGCATGCGCAATGCGTATGTCATTTGTTCTCAAAGAAATTTGTAATGTTTTTACCGAAAGACCGGATATTTCAAATCTCAATATTTTAATGACATTCATACCACACTTTTTCATTTATATATCTTTTATTTTTTTTACTTTTTGTGTTCAGTATGTTTTAAAATTACGTAAGAAGTCATGCAGTGCAGTAAGTTAAAGTATGATTAATCATTTTTATCTGAAACGATCATTTTATAATAATGAATAATTGCTCGTTTTCAGTTCGTATTTTTAGGGGTCCCCTCGGCCTCCTCTTTATTGCTCATATAATATCATCATGGGGTGACAGAATGTGGTGGTTTGCTGGAGGAATTTTTATGAAAGATCTTGCAGGATTTTCATATCAATCACTACTGTTTGTAGGTGTATATACTTTCATGGTCTCTGGCACTGTGTTAGCATTTGGAGCTGTTATGGGTAGATGGATAGACAATACACCTCGTCTGAGAGGTAATGATTTTTTTTCACTTGTAATCTAATGACAATAATGATCAAATCACATCCCTTATATTTGTCTTGAAATGGTTGTATTTCCATTCATCATTATTCTTTTTGGAAAACAAACAAATAAAATATATTCTGAGGTTCAATTTTTAATATCATTTTCTGTATTAAATGTAAAATTGCTCTTGAGATTTATAATTTTAGTTATCTTTTTAATCATCACCACAATGTATTGGTATTGTATCTTTTCTTTCAACTTGTTGCAGCAATTCAAATCATTCTGATATTACAAAATTCACTTCTCATCTTTTCCTGTATAACTGTGGTAGTGATGTTTAAAGAATGGGATTTTATTGTCGAAGCATGGAATGGAGTTTTGCTTAGAACACTACAAGCAGTTGTGATCCTCACAGCATCTTTTTCACAACTTGCAAGTACAGGAACACAAATTATCATACAAAAAGATTGGATAATTGTAATTTGTGATGGTGACATGGATCTACTAGCAAGTAGGTAGGGTTCAAATTTAGATATATGTACTCTTCTGCTTTGCTATATTGAAAATTTCAATGTTTCTGATATGTATTGTTTTCTTAACAGCATTCAATTCAATTCTTCGAACAATAGACCTTACTGCTCAAGTTCTAGCCCCTCTTACAGTGAGCTTAGTCATAAGCTATGGATCATCACTATACACGGCTGGCATGATAGGAATTTGGAACCTCCTATCAATGATTGTGGAGTAATTCTCATAATACAAATCAATAAGCAAATGAAGTTTGTATTCAGAGCCATCTTAATCAATAGGCTCACTGAGTCCAGATCTATAGTCTATAAATTTGAAGACCCTGTGATTGTGGAGAGATATTAAAATCAATTGTGGCAATGGACTTGTTCCATTTCACAGGATTAAAAGTACTGTGAAAGGAGATTACCAAAATCATGGGCAAAAGAGAGACTGTCCGGACTACGGCTCAGTGGTAAACAGCTTTAGCTGTAAAATCATTGGGGAAAAGAACAGATTAAAATATAATTTTAAATTCACTTTGGGTTAAAAAATAATCTAAATACTAATTTTGGAAGGTAATAAACTCATAATGTTCAGTTTCCAAGAATTGTAGTAGATGTCTTTTTAAATATTTACAAAATATCATTCTGTCAGCTTTGATACACTTAAGATATATTTTACACGATTAATAATTGTATTAAAAAAATTAAAAACGAGATATTTTATTTGAAAATCGCTAAATAACAGGAGCCTATTTGATCTTTAAGATGGCTCTGTTTGTATTGCACATTAATATAATTAAATTTCTCTTAATTTCAGATATTATATATTTTACAAAATATACACAAAAATCCCTAAATTAAGAGAACAAAAGAAAAAAATGCAGCATATAGATTCATGTTCTGAAAAGTATGCTGAACATGATGTTTGTCCAACAGATGAAAAACACAAGATCTGTTGTGACTGTTTTTATGCTTTCTTTTATGACTGGAAGTTCTATTTTTCTCATACAATTCGTTTTGCAGGCTTTGGTCTTGCATTATTATATATGACAGTTTTGGGTTTTGATGCCATAACTACAGGTTACTAAAATGAATATTATTATTGTTAAGGATCATTCAAGAAATATGAACATGCTGTTGGGAGAAAGATAAAGATTTTTATTACTAAATTGTATGATGGAGGGGTTATAGTAATAATTATTTGTAATTATGATTTTTATTTATATTATGATTTATTTTTAATTATGATTTTTGCAAACACATTTGTTGAATGATCCCTTAATTATCTAGCAGGGATGTCAGAAGTACTGTATCTTCAGTTGATGGGGAGGCGGGCCAAACTTTGAGTGCATAGACAAGAGAGCCATGAAAAGGCAAACTTAATTGGATATTTATTTTTTCAATCAAAGTTATGAACAAATGTATAATAAAATTATTGAATTTATACAAATTTTAAAAATCTTTGTATTTAAAAAATTGATTTTATGTTTATTTATGAACAATTTAATGTACATGATCATTTACTAATTAATTATTTACAAAAAATTAGAAATATTGGAATTATGAAATTACCATCTTTCAATTTCATCCAATTATTTTAAATTGTAATAATTGTTAATAAAAAATTTAGTATTATATTTATTTCATAATTTCACATTTGTTTTTAGTGAGAGAGAAGTTCTCGCTATTCTTAGTTTCTAAGGATTCCCTCTCTGATCCACACTTCCAACATCCCTGTTATGTGCCATATTGTTTTGAAATAACATGCATGCACAAATAATTAATTAATACTTTTAAAATTCAAAAGTGAGAAATAAATATTACAATATGCTTCTACAAATGTTACTTCCTACAAATTTGAGGGAAAATAGATTGATGAGTCACATGAGAGAAAAAATAATTTTGTTTTATGACATGCCATAGTATATCTAGTATTTAGCACGATATTATTATATTTTCAGTGTCTTTCAGGACTGAATTATTAATTATTAGTGAGAATTACATCTTTACTACAACACTGAATACAATTTGGCTCCTTCAAATTTTTGTCTGTATATATCGTTGATTAATAGAAATATCAAAAAGTCTACATTTATTCATTTTTAATAAAACAGTAGACAATATTTATTCAATGATTTTAGAAACATCAGTAACTTTATTTTAATTACAAATTAAGGATTCTGTTTCATTTTTTGAATATTGTTAAGTAATGAATGTTATATTTAAATCCTTTTCACAGTAATGATTCCAATCTGTTTAGTGGTATAATGGTACAAAGTATCATCATCATAAACTGCATGGTGTTAGGCCTATCACCTACTGTTTGTACAGCAGATCTGGTGGTTTGTATCTCCAGGTGTTCCTGTTCTCTCCAGTCACTCTCTTTACATGTTCTAACCATTAATTTTGATTTTCTTTTATTTCTTCCATAATATTTTTTCCTTTGAATTTTTTTCTTACATCAACCTTCCTTTGTCACTCCATGTTATTCCAGAGATATAGGGAAAGAATCTCATTCGTGAGATTCCTTCCTTAAATCTTTTATTATTATAACTTTGTGTCAACATGTATATCAACCACTTAGTGAGAAACTGGAGGAAGAAAAACAGGGTATCCAGATCAGGAAAGACAAAAAGATAGATGCAATCTTATATGCTGATGATCAAACAATCATAACAGATTCTCAAGATGATGTACAAAGAGCAGTTTTTGAACTGACAAAAGAGGCCCAGAAATATTCTATGAAAATTTCAGTTCAAAAAACAAAAGTTATGGCACTGCAAGGCAAAGGACAGAAACGAGCCAAAATTGTAATAAATGGAGAAATAGTGGAAAAAATCAACAAATTTTCATATCTTGGAAATATCATGAGTGTATTTAACCACACCCAGGAGAATTTAGAAAATAAATTGTATAAATACAACAGAATCTATGGAACAAGTAAATGACACTTAGGCATAGACATGGATGCAAAAACAAAACTAAAAATTCACAATATAACGGCTAAACCAATAGCTACGTATGGCTCTGAGACATAGATAATGAGAGAGAAACAAAAATTACGAGCAGCACTTATGAGATTTTTGAGACATCTTGTATGATTTACAAGAAGGGTCAGACTGAGAAACAAAGATATTAGAAAAAAACTAACAACATAGTGCAGGAAATAGAAAACTCCCCCCCCAAAATATGGCAAGATCACCTTAAAAGAATGAACAACAACAGATGGCCGAAACTAATATGGAAATATAAACCAGAAGGGAACAGAGACATTGAAAGACCATGAAAGAAGTGGCAACAGCAGGAACACCTGAAAGACGAACTACCAAGAATACTGCACAAATAGTGGAACAGGCTGTTAACCATAAACACCACCAGTTCATGATGATGATGATGATGATCTCATTTGTGTTGCTTTAAGTCTTTGGTGATCTCTGCTTTTATTTAGAGTCCAGGTTTCTGATCCAAAATAACAACATAGGTTTGGATGTTATGCTGTGAATTCACATTTTTGTTTCCTGAGTCGTGTCCCAATGTTTCTTGACTGTTCCATTATCTCTGTTATGCTTCAGTATTTTTTCTATATCCTTTGCATTCCGTCCAAAATTGCTGCCTAGTAAACAGAACTTAGATACTCTTTCTAATATCACTTCTCTTATTACTATATTGATATTTAATTTCCTTTCCTTTAAAAGCCATTCCTGTGTTTTCTTTGTCGAAATTATCATTTCACACTCTTCTGCTGTTTCGAATAGTTCATGTGCTGCAATTTGTAGATTATCTTCTGCCTCCATTACAATTGCCAAATTAGCATAGTCAAACATTTTAATTAGTTTATTCATTGTGAAGTGTGAGAATGATGGTTAAAAATGATTAATAAGCATCATTTTAAACACCATTCATTATGATGATATGTGGTAAAAGCCAAATTTCGTTAAGTATTGAATGTTGCAGCTTCTTTTCAAATCATAAAATTGTCTTTTTGTGCGCAACATAAAGTGTTAATAATAGATGTTTAGCAAATGTTTTAATTTCATTTTCTCTCTCTTATGTAGCATTTGGTGATACGCAAATATCAACTGATGTAGTGGCTGCTTGCCAAGGAGCAGCAGCTTTGATGGGAGTGCTGGGCAGCATTTCGTTTCCTCAGATACGGAAATGCATGCAGCAAGAATCAATAGCATTAATAGGCCTTTCTTTAGAGGTATATTTTAATTTTTTCTCACTGCGAAGCTTGCATAAATGATTAAGGCCTTTAGACTTCTTTAATTACCAGTTTACTTCTCTGGGAAAACAAGAATGGAAATATGCAAAATTTGGTACTTGGGCAAAGAAATATTTATTTGTTTATTTCAATAAACCCTCTACAAAAAGTAAAATGCATAAAGACAAAAACATACAGACACAAAATTTCAAAATTTAAAGCACAGTAATAGGATCAGAGAGTAAAAGAAGTTTAAGAGAACTACAAAATTTTTTAATGTCATGATTGAAAAATTCAATCCTATCAGCATAGCAATTGGCAGTTCTAGGTAGTTTCTAAAAGATATCATAATAGCTGTAGTTTGCCATGCAAAATATTTTCTTAGAGGCAGGTTTTTCTACATGTAAAGAATACATAGGTATTGAAGAAGGCAGTAATGATTTGATGCAACTATTATATTGAACCAAATCTTACTAAATCTGAATAGTCACTGACAATGAAAGAATCCCTACTTCTCTTAGATTTGAATCATGTCTGTACTGCTTCGATTCCCTTAAGCTACAGATAACTTCGAGCCTTAACTGAACTCAAATAAATATCATGGATTTATCATTAAAGTGCAAGGTTTTCTCCCATAGGTAATTTGGAATTTCTTTAACAGGTAATTTCATTAGTGCTGTGTGTAGTATCAGTATGGGCTCCAGGTTCTCCATTTGATGCAAGTTCTTTGAGTGAGTTCCCTGATCCCTTTGAAGAAACGGGTGAAGACATTCTGGATCCAGAAGCTGAAACAAAGGTTGTTGCAAATCCAACAGCAATGATCTGTCTTTTTGCAGGAATAGTGCTCTCACGATATGGTAAGCGAATAAACTGAACTACACTATGGAAAGATAATTAATCATCTTCCACTCGTGAGTCTCGGGACACTGTGAATACAAGTACAGGGATAGATGTACTACTGTCAAATCCACAAGAGTATATTTTCTCAGGAGTATTTTTGTGTTTCCTTTGGAAAGAAGGAAGTCCATCATAAGTTTTGGATTATAAAAGATTACAACTGGTTATGTGTATTTTACCTCTAGGACGTTTAAAAAACTGTCCTAGAAGTAAGAATGCAAGATTAGCCAAATTATCTGATCAGTCGTAAGACTAGGAATAATTCAATAAAACATCTCATAAATATTTTAATTATGCCTCCAGTAGTTTCCTTCAAATTGTGAAATATAACTACAAAATGAACGATTGAGAAATCAAAATTGTATAGATAAAACTCAGAATCAGCTTTAAACCAATGTCTTAAAATATTAAATAGCCATGTGTCAAACGTGCCACTTCCTACATTTGTAAGAGCTAGCCTGCTCCTCTTCCATGATCTCTCAGGGGAAATATCTAGGAAGGGGAATTCAGGCATGGAAGAAGGAGGGCATCTACTGTATATCTGAATCGATGAGTTCGAAAACCAGTCATCTCCATAGAGACTAGCTGTGTGGGAAAGGCAAAAAATTGAATCATTCAATACTCTTTGGGGCTTTTTGGCCTCAATGGGGCTTTTTGAGCTTTTACATGACAATATGAATATTATTGATATTAACATGTAAAAATTTAAAAGACTCTGAGTGTCGCATAGTATTAAATGATTTAGTTTTTTTGTTTCTGTTGTACAATTGGTTTCTATGGAGATGGCTGGTTTTTAAAATCAATTCAATTACAGAAGAAAGTATGAATAATCCTGAAATGATTTTCCATTCATTGTTAACAAAGCAAACTCAGGCTAATTGATAAATAATAAAAACGTGTATTTAAAAAAATATGAAAGTTTATTTTATTAGATAAAATTATTATTACATTTATACGTAATTTCAATATACATATTATATTCCAGTCAAGTACAACAAAATGTGATTTCAAGTTGTTGAGTTGTGCAAAAAATGGAACAAATCATCAGATGGATGTTCTGTGGTTGTTAGCTTTTTCACAGTTCCTTATAGAAAATAACTGCTCGCAATGTGAGTAGAACCAAATACTGAGTAATAGTAACGAACAATGCAGATGGGTTGCCCGGCAAGCACAGTCTGCTGTTTCCATTCTTAGTCCTGCCGTTGCCTTCATGTGGAATTTCTCATGCAGGTGCTGCTGCTGCCCCTTTGTGATTTCCCTTTCACATTAGGACTCTTTATCAGTAAGCGAGTGCTCATGTTCTAAGAGCACGATTTGGCCTGGTCTGACTTCTACCAGTAACTGTCAAATTATTTAAGAACAGCAAATTTTATATGCACCTGGCAATCGCCAAGTCCTCAATTTGAAATAGTGGAATACAGTAACTTCAACTTTGTCAAGAATATTCCCTATCCAATACGATACCTTTGTTGGAAATCTTAATTATAATTTGCAGTCTATCAAACGATTATATTTAATTTGAATCCAAGACATCGGGTACACAATCTGACACACACGATGATGTTAACTGTCCATTGACAACACAGGTTTTCGAAGGCTGTGATAACTCATTCCTGATTGGCCCAGCTCCCACTGTCACTATGGAAACAGAGAGACTGCCCAATTGTCAATCCCAAAGTCCCATGTCTTGCAGTGAAGAGTGGCATATCCTCCTGAATGATCATATGAGCTTTATCTTCAGTTTACAAAAATGTGTACACAATCTATGATAAGAGGCCCTTCAAAAAGCATATTCACAAATCTTTAATCCTTTGCACTTGTAAGCAACAAGCATAGTACATGTCCTACAGATCGTACGGCATGTCAGAGATGCCATGAGAATAATGGCCACTAGCTCATATATAGTATGTAATGCGACATGTCCTACAACTCGTTGGGCATGTCTCAGATGCCACTCCAAAATCCCTAATTAATTTGTAGGGCTCGTCACATTTGCCCATGTACTTTTCTGGTATAAAATTTTCATTGTTGAATTGATGTGGGCTACTATTCTATTTTTAAACAATGTTGATGCAATAACATGAGAACGAACTGGAATGGGGGAATGCCAAGTATTGGCTTTGAGCTGTGCAGCCTTTTTCCATTGTCATCTTAGACATGCCTTACGAGTTGTAGGACCTCGCAGTGCTCAGAAACCTCCGATCGCAGAGTGCATTTAGGGGTGGCATGTCACACACACCCTACGAGTGCAAAGGGTTAACTCTTCCGCCTCCTTTTTTTGCAGACTCATAACACATACCCTCATTTTCCCCAAAACAAACTTTCCATATCATCCCCCTCCCCCTTTTGACTTGAGTGAAAGTAATTCCATTAAAAAATTGAGTTAAATTTTATCTTTTTATTCACAGGATATTCTCTTTATAATCTTGATAATCACAATCAAAAAAATTTGACGATTATGTACATTTTAATACAATTCTTCAAAAATAAAAGACAAGATGCACTTTTTAATTAATTTGTATCATTATTATATATATATATTTAACATTAAAAATGTAGTAAATATTACAAAAATATTCAGAATATTTATTTTTCATTAACCTCTTGCCCCCCACCCCCATTTTCATTTTCATCATAGTTGTGAGACTCCTCCCTAAAAGTGAACGTTATTTTTGAAGTGCCTCTAATATCCCTTTCACAATGTTATATTGTAATTACCTCCCCTGTGAGTATTCAGAGTAGTATGTACTTACAAAGTGTCCAGTAGATTTATCTACCAGAAATACCAAAAAGACGTTTAACATGAGAAAACACAAGTAGGAAGAAAAATACAGTAAAACATTTCATTCAAACTATTTTCCTTGGTTCTCAATAACAAGAACACATAACACTGCATTTCAAAGAAGAAAACCCCAATAACAGAAACTGTATGTATGCACTTAGCATTTTGAAATTATTTTTGTTCTATTTCCATTATCAGGTCTCTGGTTAACTGATATCACGATCACTCAGGTAATGCAGGAGAGAATTGAAGAGAACAAACGAGGAGCAGTGAACGGTGTTCAGGATTCGCTCAATATGGCGATGGACATGATCAAATCTGTGCTCGTCGTTGTGTTTCCTCGGCCTGATCAGTTTGGTCTGTTGATCATACTGTCCTTTTGCTCAGTTTGCAGTGGGTAAGAATTTATGTATTTATTTCAATAAAAAGCATACGAATCCTTTTCAAACTAGTTGTGCTACAGAATGACAAAGACTTTCTCGTATTAGTTTTCTATTTTCTTTGATCTGGGCTCGCTAGTCGGACTTGCCACATTCTTTTCCCAGCTGCCATCTATAGCTGCCCAAAGTATATTTTTTGACATTTTCTCAATTTTTGGTTTCCTAATTGTAAGACCTAAATATTACTTTAAGAATATTAAAGAAGAGTAAAACCTCATCCTAAATGTCAATTTTCATTTACAAATTTGGAGTCGGTTTTAAAGAAATGGCGTTTAAACATTACTGTAAATGTGAAATTTGAAGCTCTTTTTCACAGTAAACTATTGAGTTTTCAAAAAACTTCATTTGAAGCAGTTTAACTTACAAATACAGTAGTGTTTACAAATTGTTGGAAATGCGCATATTAACGGTGTGAGAGATCTTTCAAAACATTACATTTGTGTAATTCTTGAAAAAACAAAAATACACCCCAAAATTAATTCTACATCATGTTAAATGGTGCAAAAAGCACTATCCGCACGAAAAATTTGAAGAAAAAATTTGGAGAAGGTTTTGAGAAAAGGGCATTTGAGTGACTCAGAAAATGCAGAAATTTGAGGCCATTTTTACAGTAAATTTTTGAGTTTTCAAGGAACTTTACAAGACATCATTTGAAGCATTTGTCTTATCAAATTCAATAATGAATACAAGCCACCATTAATGTAAATATTAATGATGTGAGAGAGATGTCCAAAAATTACAATTGTGTAATCTTTGAAAGAAACAAAGGAATAAAATAAAATAGTGTCTATGCCATCTTATACAGAACATTTACCACTCTATCTACCAAAAATTTAAAGAAAAGTTTTGGAGCCATTTTTGAGAAATGCTTGTTTTTGATATTTTTTAATATTGCTTGAAAACTACTAAATTTTCAATAAAATGTACATTCCATTAATAAAAAAACTAATAATGGAGAACATTTTCAATGGAAGGTAAAATCTCTGTCTTCAAGTTTGTAGTTGTAGGAAAACACAGAAAAAATTTCAAAATTTTGCATTTTCGAAAATTTAAGAGTTAACAGTGAAAATTGGATCTATGTCACCTTTATAAGTGTCATTCTTACAATAAATTTTTTAAAAATGTTGAACCTTTTTTGAGAAATTTTTGAAAGTGTTCCAGCGGCTTCATGTAAATTACCCCCAAAGTGAAAAAATTGATGTAATATAGGAAAACATTATATGGAGGAACATTATATAGAAGTTTCACTGTATCTTCAAAATGCTCTGGAACAGATTAATATGGGTAAAATTTCAAATCACCATGCCTTCGAAAAATCTCAAAATTTTTGAGGATGATGTTAAATAGAAATCTTCCGTTTCTGAAAACATTTTTCCTATCTCAGGAGTACCACAAGGCACACACCAAGGACCTTTGATTTTTCTCTTATTAATTAATGATATAAAATTTACTTTGCTATCAATGCCTTTCAGGCTGCCTCTTTTGCTATTTGCCGATGAACTTAAATTGTTTAAGCAAAGAGGGAACGTACAGGGTTGTCTTAAACTTCAAAAAGCAATGAATGAAATATTACAATGGTCTTATGTCAATTGATTACCACCAAACATAAAAAATTGTAGAATTATGAGATTCCATGTGGGGAAACAGTTTTTAAACTATCCTTGTTACATAAGCAACCAGCTATTTGAAAGTGAATGAATATATGGACTTGGGAATTATCTTTGATGCCAAATTAAGTTTTGTGAATAATTACAATTGTATTACAAACAAAGCATTAGGCTTATTCTTTATTATTAGGTTTTATTTGTCTAAAGACCACCGACTTGACTGATTATAACACCATTAAAATTTTATATAATTCTTTAATCAAACCAATTTTATTATTTGATTCTCAGGTATGGTCACCTTACTACCAATGTCATATCCACATGATAGAGAAGGTAGAACATATATTTTTAGATTATATGGCTCGGAAAATAAAATGTACATCCTCCAGGTTATCTCATAATTATTTTCAAATACCTTGTGTATTAACATAAGTTCCTCACAATCATGTAGAACTTTGAATGACGTTTGTTATATTTTCGATTTATGCAACAATAGACTGCAATTTTCTGTTATCTGAATTATCTTGGAAAATTCCCTTAAGAAATTGTATAACAACATAACTCAGACTTTCTATGTACTAATTGTCAAAATGAATTCTTTATATCATGCACCTATACTGCAGATTATGACTAGTAAATGAATATAGTAATTTGGAAATAATACATACCGATAGAAATTCTTTTGCTAGAACAGCATAAACCAATATTCTGTATAACTTCAAATAGTGTTATGTGTCACACAAATGTAGACTTTCTAATTTACTCTCATCATATTTATTTTATGTTAAACTCTTTATAACATTGTATATTGGACAGGTTGCCTGTTATGTATATCAAAATAAATAAACATAATAGGGACAATCCAATGAGTCACATATATCGAGAGGTGATCTATTGAGCTTCTGCAAGACTAACAGTTTTGGATTTATTCTTTTGCTCACCAACTACACACATCTGACCTAACTCCTTGTTTCATCCAATGAAAGTTTAAAGAAACAATATGATTGGAGAAAGATATGTTTGGGCCCCTTGCCCAGAACATGATGTCCTGTAAGTCAGCTTTTGAATCTGTAGACCCTGAAAAAATGAAAATTAACTGGAAATCTGGATTCTGGACAATGGGGATCTCCCTTGTCAACCGAGTGCCGTTTTAAAGATCTTTCCAGCCCAAACAAACAAGAGCTTAGGGACAACTCATTCATAAACTTCTTCCTTCCTTTTGCTTGCATTTCAAGTGACCAAAAATAATGGAAAGCATGTAGCATGTAATTTCATCAGCTCATATAGTGGCTGAATTTACCCAGTTTCCTGAGATACGTTGGCCACACCTCCGAATTTTGTATATCAAACATGTAACAAACACTGATCTGAACATAGGATTGTGTATAACAGATTTACAAAAATCTACTTTAATTTAATTGTGATGACTGATAGACACCTTCATAATCAAATTGATGAAAAACCATTAAGTGTCCAAAGTCAGTCTTTTTGATGGTCTGTCATATTTAATTGCTAATAATTAAAACTCAACACAAATGTATTCTTTGGAACTGGCATTTTACGCAAAATTCCATAATTCAGTATTTTTGTATTACATTATAAGTAAGCAGCATTTATATTATTAGGAATTGTTAATGAAATCTTACAAAATCAATTTTTAAAATTTAAACAATGACAATTTTAGATTTTATTTACTGATTTCAAGTAGCTTTTCCCTTTAGTCAACCACATTGAAGGCTTTGGAAAACAATGGGGTTGAGAAAATAATTTAAAAAATGTAGGTTCTTGGATCAATTATTTTTAAGTCCAAAAATATTTTGTATCAAGAATGTGATGTTACCCAGATTTTAATTACTTTTACATGTTTTTTGAACTTGTATTGCTAGCATTTCTACTGGCTGAAATGTTCCACAATCGTGTTGTATTAGTTTAACTTTTTTAATATTACGGAATTATTCTTACATTTATGTATATAAAAGATGGATATTTTTTGTTATCATGCTAATTTCAAACGTTTTTCTTGTTATGGTGTGATATTCTACAATTCTATTGTAGCAAATTGATAGCAATTGAGTGTCTTTGCTAGATCGAAAACCAAATTTCTAGACATAAAAGAATATAAATATCAAATAGAGACTAACAAACAAATATTTTGATCCACCAGATTGATAAGCTACAGTATCTTCCACTGCCAAATCCAGCGTCTGCTGAAGGTTTCACAAGTTGAAGAATCAACAGCCTCACAACAAGCAATTGAGGCAAGCTCAATATAAAAAGGTCTCAAAATATAGTTCCAGCATATACACAATAAAAGTCCAAGAAAAGTTAATTCCTGGTTCATTCATATGATTTCACCACTTACTAGTACTACGAAAAGAATATGTCATTTGATTTAATTAATAAATTTAAAAAATTACAAATATGGATTTATTTTATTTAATTAAAATACATTAAAAGGGGTCAATTTCAATGTCCTCCCCCACCAATGGTGCTGCCACTTCAGTTTGTGGAAGCGGAACGGGAGAGGGATAGTATATGTTCGATGCACTATGTTCTTTGAAATAGTCTCCTCCATTTTCCTCATATTCTTCTCTAGAAATTAGATATTTCTGTACGATATCTGATGCAGCAAAAGTTCTTGCGCCATGCCACGCGTTTAGAGAAGGATTAGATGCTAAAGTAACATCAAATGTTGTCTTGAAAGGCCTCATTTCCTGAAGTTCCCTTCTAAGCCGCGCTTCCAAGCCAGGAAGAGTTGAGCAACCACCTGTCAAGAACACATTGGAAACCAGCGCCTCTTGATCCTCTGGAGAGAAACCACGCAGCATGAATTCTATTGTTTCAGCCAGACCTGCTTCCCCAGAACCTATCATTGATGGCTGAAATAGAATTTCAGTTGCTCGGAGCCTTTCAACTCCGACATGCAACTGATGGGTTTCAGCAGTTGTAGCTGCATTACCAGCAGAAGGATCCTCAAATTCAGGATCGTGTTGTCGCAGAACCTCTTCAAGGTCAAGGAGTTTTTGTTCCTCATCACTATCAGAATCACCACCTTCCTGGATAAACCAAAAAGGAAAAATCTTTATGCTTTCCTGACATGTATTCATGTTTATATTTGCAATCCACAAGTTTGAAGATTAATAAGTTTTCTTTGGAAAAAAGGCTGTTAAAGCAGTTTGAAGTAGGTCAACAAACACTTAAAATTCACTTACAC
This sequence comes from Acheta domesticus, assembly GCA_031308135.1. NCBI lineage: Eukaryota > Metazoa > Arthropoda > Insecta > Orthoptera > Gryllidae > Acheta > Acheta domesticus. The sequence continues at coordinate 117,639,474 of JAHLJT010002630.1, forward strand.
ACAAGAGAAAGTTCCTGAGTAAATAATTTGTACAAAGAAAGAAATGAAAGAGTCCCTAATCAATTAAAATAGACCTATTTTAATAAACTATTATGATAATATACTATATTTTTAAAAATTTTAGCATGCTTAATTAATGCTGTTGTGTTGCTCTTTTGAGAGATCTGGACCACTCTGTGCACAGTGCAATCTGACAAGTACCTGTTTTCATTCAAAACAGATACCAACGAAGGTTGATACAGTTTTGACTTACCTCTACCTCGCAATATGAGTTAAGTTGAAAATATAGATAAAACAAGACAAAGTAAATACCAATAAAAGGGTGAGAAACTTATTTGTGGGTGTTCGTGGAAATATTGAACTATTATCAGAAAAGAGTGAACAGCAGGCTCATAACTAATCCAAACAAAGATTACGAAAATTGCATTCATACACATGCTCTTTCTTGAACCTCATTAATATCACAAATATATTCAAATCTCACGTGACATGAGAAACATGAAGGTTATAATGACCTTGTTTATCGCCTTGTACACATCCCAATCTTCATCTCGCATTCCAAAAGTATCATCTCTTTTTTCCTTGCGAGCAAGCTGACTGATAAGTCGCATCCTTTCTTGCGCTGCTGCTGTTCTTCTTCGAGCCATATCTTGTCGTCTTTGTCGTCGTGCATTACGCTTATCCAAAATTTCTTGCCTGAACAAAAATATTTCATGTTGTTTGCACATGTCGCTGACAAAATTTAACATTCAATTGAAGCACCAAATTACAACTCATTTACAACACAACTTTGTATTATTTTCTACTTATTCACTGAACATTAATCAAGAGTGATATAAGGGTTCTAATGATTGAGAAGCAACTAAAACCCTGAGAACATTTTGTTGCCCAAGATCTTTAGAAGCAGTTAATAACCAAGGTATATAAAAGATAATTCAACTGTTTTCATATTTCCCTCATAACCATGATTCTCTTGATTCTGGTAAGTTACATAGCATACATCAAGCTTCATATTTCGAAGGAAATATCAAGCAATAACATATCAGTAAAAAATAAACAATAATTTTACATACCTTTTATGTCTAATGTCAGCAATCCAAGCATCAAACTCTTCTTGATCTTTCGGTTTCAATATTTTTGACTTTGTTTTAGGTTCCTAAATTAACAACTCAAGTTAAATAAGTGTACAGTCATATTATCCTTAAATAATAAAATTATTACCATTACCTCAACAATTGGTTCCTCTGTGGTATTGGCAGCAACTATTTTTTGGCGTGTTTTCTCAATTCTTGTCTGAAGCTGACCAATCATTTTTTGAAGATCAGCTAAATTGGATAATCCATAAGAATCCAAGGCTTGCTGAAATAGACAAAAAGAAAAACAACTTATGTATATCAATCAGTTTTTATTAATATTTCAGGATCAAAATGACCAAACAATATCCTTTAGTATCCTTTTATAAATTTTCATCAGACTTGACCTAATACATTAAACAAAAAAATACAGATTCAAAGAAATGTTATATCTACATATTTAAAACATATGTTGGACTATCACTTCAAATCATGTTCCAGTCCCTAAAGATATAAGAGGAATTTTCATCTCCAATCATTCTAAATGATGCTTAAGACCACTCATCTGCTTCTTAACACTTTGTACTCCTAATTCTTCAGTTCCTACATAACCGTCACCTACTGATGTACAACCTCAGTGCACACAACACACTGGTGATTTATAAGATTGATTGATTACTAGTGATTCAGGCATGTCCACTACTAAACTCATTAGTCTCATAAGTGAAATGCAATTTTTTTGCTTGGGAGGTGGTGGTGATCTTGTACTGCTGGATGGGTAGATCTGGTGCCAACCTACCACCGGCTAGCAAGGTATTCCCCAACCAGGTATCTCCCACAAATGGGGCACCGCCCCAGCTGGGACAAGCTTTAAGCTCCCAACCCCCTGGTAATGCTTGTAAGTGTATGTGTGTGTAAGGGGTGGGGTAGGATAGGTCAAGGAATAGGAAGGAAAGAATGTGTGCGGGATAATTTGGTAGGGGACTGGTACCATGGATAATTTGGTAGGATACTGCTTCGGCATTTGCCTTGTACTGATCAGAAAAACTGTGAAAAACTACAGGTCAGAGCAGCCAGCTGCTAGAATTCTCCTTCAGACAGTGACTAAACTCAACCTAGCTGTCTAGCCAGTGTCGAAAATCCTGCCGCCGTCAGGAGTGGAACCCTAGGACCTCCCAGTCAGAGGCATCAGTTGATGATCTGAGCCACCTATTCCAGTCCGGTGATTTATAAATTTGGGATCAGAAAAGTGGAGGTATTTTGATATATTTATATATCTATCTAACACACGCACACACACAGAGATATACGTGTGTATATATACATACATACACACACATACATATATAAAGAAGTGGTTCATATCACCACTCTTCTACCAGTCAAGAGTCTAATTAACTGCCTTATAAATTGAAATGACATACCTGAGATACCTTTGTATTGTTTGCACTCAATTTTCTTTGTTGGATCGCACCTTTTGTTCTTGACAAAATTACAACAAAAATTACAACAAAAAACAAACTAGAAATTGAAGTAGGGGTTCTTGCTTGGTTTCTCATGTATAGAAATTGAGATCATAATGAGATAGTATGTGAGATGCTTAATTATTTGACGTAATTTTAGTAGCCCATTAGTGGCCTAATAAATTGTACATGTTAAATTATACAACAATGGGCACAATAGAGCTCTAGCAGTTGCTTACTTCACATTTGTGAATGTTCTATCGAAATTTGAATTAATTCAGAACTTACAAAAGAATAAAAACCAAGTCCAATTTTGCAATGTTGAACCCCACTCTACCCAGCAGCAAGAAGGGTTAATTAGAAAGGAATTAAGGGAACTGCTTGGTTCTGATTGCCTGAAAGGAAATTCTAAGAAAGGAACATATCATGGAGCATTATTTGCAATAAAGATTTAATTAAAATAAAACCATTAAAATTTTGTTTCAATTTTTTGTTCTTTTGGTACTTTTATGATACTTTTATCTTTATGAACATTCGATAACATTTCACAAGGCTAGTCTACTTCAAAATTCTGAATGTTCTCCAAAAAAATTCACTTAAAACAGTGCTTACAATAGCAATGAGAACGTTAATGATATTTAATGCTTAAAGTGAAAATGCTAAAAACAATTTCCCTCCCCCCTCAAATTTACTTACTTCTTACAATTTTTGCAATCATTTTTGTACTTAAAATAAAGATTAAAAAATTCACATTTTAGGAGAAATGTGAATTGCCAAGTCAAATTAATGGAAGAAATGTAGTTTTGGGCCGTATATTTTTATGATCAACTACATTTCAAATAATTTAGTGTGTTGCTGAAAAACCTTGTACCTAACTCCATATCCAAGCAAGAAAGAGGAAAGAAAGCATTTAAACAATTACCTGGAACTCTTCTTCCTCCCCTTCTTCAACCAAGTCTTGCACTGCAAGTAACTGGTTCAACTGTTCCTCATCCTCAGCGAGCTAAAGAAACATTAATACATGCTAAACTTCATTACAAATTGATCCAGATTTACATCATGTTTTAGTATAAATACATTCAAAAAACCTTAACACTCGTACTTCAACTTAATATGTCAAAATGTCAATTTGTAATATCACAAAATGAATTTTGAATAAGCTGAAGAGACAAGCTCCCAAACATTTGGCAGAGGTCAAACGTAAAGAGAAAAAAATATGAAATTTTCTATGAACAGTAATTACAAAAAACTAATAAGGACTCCAACAGTGAAAGCCTTTGAAGCTATACTTAATCATTTTTATATTAAAAGAAAAGACAATTTGTTGCATGAAATGGAGTTTTCTTCTAAGGCTTTTGAAGAAAGTGAAGGGTGTGCGGGTATGAATGAAATTAGAGATAAAATGTGTGGAAAATTTGTATCTCATTGGTTAACCTATTTAAGCCCACAGGGTTATTTACGAACCCTGCAAGAAATATTTTTTTAAAATTCTGGTAATAAATACCATTTTCAAAAATAACACACATAGAAAATACTGTAGGACGCAATATGAAAGAAAAAATCATGCAACACATCCAGAAAAATTGACTCACAAAAAGAGAAGGGAAAATAAGGAAAATATAATAAGTGAGATGAAGAAAAGAATAGCAGACAGGCCAGAGAACAAAGCAATGGTCTTCATAGGGAAAGAAATTCAAAATTGCCACCATCCAGTCAAAACCCAAGAAAATCACATTGCTCAGCACATCACTCAAAAGTCTCAGGGTTACAATTACTAATGATATAACATGGAATGCATGTGGCTGAATGTAGTAAACCAATGCAATAAACTACTCAGGCTAGTTAAAAAGTTGTTTGTAAACATCTCCAGTAATTTACTTTAAAAAATATCAAGAGTTATGGGAGACCTTAATTGATCTATATATGGATCAAATCTATACCTGCCAGTACATAAATATTTTTTAAAAAACTCTGAGACGGTCAACTATAATACCATCATGTTTAAAGCACAAAAACTACAAAACACAAGAAAATTTCAAATTCTATTAGTCAATAGTTCAAAAGAGAAGGCATGATCGAAGCCTCCAAATTAAAAACAAACTATTCTTTGATCCTAATTTTACAATACATATTTATATGAAATCACAATATCCACCTCAGAGAACACAGCTTATGCAAAGACAGTTTCAACAAAAATAAAAAAAACAAACATTTTCTATCAAAGTCAGTGATTGACAAACAAGATTCCAAACCTCAAAAAGTTATCAACTAAGATGAAACATATTTAGAAACTGATTTGCCAACTTGCTAGATTCAATAAATTATAATGGTAGGATACTTATATTTATTTTAGATAATTATCAAAATTTGTATTACAATTGTTACCATTCTCGTCACCTTGTTGGACGCAATTAACGCATCCAACAAGGTGACGAAAAAAGTGACAAATGTATACGTATAAGAAGCGATAATTACTCTGATGAAAACTGTTCAAAGGATTGGGTGTCTCGGTAGCTTAGTGGTCAGAGCAGCTAGGCGTAAACCAGAAGACCTGGGTTCAAGACCCGGTCGAGGCAACCAATACTTTGAACAAATTTAATTATTAACATTTTTATTAATTTTGTGTAACTACAAATGAAAACTGAACATCAGTAGTAACCGCCTGTTCACTAAACAATTAAAACACATTAAACAAAATTAAAATCACCCGTTCTTCTCGTTTCCTGGCATTGATTTCCACCAGTCTCCGTGCAAGCTCACGACGCCTCTCCCTCTGCTGTTCCGCGCTGAGGCCCGGAGCGACCGGGGCAATTGTGTAAGGGAGCTGCACTCGCACCACGTGCGCTTCATAATAGTCTGTATCAGCCCATCGTGACAACTCCTCCATATAATGTTCTGCCACAAATGTTTGGTCATGCACCAACTCCTGTGAAGACAAACATGGGATGAAGCTCCAGGGCTATCTCAAAGGTAGAAAAAAATAGGTTTATTAAAAAACTTAACCCAGTGGGATTCATTGGGGAATATTATTTTTAAAGTTTAGTTTAGTCACACATAGGAGCCACCAAGTACACATAATAAACAAATATGAACATAGAACAAAGTTGCAAAAGAAGTTTGCATTTTATTGTAAGTTTATTTTGTATTTAGGTAGTCTTTGTACTTATTTGTTGTGATGAAATTAGAGTTGTCAATACCAGCAAATTAAGTTTGCATTTTATCATCAATTTACTTTATTTTCATACACTTTTCTGAATGTGTTTATTGGATTAAATTTCAATTTTTCAATGAATACTTTCATATGTAAAATTATAAGTTTTGTCATTTTATTTGTATGTTTGTACTTGGCGTGTTGGCGTGTGTACGGGCCATGGCCTACCAGCAGTGTCCCGGCCTCCCGGCCATAGGTTAAGGGGGTACGTGTGGTAAGCACAAAGACATCCCCGCACCTTATTCTGGCCTTCTCTTTCTCATCGTCACACAGCAACATATACTGGGACATTGCAAGGAAAACACACGCTTTTCATTATTATTTGAAATAATTAAAAAAAGCTTAAAACATTTTTAAGTGGGTTTTTCAAGTTGGGGGGGAGCACTGGGAAACTGTAGCCAAAAACTTGCTATCTCTGGGTTGAAGTAAATAAAATTTAATGTATCAGATATGCATGACAAGCAAGTAGTAACACTTTCTTAACAAATAATATACAAGAAACATGCAAAATAATAATATTTATCAGATTTAATTCAAATCATAATGTAATGATGAAATAACTTGCAAAAACAATAAAAGACGCATATGTGTTTTATTGATCAACTAATACTCAAACAAACTATATTTTCTATAGTAGAATGCAAACATTTTTGTCCTCTGGTTAGTTTGGATTCTACCAGTCTTTTTACCTCAGCTCGGCTTGGAGTTATAGCTGTGTAATGTGCAGGATATTTCAATTGCAGAAGTCGATGAAGATAGTTTATTATATGAAACCCTCCAATGTTTATTCGTCTTGCTCTTGTTGGATCCACTCGACCATTAATGAATGGTAATATATGGGTAGTATGGTAACTACAATTTACAATTAATGCAGTTTTACAATTGGGATGATTATGTTGGAAACTGAATAATGCGTCAACTCCGTAGCATACACTTGGTACACCGTAACATTCAAACAGAAGTTCTGACATTACTGAAAATGATGACAATAAAATGAACATACATCATACTATAAGTATAGTATCAATACTTAAATAAAAGAATAATCACAAAGCATAAACAGTCTGCGGTCTTGGAACAAATTGAACACTATTAGAGATGATTTTCTTAAAACAACTATGTGAATTATAAATATTCATTTTAATATACTCTAAAATATTTATTTAAATTAACAACAAGAAAATACTTTACGATAAAAATTATTTTCAAAACTCACAATGTCTTGAATAGTTAGGATTAAGAAAAGCTTCAGTTACAACCATTGGATGATTAACAGAACCTTCAGTATCAATTCCAAGGTGAGAAAACACGTAATCAAATACTTGTTCTTGAGCTTCAAAATGAGTAACAACATTCCTATCAAACTGGGTTTTCAACTGAAAACGCACTGCTTCTATATTAGTAATGTCATTACCTACTTGAGTCTCACCATCCTGAAGAAATAATAAATAAATTAAAAATCAGAAATATACACCTTTACTACGAACAGAATTTCACAGAGATAGAACTCACTTTCTTTCCCCTTTCTTTCCTTGGCTTTGCAATAATGTTTTTGAAAATCATTAGTGGTTCCTTGTTGATGGACCAGCCCACTCGACAATTGTAAGATCCTACAATGAAACAATACAATTGATAATAAAATTGAAAATGATTTGAGACACTAGAAATATCACCAGAATATTTACCATTATCAATAACAAGCGGAAGGGCAGAAGATCTCACAGTTTTGGGATACTGATGGATTGGATCAGGGACAGTTTTCAGGTCTTTGAGTTCAACTGTTGTCATTGTCTTGCTTGAATTGTACACTACACACTGAAAAATGGCAATTCGTTCTTCAAATTCCTTCACTCTAAATGGTGTGTTAAAAGATACAACAAAGTATGTATCGCTCTACATGAAGGTTTTCTAGGCTAATTGGCTAATATTGGCTAATTTATTGTCATTTATCTAATTTTCTTCGGAATCGAATTCAGCATTTAAACTCCAAAAACTCGAATCCTTATTTGAATAGGAGTTGATTGCAATTTATTTACAACTGTGTTTACAGGGGCACACAATAAACATACACAACTTCCACTTCATGTCACACTAATTTCAAAGCTGTCCAGGACCATCCAGGACACGCGTTGGTGAGGGCAGCACTATCGCTTCGGTGGCAAGTGTCACAAGTCGAAAACCGCGAGTTACAATTAAATCGGAATGTGGTGGTCAAAATACAGTGTGTGAGTTGATTTTCTTTTATTACCTTCGTTGAGATCTTCCTTCGTTGGAGGTTTTACTCTTCACACACAGAAAGACTTAGAAAGGTTTTTGTTTGGTACTACACATTTCAGAAGTGAGGAGTTTATTTTTCTCTAAATTAAAGTTGTATTTTCACGAAAGTTGTGTGTGGTTGGTGAAAAGTTGTGACTGGGGCAAAAGTGGCGGCAGAGACTACGATTTTTTTTTATATTCCCTACTGTACCCAGAAATCGGGAATGTAAAATTATATCATCCTCGGAACAAAAAAGACAAAACAGAAGTTGTACTTTGAAGTGAGAAAAGTCGTTACTGGCCATTAACAAGTATCATCATCTTCGTAATTCGCAGTTCAAACGTCTAAACTTTTTCCTGTCATTCTCGCATGTTTCACGTGCAAACATATGCTCATTTATGCTCAGAGCAACAGACATGATGTTGCTGCAGTGCCATAAGATCCTAATACGGACCTCTCCCGACGGTGGCAGGATTTTCGTAGCTACGTAGCTATTTTATAAGTCGAATTCAGCAGCTGTCTGGAGAATTCTAGCAGCCGGCTGCTCTATGATATAATCGACAGTTTTCAGTGGTTTCTCTGAACAATACCATGCGAAAGTCAGAGCAGTATCCTAATAAACGGGCCATGGATCGCGCGCGATCTTTCTTCCTTTTCCCAATCTCACCCTCTTACAGACATATTTTCATACACTATAGTGCAATTTTTCCATAGCCGCCTCTCAAGTAGTTATGAGGGAAATATGAAAATAGTTGAATGATGCTACGTGTTCCCTTGTGGAAGGAATTGTTAGAGGGAAGCATGAAAAGATGACCTGAGTCAAGTTAACAACTAGTAAATCTGAATCATTAAAATTAGATGAAAAATAAAATCTTTTATGTACCTTGGTTATTAACTGGTTCTAAAGATCTTGGTCAACAAACCGACCTCTGGGTTTTGGTTGCTGTTCAATCATTAGAACCGTTATATCACTCTTGATTAATATTTAGTGAATAAGTAGATAGACATCTAGCGGCACGACCGAGAAAGAAACGAAATGCCGTGGTATATTCCATCGTGAAGACGTGCCTTGAGGGGGAGCTATGGCAAAATCGCAGAATACACTACCGCACATGCTGGGAGATCAATCGAGAGCCTAGAGCTTGCCCCGGTTCAGGCGGCGCCCCGCTGGACGGAGATACCTTGTTGTGGAAAACGCAATCCCACGGGTAGGTCGGCGCAGGGTCTCGTCATCCAGCAGGGGAAGGTCATTGTCACCTCCAGCGACAAAGCATGCACTAAGCTTGCGGGACTAAAGGTCTGAGCAGTTGGCATACCCGGAATCACTGATCAATCCAAGCCACCGCTCGCCTCGTCGATTCAGAAAAGAAGCACCCCCCCCCTGCAGGCCCCGTCGCAAATGCCTCTTTCCGCGCCCATTGCCTGCCTCCATCCACTCGCGTCCTACTTCACAAAAAGGACAGCGTCATCCGTCGACAAACAACGCTTAACAAACAGGATGCATTCGCACGGTATAGCAGAGAGTAGCCAAAACGCCTAGATTCCCTTAGAAGCATTTCAACGCTATTTGTCCCACGCAAATGTCCACTCCGACAAACCTGTCCCCTTGCTGCTCAGAAAGAGAAACAAGAGAACAATCAGTATATCACAGGAATTTTATACTTAATTGTACAGTGCTGACATTTGATGGCTGCGACCAGTTGCAAAATGATAGTCATTTCGAGACAGATTTCATTATAATACAGGTTATAGACCAATCACAGGGAAGTTAACAAACCAAGTATTGGTAATTAATATATGAGAATCGTTCTAGTAAATGTTTCGAGTGTGTACATTATATTTCTCAGTTTTAAGGTCTTTTATAAGTATTTTTTCGTGGTATCATATTTAAAAAAATTGGAAAGTAATTTCACTCAGATCCTATTTGACTAGTGTAGTACGCCCTCGCAGGCGGTCTAGTAGTCACAGTTACCTGCGGCAGCACGCGAGGGTAGGATTAGGGAGCTGTCCGCTAGATAGCCTTAGCTGAATCCGCATGTCAACTGTTCTGCATGACACAAAACGATTCAATGTAAAAGTTTAATTTATAAAAGTCATAGAAAAAATATTGGACGAAACTCGATGTAATAGATATTAATACACTCTTGTGAAGTTTACGATACTCGCTCGTATCATAATGTCGTATCACTGGTATCGTAATTCCACACTCGTGAATTAATACCCGTAATAACAACATCGTTTTAGAATGTCACACTATTCTCGTTTCGTGGTCAGGAAGAGAGCTGTTCAATAATCTTACAAACCTCATAGAATGTTCGAAAAGACGGTCGAAACCAAACAAATCCGATCTCGTCCTGCGATCACGTGGTGATCGAGGAGTGCGCGAGAAAAGAACGGACAATGGAAGGGAAGTGCGGGCACACCGATCCCGGCTTTTGACGGCACAACTATAGTAAGCTTTTTATTTCTTGGCGCGTGGGATCTTGGCTTCACGATGGAATATCTCATGGTATTTCGCGTCGCTGTTTTTTCGTTCGTGCCGCTGGGAGTCTCATGATCGCGACTTATCGAGCAGTGCTGGCGATCATGTGACTCCTAGCGATACAAACGAGAACGTCGCAAAATACCGTGAGATATTCCATTGTGAAGATAGGACCCCACGCGCCAAGAAATATAAACCCAAGTATAGTGGGCAGTGGTGTAGTGTGACTCGCACGTTTGGGGATGCTCAACAATAATACACAAAATGTCACTGACACCTACTTCATCTCACAGGCGAATGCAACACAAGGCAGATACACTGGAACCACTTCCACGATCTCGATTGCTTTACTGCTCGTGCTCGTAGGCGCTTCACACAAAATCCTCACAGTAGTGAGGACTGCCGATGTCTTGAAAGTAAATTATACAATGGCTCAGCTTCAATTCTTAAACGCGAATGGCAATGAGACCACTTGTTAATTTATACATTGCAGACTAAAATAATATGTAATCTATTTAAGGGATAATTCAATTTCTTGGATATTAATTAAGAAATAGTAGACAGGCACTATTTCTACAGTTTGTGCCCATGACCAAGCGGGGACTCCCGAGTGAGAGAGAGAGAGAGAATTTACTGACCGCCTGAAGTGTGCTGCGCTCTCGTGCACAAACGAGTTTCTTTCCGCAGTGGAAGCTAGCGTAAAGCAGTCGGGTTTCCCTGGGCCATGGATGAAGAGGGGAGAGGGGAACCTCGCCATCTGCACATGCGTCATTGCTTGTCGCAAACTCGCGGCAGACGCTAGAAGCATTTTAGCGTCCAAGCAATCACAAGCCAGCTTCAACAACCCGCCGAATTCAATCATAGGAAATCAATTTAAAATTAATACAAAACGTGATTCGCACAACGGACCACTTGCAACACTATCAGTACAGTGTTTAGGGTTCTTTATTAATATTATATACGGGGATGCTCAGCATCTCAGCGTCCCCTGACGCTACGCCACTGATAGTTGGTGGCGCTATCTAGCGCTGCGCGGCGACCGAGGAAGTCTCAGGAGAATCCCAATATTCTGTCTTCGTCTGACTCGCTGCAATGTAATTTTATGAATTTCGCTTGTTATTGAAACTATACAAGTTTAGTCAGTCACAAAGTTCAGCCAGAAAGCACAGACGTTCAGCTGGCCAGCAGTTTGCGAACGTTCTTGTGTATACGAATGTGGGTCGAAGAACTTTCATTATTGCAATATATACCAGGATAGTGAAATTTTCGAAACAAAATAATTTTATTTGTGTGAAACGTGTTGAAGCAAAGCAAGCTTGTTGCAATGACCTGGAGTCGAACTTAAGTGCCCAGTGGAAATCAAAGCCACGCGGGACGTGTATATACCATACGCGGACACGACGCATACAAGTATGTAATGTTTCAATATAAACTTTTATTTGAATTGCCTACATCTTATTATATATTCGTATTATAAATTTTGGAAATTTCATTTCCATCATTCGGTGGAGGTGCAACCTCCACTCTGTTGGGACATCAGCCGCCGTTGCAAAATGGCAGCACTAACTCGGTTTTCTTAATTTTGGACTAATTCTATTTTTTCGAAAACCCCTTCAATTCACCTGATCGTTTGACAATACATTAAAATTAGTGCCCAAGGCGTGTTTGTTATGAACTCATTAAAGAACCGTTTCATGAATTGGCGAACAAACGTATTTTAGCGTACAAGCCATTACAAGATGAAGTTGGACTCAACATCATTTAGAATTAAACAACATAAGGTGTTTTGATAACACCTTATGTCAGTGATGTCAAGGTAGATGCCACCAGCAGGTTTTGAGTGGCCCGGGTAGCACAACGAAATCACCCCTCCACGCAGTTTATCACCTCCCCGCAAGAGCGCAGTAGGCAGTCAACCTGAACGCTTTTACGCTTTACACATGAAATACGATAACGAGAGATTTATATAAATAAAATTGAGAACGCTTGTAGTTATTTTTATCTATGTTATTACTTTTATTATTCTGTGCATATTCTCTTTTTTTACACGCGACGTCACCAAGTTGGAAAACGATGAGGTTACTTCTGATACTTTCCTTTCCCGAGAGCTAGTTGGCTGAGAAGTTCGTGGCAAAGCATCTACCATGGATGAATACTGATGCTACTGCCACCAGTAGGAGACTTTGACATCACTGTCTTATGTTGTCAGTAAATATATAAATATTGATAATTAAAATTATGTAAAAAATAAAATGTTATGTACTATACTGCGATTTTTCTAGGAAGGACTCTCAAGATAACTCAAATCCCATCTTCGCGATGGAAATGTCACGGCATTTCGCGTCTTTCTCGGTCTTGCCGGTAGAAGTCGCATGATCGCAAGCGGAATGACTGAGAAAGATGCGAAATGCCGTGTGACATATTCCATCGCGAAGATGAGATTTGAGTTATCTTGAGAGTCCTTCCTAGAAAAATCGCAGTATACGGACTGTAACTGCTGCTATTGACCTCGGGCGACAAAAGCCCTCAGACCAAAGGTCCTCGGGGTTTTTGTCGCCGCTAGATCTTAATTTCTTATCTTAATTTCTATTGAGAATGATCTGCTTTCTGTTTTCTGAATAGAACTGGAATGTCCAAATGAAATCAATGCCATCGCCAACAGTTCAAAAGGTATGTAGCAAACCGATTCATAATCATAATTCTATTCGAAATTCCCGCTCAGTGGTTTACCAAAATGGAACAGTGAAATCCGACGATGACAGGAGAGTGTACACTCTGAGTAGAAGCGACGCCACGCAGTGATTGCTCCGAGCTTGTAATTTTACTTCGATGTATGTTCGCGCCATTGTGCTATAAAACCACTGGTTGTCTTCCAATATTAGTGTGCGTTGTCTGTTTATTTTTATAAAGTTTACGTTGTAAATGAGTATAGAATAGCAAGGATAGAAAATGGTGAAATTTTCAGTAGGAGACAAAGTCTTCGCCAAAGTGCGCGGGTATCCTGCTTGGCCGGCGAGAGTTGAAGCCGTTGCTGATGCAACGCCAAACAAAGTGAAGTATCATGTGTTCTTTTATGGTACTTTAGAAACTGCTGTATGCAAAAGCGAAGATATTTATCCATATGCCGAAAACAAAGAAAATTACGGGAAGCCATCGAAACGAAGGCTTTTTAATGAAGGTCTAGCCCAAATAGAAGGTCGAGCTCCTGTGCCTGCAATTCCTCGCAGGAACAATGCTCAGAACGAAGGAGATGACGAGGATGATGAGGAGGGAACGTTGGTTATTGATGAAAACCCTGCAGCCAAGTACGGTAAGCCAATTAAGAGGAAGCGCGACAGTGATGCCACAGGTGACCATGGTGACGAAAAGTTGAATGTAAGTGGGCCCTCAACTTCAACAAGTGAGGTTAAAAACAGACGTGGGTCCCTTCCTGCACAAAAACGCCTAAAGAAAGATAGTACTTCCTCAAGCGGAGATGCAAAGGGTAACGATCAATCCCCATCATCTAAACAAGAAATAGTAAGTCGCTCAGGCCGTAAAATCAAACCAAAGCGATTTGCAGATGAGGAAGCTTTTAACAGTGCTTCAGTTTCAGCATTTCCAGAAAATGCTAAAGAAGCTTCTGCAACTGGAGCAACAAACTTTCCTCTGAAAGGAGTAAACAAAAAGGATGCAGCAGCCAACTTGTTGATCAGGGTGAAGGAGCGGAGGAAAAAACAACTGGAATTTTGGAAGAAGGAATTGGAAATGTTAAAACAGGAAGAACGTTTGAAGATTGAATTCAATATTAAGAAACCAAATCCAGAGCAAGGTCTTACGATTTTAAATGAATTTCATCATATTGGTATTGAACCTCTAATGTTGAAGAAGCATCCTCAGGTCTTGGAAACCATAAAAAAGCTTTGCAAATATGTTGGCAATCCCGTGGGATGGAAGTATTCCAAAGAGCAAAAGAAGTCATTTGCAGCCATATGTGAAAAAGTTAAACAAAAGGCGAAGGTTATAATTGATGAATTTGCAGTGATGTTTAATGTAACTGATGTAAGTACCTTTCATGATGTTTTCTTAGAAAGTGTTGCAGAATTGAAGAACAAGACAAACAAATGGGATCAGAATAAGTTTCTAGCAATGGTAGAAGATCCTACAGCTAAGCAGGTTGAAAATAAAAAAACCGATGTTAAGAAGACAGATGTGGAATCACGTTACAGTAGTGATGCTGAAAATGGTTTACAAGAAGAAGAATGATAATGGCCTCTCAATCATGGTCATGGGGGAATCTTTGAAGTCAACAGTTCGGTAAGGATGTTATCTTGTGCAATAATGATAGCATTTCCATGTCATTTGTTATTTTATATAAGAGATTTTGAGGAAGCAAAACATCTCTTCCTCTTTGAAAAGGAAAATGTATGTTAATTAGTGTTTGGACTGCAAAAGTTTGTACAGGATTTTTTTCTGTGTGCACTGCTAAAACCCAAAGATTGTGGTGACATGAATACATATGTGGAGTATTATATGAGTTACAAATTCATTTTGAAAATGTAACTATCATTAAAACATAATGAAAAATACTGAAAATATGTTAAGAATGAAATTGTTGTGAATGGAAAACATTCCTGTTTATTCATCAACATGTTAATGTGTGTATATATAAACTATATAGTGTTATGTTCCCAAATGAAAATGTAATAGGTGAACATGTAAAGATATGTGTACATGGCATTTGAAAAAGTTAGAAATTTTGATATGAAGAAAATAAATAATAATTTCCTACAGTGATTTGATTCCTAGGTTAATTGAAACAGGGTAGCACCAAAGAATTATTGAGTAATCATGAATTGGATTGAAATGTTTCAAAGTAAATGAGCGATTCATGAGCTGTTCTACGAAGATTATGTCAATATTTTAAAATGATATAACTCTCCAATTAAGAAATGAACTGTTCCAGAACTCTAATATTTTGAGGACATTTTCTTGGTAATTTATTTTGAAAAGTGCAATACTAGGACATTAGGATTTATTACAATCCTGGAAAATATAAATTCACAAGGTTCCTTTATATCTCGAGATATGGTTTTTGTCATTTGTGATTTGAAAATTTATTTTATATCAACTGTAAATTTAATTACATTCTGTTTGTGATGTCTGGTTTGCAAGTTCAAAAAGAGCAATTGTGGAATCCCATTGTCTGACAATTTAGCCTCAAATGTAAATTGAGTAATAAAACCACCTTTGTGTACAAATATAAATCATTGGACTGAGTTAATTGCTTACTGGAATTTTTTTGTTTTTCATTCCAGTTGAATTTATTTACAAGAAATACTACCTTGCTAAATATCTATAATTATTACTAGTATTGTCCTAACATTTTTGTAGGATATACTTTTCTGAATTGGACATTCTATTTTAATAAAAAGTGTGTTTTTGCTTATATCAAGTTGACCTTTTGCTATATGGACAGTATTGAAGGTACTTTCTATGTGCAGTTTCTCAAATAGGTAATGCAAAGAAACCAGGTTGTAGATCTATAATTAATAATAATGGAGTTATTGGAAATCTCTTTTTCCATAATTTGTAATTGGAAACATTTTATGTTGATCTTCTCTGGAAGGAATTACATTCCTTTTGTTAGTAATATGTTCACTATTCTGTAATACTACAGAAGTACACAGATCTGTTTATTGTAAGATGTTTTCAAGTTTTATTATAATCTTTATTACAGTTTATATAATACAGTGTTAGTTACCAATTTTATTGACATGTTTGCATTTGCAATTTTCTCACTTATGTTCAACGCTGTTGGTAGTGCTTTGGCTTTATTTGATAGATGATGTGAATGAGATTTATGAAACCTTCCATATGTAAAGGAATAGAAGTGATATGCCAGTGCAAATAGTTTTTTAGCTTTCTTTTTCAATGTAAGTGTTTTGTACCAAAAATAAAAAGAAAATTTATGTAACATGTTTTATTATCTGCTCTCCCTGTTCTGCTGGTAAACGGTTATTGTCATGTAAGTTTAATGAGATTTCTGTGTTACAAATCTGTAAACTTTTGTACATTTCTAGAGAGATAAGAATATGTAGTCTGTGAGTTGCATTATGAAGAATTAAAGGGGGTAAAAAACAGAAAAACTAAATTTCATTCTAGAAGAAAGATACAATGTATCACCACGAAAGTTAGAAAAATGCAAAGGAACTAAGCACAAAGGATATTGCACTCACTTCCTGAAGATCTTGGTCTGTTGTATTTCTCTCAACTGTTGTGATGTAAAATAATTGATAATTTGCGAACGAATTGTATGACTCAACAACAAAAAAAAAAGTTCATTCTTTTCTTAGAAATGTATGCCTACAATGGCAAATGTCTGAAGAAAACTTTTCATTGTTTTAATGCCTTTGGGAAAAAAAATGAAATGAGACTGGGAATTATTTGAGCATAAAAGTTGTCCTCATGAGAAATCTAAGAGGAATTTACTAAAGAAAATGAAATCTGTGGTCGGGGGTAAAAGTTCTTAATTCAATTTTTGGCAAAATTGGGTTAAGTACTAAAACTACAAGTTAAGTATCTATATTTTATTTTAGTACAACGATCGGATTCAAAAGTTACCTTTTTAATGACAAAAACACATTGAGAAATAGCGTTGACCATAGGAAAAAGCATTGGTTCAGTAATCTAACCTTTGTTTTCTCCCAACTAAGATTTTTGACTTGGGAACTTTTACCTCCTGACCACAGAAATGTAAATTATAAACTTGTATGCAATATTAAAAATAATTCTGGGGCATCACAAAACTGAATTGTGTCCAAACTAAAGTTCTTGGGTATTTAAAATCCTAATAAATAAAACTAGTTTATTGTTATAATACTTTCATATAGTGGACTTTTTGAAAATTGTTGCTTTGTTTTTCAGAGAAAGTATTGACTACATCCAATTAAAATTTTTTTTTTAATTAAATTGGATTTTCCAATGAGAAAAAGATTAAATCCAAGTCTTTAAAAGTTCTTGTGAAATTTACGAGGTGCTAAATGCATGTAGAATTCGATGCATTCTCAATAATTTTTAAATTTTGGATTCAAAAACCATATTTTGTTCATTGGCCTTCCTTTACAATTCAGTTGGCCTTAAATCAACAAGATAGATAGGAACACACAATTTTCACTTGAAAGAAGCAAAAAATTTCAATACAGTGGAACCGCTCATAAAGAAACCCATTTCAGGTCCTGTTCGTTGCCAACTATTGCGCATCATTGTGGTACTTCATTAAAATTCGGTATTGTATATATCAATATCTACCACGTGTAATCACGTTACAATATGTCCTACTTTATTTGCACTTTCATTTCTCTCACTTTCTTTTTTCTCCCACAATGTGGATATCCTGGATCCAAGGGCGATGGTTAGAAGGAGATTTTCTTATTTTGTAAACAATGCCTTCCATTTGTGAAGCATTTTTATGTTAACCCAAACTTCAAAAATCATAGTCATGCTAAGCCAATATGAAACAAGTTTCTTTCCTATTAAAAAAAAACAACAAAAACTTATCAGTCTAACAACTTCTGATTAGTGAAATATTAGTAGCTAACAGAAAGAATTCTATTAACTATAGAACTTACGAAAATACTTCTGTCACAATACAGTGCCAGAATTTGAATGAAATTACCAAGGAATGGATTTCTATGTAAATGCTTATTCACTAAATAAGCTAATATCAATACTAATTTGCATTATCTTTGTTTCACAATGTGAAGAGTAGAAAAATTCTACTTTTATTTTCCTTATTTTGGGTTTTGGCATGTATTTGAAAAAAAGGGTCTATATTTTCCATATAGCATATTAAGCTCAACAATGAAATTTCATTAAATATTAAAAATGCATCTCCACAAAAAGAACTTACAAATTTTCAGTAATTACTTAAAACACTTTTTGAAACTGGGAAGAATTGACAATGGGAAAGCAAGTGAAGAAACAGTTAATGTGAAGAACAGATCTGCACTCTGGCCCTGATGCTCTGACGGAGGGGTCTGAGCGTTCCGTGAGGTAAAGGGGTGCATGGGAGGCGATGAATTGTCGGATTTGTTTGACAGATGACCTTGAGACCTCAATGGTCTGTGCAAAATGCACCTCGTTGCAGTATACTCTACCCCTCTCAAGACAATGAGTACCATTTTAACCAGTTAAACCGATGTTAAGACAAAAAAGGGGAAGTTGTGTATTTGAATATTAAAAACAGCTTTGAAAATAAGTAACGAACATGCTTTCAGTAACACGATAATTTTCAGTCTCGAAGTACACAATTGTCACATATTTTACTAAAGCTTACAAGTAATGCGAAAACTTTTTTACTGTTGTTATGCCACTTCAGCATTTGAAAATTTCATTATTAATGCTATTTTTATTTTTTGACTCATTTTTCATCCATACAAATATACATACTGCAATGATCTTTACTGCCTAGATATGTTAATAATGTATTCCTTAATTTGTATATGCTTTTAAAATATATATCCTGTTAATTCCTTTTTATCCTTAAATTTATTGTAGTAACAAAAAAAATCTTAGTTTTGGAAGTGTCAAATTTCAACTTTTATGCTCAATTATTATTTTAGTAATAGATAAAAAAAGATTTATACAGAGAACTATTTCATACAACTCCTCGCAAGAAGCCATTTAAGATCAAATTATTTATTTACTTATTTACAAGAATAAATCCAGCTGGTAGAACCCATTACAGGATATTTGTACATGAATTAATGGCGACAGTATTCACGTAACTTTTTACATAGTGTCTCAACTGGATCAGCTAATAAGTCAATGTCACCAGCATACCAAGCAGACATATAATTCAAGAGATTAATAAACACGTCCCTCTAAAATTTTAGAACAATTAGATAAGATCAAGATAGGTCGGTAATTTGTGACGTTACGATCTCCAGTCTTTAAAATAGGACAAATCTCAGAGATTTCCCAAAAGCTCGGAAACGTACCTGACAATAATCTTAGAAACTAGCACGAACAACGGTTCTGATAGCGATTTTGAGCACTTATTTAATAATAAAGAAAGTAAATGATCAAATCCTGAGGTTAATTTAACAGGAAAATCACTCAACTTATCCACAATATAGTCAATGGTAATATACATTCTTCGACCAATATTTCTCAGTAGTTGTGTGTGTAAACATTACTAAAGAATTCTGCAAAAAAGTTAACAATAGTCACCAGATCAGAAGAATGACAATTATTATAAGTAAGCGAAGATGGGATTCGATTAGATCTAGATTTGTTAACGCTCAAGGACCAGAATTTTTGCGGATTATTCTTCAAATACATTTCATTTCGCTCATTAAACTCTTCAAATTTTAGTCTTAATCTGACGCTTAATTAAATTACCAAGCGCCCTTATCTTGACCTTAAGGTCATTGAGATGAGTGATTCTATATATTTTCAATAATTTCTTTTTCAAATTAATCATACGAATTATGTCCCTGGTCCCACTGCAGATATTTGCTCATATTATTTTTCAAAATTGGAGCATTAATATCGATAATATCATTTAATATACAATAAAATTTCTTCACAAGTAAATCAATATCATTGATACCTTCAACTTCATAGACCCAGTTAATATCAACAAGTTGGCGATTAATCTCATCATAATTAGTCTTATAATAATTACAGTCTATTGGAATTGGTTATGTCTTCTGTTCGGAACATGAAGACATAAATCAAATTTAAGAGGTGGATGATAGTCGTCAACCGCATAAATAGGATGTGTGACATCTAATAATTCACAACAAAAATTACTAAAAATTAAGTCCAACATCCCATTGTTATATTTCAATTCGTAATTAATTTCAAAAGTGCTGATTACATCTGTCCATCCTTAAATGCAGTAATTTAACACTAGGAAAATATAATTTTCACTGCACTCTTCTTTTCCTTTTAGGTTAATTCATACTCACTGTATTGAAGTAAAATTCAACATCAAAAAGGTCACACCCAAATTTTAAAATGTATTTTGAATTAAACCAATTCTATCATTTTAATTATTTCCATATTCTGCTGTACAACTTAACAAAACTGTCATCATATTAAATTTTCCCCATTTCCTTTTGGTTGCAGACACCCTTGGCAAAAATTAATAAATTATTGACCCCCTCATAATAAGCATTAATCAAATTAATAAAACTGAATAGCCCTCCATATCAAATACTTCACTAATTATCAAAAATTAAGTTTTTATTTACGCTTTAATAAAACAAAAAATTAGCTTGACAAACATCATTTAAAATCTAAATCTGCACTGATGGATATTGATGTACTAAAATCTCAAGTCTTTTGACATTTCTTAAGAGTGGGAGCATATTTTCAGCAAATACAGATGTCTATAACAACATTTGATGTAGTAATCATATTTATCAAGTGTCAGTATCAACAGCTCACTACAATAAATTCACATTCCATATGTGTATGTTACTTTACAATGAACTTCGCCTGATGACATTCAATGATTAAAATCAATACACCAGTTTTAAGTGTCAAGTAAAATATTTTCTGCAGTGCAACTTCTTATGTAATTTGAGATATCAAGCATCAAAAAGCAAAGTAATATTTGGATTCCTCTTTTTCTTTTAAAGGATTGCTCTTCAACTACTAAGGTCCACTAGCGACCACTGTAAGTGACATTGGGGGTAACAGTAAACAGACACACACAAACATCCACGCCTCAGGCAGGATTCAAACCCACGACCCTGCACGCACAAGGCAGCTACAGCTCTTCAGCCTAGCAACCTCGACTATCCAGACTGACTGGCACACTATTTGGATTGTATAATTCTACAAGATTTAAGTATTGTACCTCAGCTTTTCTATCAATGAACCCCATCTCAGTTGGGTCTCTCTAATCCTTTAAGCAAATGTCGTTATGGCACCTTGTTTTGTTTCTGGACATAAACATAACTTTATTATCTATGCCCATTTTCCACCATTAGATGGGAGTTATTATTATTCAATTAAAGGTTCTCCACACTCTGGCAGTACGTAAATTCCTTCAAGAGGAGCATGATGACACATAATGGTCAAAATCTAACTGCTTTGCCTTTGTACTTTTCATTACATGGGAGAAAATATATTTTTATCAATTCTTGTCAAAAACCGCTTGCTACAACCTATATTCAACTTAATATGCATGGAAGTCAGGGGTAGGGATCCAAGAATTTAAGAAAACAATACAGAATACGTCTCCCCATGACAATTTTTTACACCAGTAAGTCCACAAACTGAAATTACTTTGTTACGATGAAAACAAAGAAAAGCATGATCAAATTCCTCTCCGTCCTCCCATGCCTCTTGAGTCTGAGCACGGAATGGTGTACTTTCATCCACACTGCACTTGCATTGACTTTTTGGAATTGACAAAGCAAGCTCAGATGTGCTTAGCTTGGTTTCATGTAAGAATTACCGTTTTCCACAAGACATTTTCAACGATGAAGAAAAGGTAAAACTGCATCAACTGTGACCCCAGGAGTAGATCTACCCCTGGAATGGCTAGTACACACAATCACTGAAAATAGAGATAAATAAAGTTTATTCTCTTCACAAAAAATTATTTATTTCACTTCACGTAAAAAATTATCTCTAATATTTCTAATTACAGCTTATTCAATTAAAGAAAATTAATTTTTGTAGTAACAGGTACAAGACAACTTCTACATTTATGAACCTGGTTCAAAAGAAAGTAAAATATGATCTTTTAGAAAAACTTAACACATGTCACTCAAAAAAACTCTTTTCAGATCTACTGGCTGTGACAAGTATTCCATGAAAACAACTTAAAAGTCGGAATTCAATTTGCAGATGTTAAATGCTCCAAAATAGGGGTCAATAGCAGTTATTAGTCATAAAATTTAGAACATCTCTTGTAACACTCCATAAAATTCAAAGTTCATGTCTGTTTTTTCACTCTGCAGTCCAAAAACAGAAAGATTTTTAAAAAAACAATACCACTGAAGTAATTGCTCATGCCAATTATTTCACTCTGCTGCACAAGACAGACACTATGGAAGAGCAAAGAAATTCTATATAACCACACAAGGCCACTGTCTATTACACTGTATTTATTAATAAAATCTCATGAGGAATTATCACCGGTCTCTTGCCTCCTTTTAGTCCTTTGCATTTCCTTCATACAAGTTTATGAAGAGTACACACCACAAACCGCACTCGCAATCCTCACAGTCTTGCATATAACATTTTTAATATAGGATACAATAATCATCTTTTATCTTAACAGAATATAAATGACAGTCAAAGAAACTCAAAACTAATGAAGAACACATTCGTATCATCCAAGATCACGGTGGGAATTTTTCTCATGTACACAAATCGTACAATATTCCTTACATTCTTCCACCGTTCTTAAATTTCAAGGAACTAATGATTTATTCAACCTGATCTGCATCTTCAGATGTTGGATCACTTGAATCCAAATTATGATGTGAAGATTTTTCATAGTTATCATCTTCCACTTCATCTCCAGAATGTGCCCTTTCTGAGTCAGAATCTGCAGCTGCATTTGTTAGTGGACTGCTTCTCGTGACACTTCCTTGGACAGTTCCATCCGACTCACCATCTGACTGCTCTCTCTTGGAAGAGTCGTCTGCTTTTGATTTTCGAGATTTGCTTTCCATTGTTGGGTCCACCACCAAAGCATATATTTTTTTCATAGGCCAATCTTGAGTCTTCCTCTGAAAATCAGAGACACCATCAGCAAAAACTTGCCAAAAAGTGCGACCTTCGGGAACAGTGAACATTGCCTTGAATTTATTGTATACAAATTCTGCTTTATTTCTAATTAGAGAAGCTTGAGAACCAAACTCTGCCTTCTGTTCCGCTGTAAAATTCCATGCATCAACATTTCCAACATATCTTCGAAGTCTTTTAATAGTTTCTACAATATGAGGATGTTTCTTGAGCATAAGAGGTTCAAGTGTCAAGTTACACATATCCTCCAATAAACCCAAACAATGTTCTGGATTTGCTTTGGAAAGACTCAGATGACCTTTAATCAGGGCATCCAATTCTACCATTCGAGCCTCACTTTTGAGCCACTTCAATCGTGCCTTTCTCTTTTCCATTGCTTCACTCCACACCATCATTTTCTTTTCTTCATCCTGGCGAATACGTCTTCCAGCTATCTGATTTTGAGCAGATTCAGCATCTTCCCTGTGATCATGGCTCTTTTCTCCACTTCTTTCTTTCTCCGCCTCTGCATCACTACCACTGTGTCGAGTCGCAGACTGACGTCTCTTGACACCAGCACCAAATGCATCTAAAGGCACGATTTTGGTCACAGTAATACCTGCTTCAACAGGACTTGTACTCGTATGGTCAAAAGTTTCTTCATCAGCAAATTTCTTTGGCTTTATTTTACGACCGGACCTACTAATAATTTCAGGTTTGTTGGGTGAAGAGGGACCCTCTCCTGTCTTAGAATCTGGAGTGCTTGGGCCACCACTCCCACTCCCGCCGACAGTTTCTCGGGGCAAACTCTCCCTTTTGGAGCGTTTTGGTACTGGAACAGATGAACGTTTGCGTACGATAGATCCATTGCTGACAGCGATGGGAAGTTTACCATCGTTTTCTTCAGTGCCACTTTCCCGTTTTCTCTTCACAGCCTTTTTCTCTCCGTATTTCACCGCAGGATTTTCGTCAATTACCAAATTTCCCTCTGCATCACTATCCCCTTCTTCCCCGATTTTCCCATCATTTTTTGGCATTGTCACCGGAGCTCGCCCTTCGATTTGTTGAAGAGCTTCATTAAATCCTTTTCTTTTCAATGGTTTACCGAATCTATCTTTGTTCTCTGCATAAAGATACAAATCTTCAGCCTTACACACTGCTGTTTCAGACGTGCCATAAAAAAATACATGATATTTCGTTTTGTTAGGAGTAGAATCTGCGACACCTTGTACCATTGCGGGCCAAGCAGGATAGCCCCTAACTTTCGCAAATACTTTGGCACCCTCAGAAAATACCTTCGCCATAACTATTCGTGAGAATCCGAACGTTCACCTGAAATTTGCACAGACACTCTCAATACACAACCTCAATTCTGGTATGAGGAAATCGGAACACCATCAATTAACACTAGATGCACGTCACATACGACTGTAAGCACAAACTTCACATTACCGGTTTGGCGCGCGACACACGCAACAACAAGTCGCAATGGCGAATTTGCAAGGAGTTGGTGCCAAGAACGCACACAATCAACTGTTAAAACGTGGCCAAAGAATAACATTTAATACAAACATATCTTTACAGAGTTGAGAACGGGTAGTTTCCAATTTTTCCGCTAGGGTCTGACTTATTGACTAAAATTAATTCACTTTCGTAACTATTCTCTCCCGAATTTCAAAGGAGAATTGCGCGTTTCAATTAAAAAAATATTTTGACCTAAAATGCGATCAAAAGTATGCATTGAGCAGGTTCAACATTTTTTTTTATTAATCGCCTAGGTCAGGGATGTCCAAAGGGCTTACGGGCCACATATCAAATTCTAGTTATACTTCGGTTTTTCTTTCTTGGCGCACGGGGTGTGTGTCAACAAAATAGAATCTCTCACGGTATTTCGCGTCGTTCTCAGTTGTGCCACTAGGAGTCGCATGATCGCGACTGTATCGAGCAATGCTGACAGTCGCATAATTCTAAATCGTAACCAGCTATATCCTGGGGCCTCAAATTGAGGCTTCTCATTGGTCAGAATTTTATAGCTGTTCCAAGTAGTAGGCTTGAACACCAGATGGCACGAGCAAAACAATTCTTTGCGGATTGGCATGAATTGCGAGACTCGACTCCTGCTGCCAGCCAGCGGCAGCAGCGGGCAGCAGAATTGATTCAAGGCTTACGACGAAGGGTTATATTTGTATAAGGATTCATAAAATATTTTTTCTAGCGGAGTAAGTACACATTACCATTGTAAGTACACGTGATTTTTCGTAAAATATAATTTACCTCTAGTTTTGATGAAAGGTTTTCTAAAATCGTATCGTATAGAGGATGTAATCAACTCGGCTAATAGAACCTTGGGGTTTAGTAGAAATTTACGCTCTATTCCAGTAATGAAAACACTGTTTGTTACATTAGTCCAACCTCAACTGAAATAAGAGAGTATCATCTGGTCGCCAGATGCTAGGAACTACATAAAAGCCTTGAGTCCTGCCAGAGGAGATTCAGCAAATACTTAATTTTTACAATAACTGGTTACTATCCTCCTAGAGGCATGTTGTTTATACCATATATTTCGTCTTCTAAGCTTGGAGGACAGGCGCAAAGCCTTGAAACGCAGAACGACAAACAGAAGTATACAAGATCAAAGCTGCTGCCGCTGGCAGCAGGAGTCGAGTCTCCCAATTCATGCCAATCCGCAAAGAATCATTTCACTCGTGCCATCTGGTGTTCACCAAGCCTACTACTTGGAACAGCTATAAAATTCTGACCAATGAGAAGCCTCAATTTGAGGCCTCAGGATATAGCTGGTTACGATTTAGAATTATGCCTGACAGTCATGCGATTCCTGGCGGAAAAATGGAGAACGACTCGAAATACCGTGAGATCTCTTCCCCCATACGCCATATACAGTTTTTTGACCAAATAAATAAACAAACAAATAGACTCTTACGCTGAAGCATACTAATAGTTCTTAAATACTTCTCGTTTTCAGAACTTTCCCTTGTATCACTAAATTAACATACACGTGTGGCGGTTTCGGCTGCACGAGATCTTCGAAAGCTCTCCCAACTCAAGCTATTTAACCTTTCTCATATTGCAATTCAAAAGGTAAAACATAAAGAATTACATTTTTTTTGTTTTCACATTTTGTAATTTATGTACAATCTTAACATTTTGCAATCAATGTACAATTTTTAAATTCAGTTAATTTGTGAATTGGAAATAACACAAATTTAAAATGTAAATGTTTATTTTGTTTTGTCGTTTTTGCCCTTAAAAGTAACATTTTCCTTTAACATTCGAATTAAATGATAAAAATGAGCTATTAGATGGGAAGAAAACTGCAGCTGGCAAACATTTAGTTCACTCTTTATTACCAACTAGTTTGTTTTTGTAAGTGCTGGCTGGGTTACTTCCAACACGTTGGACAAACTCAAGAATGGGTAGTTAATTGCCTGGGCTTAATCGCTCTTTCTCGTACTAGTTATTTTCCAATCTCTTTGCTCTGGGCTAACGTTTTGGTTATGCCCCGCCCACTTCCCAGCCGCCTAAAAGTAATTTTTTCACTTTTTTCAAGTTTTCAGTACCCTAGAACCGAAACATGATTTTAAAATACATACATTTTCGTTGAAAAATCGGAATCTGTAAAATATAAATGTTCGCTTGAGCGTTTCTGAAAATCCGGGATTTGAGCTCATTTTACAGAAACTTTTTGAGTTTTCGAGGAACCACACGACGTCTGCGACCGCCGACTTCTACTCCCTGGGTCCTGTCAGGCGTCGCTTGGAACTGCTGACTCGTTGGTTGCTGTACTTCGACGATTTACCTGTGTGCGGGCACTGAGTGATCGCCTTTTGTCCAGAGAGCCCCGTTGCCAGGGCAAAGGCACACGTGGATTCGAGACTTGTTCGAATCGGGGAGGGTAAATTTTCAGGATTGTTTGGCTAGGGAAATGAAGGGTGGCGTACGTGCCTCTGAAATGACACCGTGAGGCGTGATATGCGCACGTTTATTCACCGCAGCAGCGAGTTACTCGCAAGCGCGCGGGGGCCGATAGTTTACGTAGAATGGAAGTTGTCATCAGGCGTAGATCTGGAAGCGTCAACGCCCTTTGGGGCCGTCCATAAATTACGCAAGGCAATTTTGGCGTTTTTAGACTCCCCCTCCCCTTTGGTGAGATTTGGCTCGACCTCCTTTTCTCCTTTTAATTCCACGGGAGGTTTTTCCCAAATGCGTATTTTTAATGTACATACGTTAATTTGTGATTGATTGCATTGGGATTTATTTAAAAAACATATTTCGCTTAATTATATTTATTTAAAACTAAATATGACTAGTATTTAAAAAATAGTGACTGAATTACAATGAATATTAAAAACCAGTGCAATAATTCATTGTAATTCAGTCCACGGGGACTCATGTGACTACTGGAACCAACATGACCATATCATTTTCCGACAATTCATCTGCTCCTTGTGCTCCTCTGTGATTCAACCACTGTAAACCGTTGTCGCTTGCACACAGAAGTTCAGTAGCTCGACGTTTTACGATCCGTGAGGGTCGCACTTTTAATTTTTGGCAATTCTCGCAAGTTTGGTAATTTTTGTTAGATTCTTTTTCTCAGTATACTATGCTACTTATCGTAGCATTCATTTAAGCGCGAAAAAATTGTGTAAGATTTAGCCACATTTTAGTATAGAAACGTGTTTTACTTGTCTGTTTTCTCGCAATTTAGCAACGTTTTTTGCGAAAAAATACGTGATATTTGCTGAGGCCCCCCTCTCCCCCGTATTATAACCTCGCTCTCCGTAGACGCACTCTTGATTTTTTGCTACTTCGCTAGCTCTTACATTTCAAAAAAAACGTTTATCCAGAAAATTTGAGGAATGGGAAAAATTATGTAGAGCTTGAAAAAAAACGGTGAGATATCTTCCACACATTTAAAAGTAGAGGGAATCCATGGAAAAATTTTGAGGTGGTTGTGAGTTTCGTTCTGGCTGTACCAGGCAAAAAATCTGTTGTGGTAAGCGTATTTTCAATTGTAAACTCCCTTTGTATTGATGAAAAAAAGTTTCACTGGTGAAACTATTTAAGCAATTGTAATTTTAAAAAATCACTTTCAAGAGCTAAGCTGAGCTGTAAGGAAATCTACAATCTGTTGTAATGTCATTCCAATATCTTGCAAGATATCAAATCTTCTGGTAAGTACTAAGTTCATAGTGATGTTCCTGAATGAGAAGCCAGAAGTTCATGTCCAGCAGGTTGTTCCGCCATAAGTTGGTTATTAAAATGTCTTTTTAATAAAAAGTAAAATGTACTTGTCTCAGTGAAGCAGTGCAGTCACAAAGTAAGCATATTTTCTTTGTAAGCTCATGTCCCGTTTTGTCCCTAGTTTTTCTTCCATATTTCAGAAACGTCCTGTGTTATGTCGTACAAAATCGATTCTCAATAGTGAAACCGCACACTCTACATGGGTGCAGTCAAGTCCCCAACTTACCTCCCTCTGCTTGATTGCAGTCTTGTTCAGCTGCTCTGTAAATTTAGAGAGGGAAATTCGGCAGGCGAGACATACCATTCGGCATGATTGAAAGAAAATATGACGTAACATGAATTTACTATTACTTTACAATTATATTACAAAGGAAGGATGAAAGATGGTGGTGATCTACTCGTGGAGGGTGAATGATCGCAAGTGCGCTAAAAGAGTATCGTATACAGCGATTTGTCTAAATTTGCCTTCCAAACCTTGTCTTCACGATGGAATATGTCACGGTATTTCGCGTCTTTCTCAGTCGTGACACTAGACATGATCGCGACAGTATCTCAAGCAGCGCTTGTGATTATGCGATGTATCTAGCGGCATGACGGAGAAAGACGCGAAATGCCGTGTGATATTCCATCGTGGCCGTAGGGGCTTGAGGGATAGTTATAAAATTCCTACTATCACGCTCATGCCCAACATCTAGATACATCTATGAGGCGTCGAAATACACTAATATATTCCAATTCCGTCAGAAATTGGCATAGCATGCTATTGCCCCAAGGTCTTCAATTTATCCTGTGACCTGAACTGCCCGCCCACGGAATAGACGGGCCACGAGCGTAGGGCTAGCATTGTTTTCGCAACTATGATTTTTCTAATTCTGCCCCTCAAGCCCGTATGGTCACCATGGAATATCACACGGCATTTCGTGTCTTTTTCGGTCGTGACGCTAGACGTCGCATGATCGCAAGCACTGTTTGATACGGTCGCGATCATGCGATACCTGGCGGTACGACTGAGAACGTCGCGAAATGCCGTGGCATATTCCACCGTGAAGACGTGAGGAGCAAAGTTAGAAAAATCGCACTATAATAATCCGTACCCGTTTGGAGACAAACGCCTGCTGGCGGAATTCTCTGCTCAAATGAGCATCGTTTTTCACAAAGGGCAGAGCGGTGCAGCCGGATGTCGCGGACGTGGTATAAAGGTACAGCAGATCGTATAACTGCAACAAACCAAATAGTTAACAAAGTCTTCATAAAAACCATGGTGGAAAGATGTGGTTGGGCTACTCTGCCGCTCCGAATTTTGCTCCTAAGCAACACCGGTTTGCATCAGGAATCACGTGACCGCAACACGAGCACTTCGTTTAAAAAGCCAGGCCAGACGCTCGCAGCCATGTTGCATGGAGAGCAAGAAGTGTCGAGAAACATTTTGAAAGAGGCCTAAAGTGACAACTTGTAACGAAAAGTAACACGCTGATGCTGTCATTGGAATATTAAATTAATGTTATATTGCATGTAGTAATGCAATATTAAAAAATGCTTCATATATGCATTTCAATGACTTCAAGGTTCAATTGTTTTGGTAACTGCCCGCATTTAAATTCCCGCTAATATTGTGAATTTCAAACTGATGCCTGTACTGCGAGTAATACTTCTGCCGACTTGACAGCTCCAGGCTGACAGGGGAGAAGGGGATTCGTTATCTAATCAGAGGCTTCAAATTATGATGATGTCACTTCAGAGTTGCCGACGTTTACTGTACTTACGGCGTTTCGCTGTACTAACTTTCATCTGCTTTGCGCGTGTTATGCAAAAACGTTTCGTTTTTCCTTGCTTTGGCAGGATTATAGTGTAAGGGACTGCGATGAAATTGTGTAACAGAATTTCATCAATTAAACTAGTGTCATTATTACAATTCTACCAAAAATACAATAAGTTGGACGTGTATGCCTGCTGATCTGACGAAAGACCGAACACGTGTCTGCCGCCAAAGTAAGTGGCAACATCGCTCTCCCCCACTCCCGGCTGTCAAGTCGGTAGAAGTTTTGCTCGGAGTATAAAGCTCATTGACTGAAGCCGGTTACGATGCGCAAGAGCCCCCTTGATGAAACTGCAATAAGTTCTTTACATACCAAGAATATATAAAATAGCAGCAGTTACATATCACAAAACGGGAATAGCAAATATTTAATTGGGGCGTTCTCTTCTCTGGAGCCGTGCTGTTGAATGACGTTAGTTGTCATAAGCAGTGACGCACTGGTGAAGAGAATTGGGTCACTACACGCACTGAGAATTGACGCAACACAAACTTTTGCATTTTTCAGTCGAAATCGAAACTAACTTTTTGGATTCTCTAGAGTGCCTTGGATATCTAACAAAATCACAGATATCTCTAGTATGACCGAAGGCTGCGTAGTTTTCCATCAAGTTCTGCACATATTAGAATTTAGTAAAATAGATTTCAATAAATTTCTTTCGTAACAAAATGCATAAGTCATTTTAAAAAACAGATGTCTTTGAGACTAAAAAGAGACACGTCAATTCATGAAAACGGGTGTACTCAAACTGATAGCCTTCCAGTCACAATGAGCTGTGTAGTTCTCCGTTAAGTCAAATTATAGCTTCATATTCCATTAGCAATCCTGCAATGTCACGTGTATCTTCTGAGAGAAATGCCTGCCTAATATTGTGCCATCACCTCAGAGTTCATTTATTTATTTACGTCAAAAAGTTAAAAACTGTTTGTGACGAGCTATGGGGAGAAGTGAATTTTGTGCACGTTTTCATAATTCTGTGATCTCCATCCTAAACTATATTCTAGTGAAAACAGAAAAGAGGTTTTTTTCGAGTTTTGTTGACAAAATATTCGCTCCCATATAATAAAATATGTTTTCA
The DNA here is from genome assembly GCA_031308135.1 of Acheta domesticus. Classification (NCBI taxonomy): domain Eukaryota; kingdom Metazoa; phylum Arthropoda; class Insecta; order Orthoptera; family Gryllidae; genus Acheta; species Acheta domesticus. The sequence continues at coordinate 117,670,849 of JAHLJT010002630.1, forward strand.
AAGGTAAATTAACTATAAATTCCTGCCCTGAACCCTCATGTTCTTCATGAAAGAATAATACTTTTTGGCGCGATAATATGGAAAACGATAAGTTGAATAACTATATTTCCCACTGAAATTCAGAAGACGTGCACAAATAATGAAGTTACATTTATTTTCTTTTGGCAGATACATGAATTAAGTGTATCTTACATTAACAATGTTGAAATACTGTAAACAAATACGTATTTTACATCTTGTTAAGTTGAAATCACGTCAGAAAGTCATATCCAGATTTTGTGATTAATGAATAACTAGTGGTGCTACAACAGCACATACTTTCACGCGTCAGTAACGGATGCGTAAAATTACGAGTATAATAAAACAAATTCTGTCCATATTAACACATCTCAGCACTCACTTCTAAAACGCATTACGCGCGAAAAAATAATTCATTTAAAGCCGAAACGACCCGCGCCAGTTCACAAGTGACAGCTCTGTTCCAAGCGCGTCGCCCAGTGCCAGAAGAACGTTTCTGTAAGGAGAATCGTTTCTCTCAAGCAGTTCCTAAGAAGCCATAAATACCACCCTCACTAGTTCTGCGCGGCGCGACTTTGAATTCGCCGCGCGCTCTGTGAGAAGCAGCTGGAGTGTGCGCCGGGCGCGGGACTCGCCCCAGCAACCCGGAGGCCGGGGATCGGTTCCCGGCTCACGGCGGTGGCCACTATTTATACTTCGGTTTTTCTTTTTTCGCACGCGGGGGGTGTCAGTAAAATGGAATATCTCACGGTATTTCGCGTCGTTCTCCGTTCTGTCGCCAGGAGTCGCATGATCGCGACTGTATCGAGCAGTACTGGCGATCATGCGATTCCTGGCGGCACAACGGAGAACGACGCGAAATATCGTGAGATATTACAAGTTACTGACATCCCTCCCCGTGCGCCAAGAAAAACCGAAATATATAGGACCTGCACGGGTGTACACATGACTTGCGTCGATTCGAATCCTTATCTAGAACCGTGCGTAGCTGCTATGTGCCTGTGGTTGAGTCGGAGGGAGAGGCCGGTGTAAAGCAAACGGTGGTTGGTCCGCATCGAAGTTGACGGGGCATATGCAGCTAAGGTCTGTTTTGCTTCTTCTTGTAGAAAAAATGCTCATATAACCAATGGTTTGCGCTTTGGAGCGCTCTGGTAGCAATTATTTAGCAACACAACAATTGGTTAGCACTAAAAGTTGCAAAACCTTGCCACCAGAGGGCTCCAACGGTCCCCGTGCGCGCACGAACGCGACAACGGGCGAGCGCTATGCGCACCAGATTAGCTTGGGCGTTATACTCATAGAGAGATATATCTCTCCTCTATGGTTATACTGCGATTTTTCTAAGAGCGACCCTCAAGGCCACTCAAATCCAAGACCATCTTCAATTCTTCAAGAATTGAAGATGGTCTTGTCAAATCCCATCTTCGCGATGGAATATGTCACGGCATTTCGCGTCTTTTCTCGGTCTTGCCGGTAGAAGTCGCATGATCGCAAGCACTGCTTCATATGATCGCGATCGTGGGAAACCTAGCGAAACGACTGAGAAAGACGCGAAATGCCGTGACATATTCCATCGCGAAGATGGGATTTGAGTGGCCTTGAGGGTCGCTCTTAGAAAAATCGCAGTATAATGGGTTAAAGGGGCCTCAAGCTCAGGCAGTTGAGTCAGCAGCTCTGCAGCCGACCGGCGCGTGCGAGAGTCGGACAAGTCGACCGGTCGCAGCGAAGCATTGAGTCTCGCGGGCCTACCCCCTCCGCTGGTCCTTGTTCTACCTGGGGGACAAGTCCCCGGGGTGGGCACCTATGGCTCTTGGACTTTATCCTCACCCCCCACTACGTACAAGGACGTCGCCGGGCAGGTAACCGGATCCGGCCGGTACCCAGTTTGCTCTCTCGACAACCTGCCCATTCGATGAGACCGTCCGGTGAGACGTGGCAGGGAACAGCCACTGCCACGCACGGGATCCAGCGCTGAACGGAGTCGGCAAAAACGTTGGCTGCAGGGCGTCCAGCACCGACAGAGCCCGCTGGGCAACACGGGCAGCGACTTCCGTCACGGCGAGCAGGGGCTCGCGACCTGAGACGGCCTCGCCAGAGGCCAGGGTCCGCGTTCGAGGGCAGTAAGGCGAGCTAGCCTTACCTATACTCCGGTTTTTCTTTCTGGGCGCACGGGGATGTGTCAATAAAATGGAATATCTCACTGTATTCGCGTCGTTCTCCGTTGTGCCGCTAGGAGTCGCATAATCGCGACTGTATCGAACAGTGCTGGAAATCCTGTGACTCCTGGTGGCACTGACTGGCGGCGGTGACTCCTGGTGAAAAGAATTTCACTGACATTCTCAAGTGTGTTGCGCTCTCGTGCACAAACGAGCAACTTGCTTGTAAGCATTTTCTCAGTCGTATGCTAGCGTATCGGGACTCGGGAAACTCGTGGACAGGAATGTAGCGGGGAGAGGGTAACCATCTGTCTGCGCATGCGTCATTACTCGTCGCAATCTCGCGCCAGACGCTAGAAACATTTTAGCATCCAAGCAATCAGTCTAGCTTGTAACAACGCGCCGAATTCAATAATAGGAAATCACTTTAAAATCAATACAAAACGTGCTTCGCTCAATGTGTTTCACTCACTTGGAAGATTATCAATACAAATTTAGGGTTGTTTGATTAATATGTTACGTGGAGATGCTCGGCATCTTAGCGTCCCCCGGCGCTACGCCACTGAAATTTCCACCCTTTCACACCACATTAGCGCAATAGATTCTGCGACTCGCTTAGCGACCCCATTCCCTTCAACCACCCACGTGCCATAAAAACGTCCGAGGGAGACGTCTGCCCGTCACGCCCAACTGCTCTCAGCCAATGCCCGCAAAACGTCACTCGGCACGTTCGAAGTTTACCTACTGCAGAGACAAAACCGAATAAAGGGATACTTCTCGTCCAACCAAAATTCAAGGATAGAAGAAACTTCAGGAAGCGTATTACTCGTTCACTTTACATTTGCAGACGGCAGAATTAGGAACTAATGTTGTTTTGAAGTGAAGGCCCGAACACACAACCGAGAATACACGAATGGCCCCGATGTCAATCAGCATCTGACCAATCATCTGTCTCCGATGGCAGCACAAGCGCTACGGACACAGCTGACGAATTATGCCTTTCTGACAGGGAGCTGGAGTCGCGCTCTTAAATGATTAAGATAATATACAGTAAAATAGATCACAACACACACCATTCACGTACAATATTTTCATTTCTTCTTTGCACTTATCTACTGCTTAATGGTTATGTTCTTGCCCCACCGGGGTTGTGTGTGCTGCTCACCGCCATCTGTATCATATTAAACGGTCAGTGTCTACTGCAGACGCGCGTTTCTCATTCAGTCGGCGGTGACCTCATGTAAACAGATCGCAGCGCTCCGTCTGCAAATGTAAAGTGAACGAGTAATACCGACGTGCGGGCATCGGCATCGAATGAGCGCTCGTAATGACGCTACGAGTCCAGCGCTCCGAAATTTGTGTAACCTCTTTGCTCAGAAAAGCGTGCGGACGATTTGCGGTCGAGCATGGTTTTTCGAAGCAACATCACCTAGCACGAAGAGGAACTTGTGATTCGACTTCGGAGAGGGGCGGACAACTCAAATACGACTCGATTTCGGAGAAAGGCGGACGCGAAATACTTGACATCGGAGGCGGACAGCGACTTTTATAACTTTGCCCCTCAAGGCCAGTCTTCACGATGGAATGTCACGGTATTTCGCGTCTTTCTCGGTCGTGCCGCTAGATATCGCATGATCGCGGCCATATCAGTGTTTGTGATCATGCGACATCTGCTGGTGAATCCTCTCCTAGTGATGTCCACTGACGGATAGAAGTTTTACTGTCAATAGATTTTTCGGTATCAAGGACTCACCAAACGTAATCCTGACTACACGTGATAGGGGAATTCACTAAAGGAACTAGATTTACCCACGTTTTTGTTACCAGGGCTCGGCAATAAGTTTTTGTCAAAAAACCAGTGTTTTCCCGAATTACTACACTTTCTGTACACCGCGTAAGCACTAGGCGAGGAAGTAAACTATAGAGCGATTTTTGTAACTTTGCCCCTCAAGACCTGACTTCACGATGGAATATGTCACGGTTTTTCGCGTCTTTCTCAGTCTTGCCTCTAGACATCGCATGCTCGCGACCGCATCAGTATTTGCGATCATGCGACATCTAGTGGCACACGCGAAATGCCTTGTGATATTCCATCGTGACCGTATGGGCTAGCGGGGCAAAGTTATAAATATCACACTATAGTGGTGCTACAGCAACACATACTTTCTAACAGTTTAACTTGTGGAACTTTCGAGATTTCACAATTCAACAAAAATGAGAATCACACCTTTCTTTTAAGACTCCCTTCCATCCGTGGACAAAATTTGAAGCAGTTTTTGAGAAAATATATTTTAAAAATAATTTTCATTATCTTCAAGCAAAAATAACGGTTTTTTTCGGGAAAAAATTTACTTTCTTTTTAAAAGTCTGCTTTTTAGAACACGTTTCATTTAAAACAAAACTTGCAATCTTCAATATTGTACTTTTACAATGCTCGAAAATTCAGTTTGACGAAAACGTCTAGCCTTTAATACATACGAAGAGGAAATTGAAAAAAATAGTTTTTAAAAAAAATTGCATTTATTTCACACAAAATTACGCGAAAACTAATATTTTCGGAAAATTGTATACATTTGTAGATGTCTTTAAAGATCCGACCTAAAAAACTCTATCCTCAGTGTTGTAGTTTTAGGAAGCCACAAAAAAAAATCACCGCGCAGCGTGAGAGGAATGGCGTCCTCTTTCTAACCTCAAACTTTTTAAGGTACGGTGACGTTTCGATACGCGTGACCAACGACTCGGTGAGGCGCCGGCCTGCCGATTACCACAAAACATGTCCGACGCACCTTTTCCCATGGTATTTTTTTCTTAACATTTTTAACTCGAAGCTTTAGTAGGTGTTAAATGACGAGGCCACGACCTTCGCGAGAAATACGAAACAGTATTGAGCCCGTGCAACGCATGATTCCCAGTTGACATTCGAACATTGTTGTAAACCGCATGCCCTCCTCTTCGCCATATGTTCTTTGCTTTCGCTCAACGATCGACACGTCGGAGTCAAATCGTCACAATTAGGTATAAGACCCTGAAAATACTTCGAGAGTACTAATTAGAAGAAAATACTTTTCCAATTAAGAGCCTTGCCCGGATTGAATAATTTTATAATAAAAGTATTGTGAGAATGGCACAAGTGGTTTCATGAAACAATAATACCAGCAAAGTAATAAAATTCTTAAATCTTTATTAACAAAAACAACACAAAAAGTCAAAACACAATGTAACATTTTCTTCAGTGATTATCGCCATACAGTAATGCACCCAGTCAATATTCTTGTTACCTACACAAGAAAATAAAACGTTCCAAAGAATTTAAAATTAACAAGAAGTATTATTTCTTGTATGTACAAATGTATATATACTCCAAAATTTAATCTGGGTACATTTCTGCAGCTATTTGTTACAAATGAATGTCTGTGGTATTTTTAAAGAGCTACTTAGTTTTCCTAACTGGAAGCAGTCTTCACACTTCACTGGCTCCAAGTCATAAGGAGGGCTTAATATGAATCCAGTAAACAGCTCCACAAACAAACATGATTATACAGAGTTTACAGAAGACACTAATACATAAGTAATTGGAAGAATACAAGCTGGGCCCTGGGCCCTGCTCAGCTTTGAGGTGCAGTTTAACACAACCACTTCTTTAAATTCTCAAAGACTTTATATTTATCTCGAGCAAGACGTCCTCACTCATCAGTTGAGTTGGATAGTTAGCATTATCCATACACTCATCCACCTGAACCAGTGCCAAAATGACTACCAAATCGTGGCCCCAACAGTTACCTAACATATACCTCAAATATCATTGTAAATCAACAATACAAATCTATTCCTTCAGAATTTATTCATGCATTGCAATTTCTATTTCTGGCAGTAAGTGATGAAACAAACAAAATATAACTGAGGACTTCTCAAAAGATGTGAAGATAAAAAAAATCATTTACAGAGGAATGTTTTCCAAATAAAAAAACAAACAAAAAACTACATGAATAATGCAACTCAACGAAAAAAGAGTCTAGAATGTATAAAACTTTTTAATGTCGTTGAACCAATCATTTTTTATGTTGTGAAAAATCTGTTAAGTTCTATTGGAATATATATAAAGGTCATCATCAAGCAATAAAAGAAATAATCCCTCCTTTTAACTAGGACCATTGAAATTGCATTTAAAAATATGAAAATGAAAATCAGAATTTCATACTCTAAGAAAAATTTTGTCATATATTCATCAAAATAACTTTTATTCTTATTATACAACTCCTGTTTACACTGACAAAATAAGAACATTTACATTCATTCTTGACTAATATTAACACATCACAATTAAATTGGAATTCGTCCACCTGTCACATCAGTAGTACCCCTGTGATCCTGGATACTGTCCATACCCTGTGGGGTAATTTTGGGGAGCAGGTTGGTACGACTGTTGCTGATAGCCAGAGTTCATTATGTTCTGATCCGAGTATCCTGGATCAGGACCGGCTGGATATCCCTGTTGAGGATATTGTTGGGGCTGATGGTGATGGTGCGGGTGAGTGTGGGGTCCGAAATTTTGTGGTGGTGGAACCATTTGCTGAGTGGGTTGTGCTGGTGGTGGCTGCTGTTGTGGCAGAGGCTGCGCTTGTTGCTGACTACTGTAGTAACCTCCGTCTTGATAACTGCCACCCACATAGCCTCCTTGAGAAGGTGGGTATCCCTGCATAGTGTATCCCTGGTTTGCATACTGACCCTGGTTCTGATATTGTCCCCCGTAATTACCCCCTGGATCTGGATAGTTTGAGTAATACTGGCTGGTGTTCATGTCCATGGCATTCTCCATTTGCATATTACCATGTTGGTTCATAGACCCAATATCAGAGTGGACAGAGTCCTGAGGTTGCTGTAATGTAGCTAGATCAAACATTGGTTGCTTCACAGACGATCCAGTGTAGTTAACAGAACTGCTTTCTGTCACTGCTGATGTTTCTGTTTTGTGTGCTGAGGGACTTTCTTTTGAAGGGCTTTGCTTCTGGATAAATTTAGCAGGCAATTGGCCCATCAAATTAGCAATTATAGCCTTTGTCTCCTTAAGCAATAATCTTGGATCCTCTGCGGCCTTCTTCTTTTTCTTCTCCTCCTCTTTTTCTAGCTTTGCAGTTTGTTCTGCAATAGCTTTCTCCCTTTCTTTGACTTTTCTTGATGCTGCTGCATATATGTCCTCAAAACTATAATCTTCATCATCTGAGTCATCCACTTTCACTTTTGTATTCTTCTCGCTATCAAATTTTCCAGCAACACTATCCCCCGAGGGGTTGATGCCACCTTCACGGAGGGAAAAGGGCGAGAGGCGATCTTTGTTGATACTACCACCATGAATTGAACTTCCATCTGAACCTTTGTTCTCGTAAGAAGTATCACTCTTAATGGTAGGGGTCTTTCTTGTTGCCGGGAATTCTTTCTTGGGGGACTTCACTAACTGGCCTACATTTACAAACTGCCGTAACCTCTCCACTCTAGCAGGCTCCTTGGCTTCAACCTTCTTAAGATAAGATATCAAACCATACTGTTCTTCAGAAGGCAATTCTTTAAAATTTTGCAACAAAGTTTTCAGATCTTCCTCCGATAAATCATCCATACTTTCGGTGCGGCCTGCAAACGACCCTCCTTTATGACTCAACCCATTCCCACTCGTTTTCGCTGAATCATTGTATGCAGACTGGAGGATTTGAAGGGCACTAGGACCCGTACTCGTGCGCCCAGAAGCAGATCGAGACACAGATGACAGAAGCTGCGTAAACGGTGACTCACCGCCAGGAAGCTGACCAGATGATTTGCCAGAGTCAGTGGAGTGTGTTGTGTCTATTGTGAGAGCTCCAGGGAGTTGTGTTGTGTGTGTGGGGAGATGGCTCTGCGCAGATTGATGCTGGAGTAGTTGCTGCTGCTCTTGCCCTTGATGTTGCTGCTGCTGCTGTTGCTGCCTCACGTACGCTGCAGCTGATATGGGCTCTTGGGAAGAAGCAGATGCTTGAGCCATGCCCACCACAGCATTAATAAGTGTTTCTAACTCTTCCTGCGACACATCAGTTCTTCCTTGAGCAACCAAAGCCTCTGCTATTTGTTGTGCAATGGCAACCTTGTCAACAGCTCCAATTCCAGGGACAACAACGGGTTCATTTACAGTAGGAAAGGCGGGAGCGGGAGCAACAGCCGTTGCTAGCAGTGTACTCGGAGTAACAGGCGAGACTAGCGAGGAACTACCAAGAACGTTAGAAGCCATCGGAGTAATTGAAAGAGGAGTTGTAGTAGCCGCAACAGCAGTTGGAGCTGGAGTGAACTTCTCAGCCTTGGCTAAGAGGCTGTTCACACTTTCAATAGCTGAGCGGGTTGCCATCACCATCTGGCGCTCCACAATACCAGCATACAACTGGCCTTTAAGTTTTTCACGAGCTGTCTCAAAGAGTGCTGTATGAGTTGGATCTGCTAACAGCTGTTCTGACGAGTCCACAGCAACTTTTTCCAGAGTCAAAGCCTTGGCCAGCAGAGTATTGATCTGAGAAAAAAGAATTTTAGAGAATTATCGATCAAATAATTACAAAATTCTTCAATAATACCCATTCAAAACATTGATGTTCATTCACGCTTTCGAGAAAAAATGACCCCATGTTACTTCTAAGACAAAATCCATTTCAGTAAGAGATTTGAAGGGATCACAGGAACAGTGCTAATCCACATCTAATTTCTGTCAGCTACATGAAAACAAACTTTCAGTACAATAACATGCATCTTATTTTCTATATACACATCTGGTTGCTTTCTACATACTGTAGTTCTATGAATGTGTTTCTTTAGCATTTCAATTATTATGTTTCTTTTTAGGAGGCATTCTAAGACCTTTAGTTTGGATTTATGAAATGAGGGTTAGCACTATCTTCTCCAAACCCCTTCATTTATTATATTCCTTTTTTTAGCTAACATTTCTTCCTCAACATTTTTAAGACAATAATCCACATAAACAAGAACAATCCAAAACAAAAGATCTAACAGTACAGTGAATAATAAGAAAGACTCTTGACTATGGCAAAAAGCATATTGTTAAAAAATTATCAAGTACAGTACAAACTCTCATCTTGAACATTTTTGTATATTGGACACATTCTGGAGGATCTGGCAGCATCTCTTCTCTTAAAATAAAATATTGTTATTTATTGATAATGCTTGAAGACATGCGGGTCCCAATCCCTCACTCTTTACAATTACTTTCTCCCATCAAACTTAGTCAGTGAAAAATGACCACCAAGTGAATTGTAGTCTGTGGAACTATTCTACCAGAACCAGTTAATGACGGCACTAATTAACTTTGTTGACACATGTAATTGCATTTGATAGACTTCGTGAAAAGTGTAAATATGCTCAATGCAATTCTACTCTGGAAATTTGGAGATTATAAAAACTGCAATTGAGTTGCTATGCTTAGATTATCGATGCACTGCATTCTGTTGATTGGTATATCTTTTTGTGAGATGATGTTATTAATGTTAAGGATGACATCTTATATGAAATTATTCATATGTATGTATCTTGGCCATCATGCTGCTCCCTCTATGTTTCCTTTATGGTACTCTAGGCAGCTCATTGCTTGTATTTTGGAGAAGAAAAACGCGCATAAACAATATACACAAACGAAAATTACCTATTCTACTTTTTCAAGGGCAAATTGTAAATTCCTGCAAGTTGCTACTTGAGCTATAGGAGCAATACTGAAAATTCGATTTCTTTGAAAATGAAAATTTTTTTGGAAATATACTATACTTGGGTTTTTCGTTCTTGGCGCACCAAGGTTACCGATAAAAAATGGAGAGGGAAGGCTTTCTCCAAAAAGGAGCTTCCACATCATAACACAAGCGAATAGCTGCCTATTGGAGAAAGCCTTCCCTCTCCATTTTTCGTCCGTGACCTTGGTGCACCAAGAACGAAAACCCAAGTATAAGGGGCTGTCCACAAATTACATAACGCAAATTTCGAGTATTTTCAATACCCCTCCTCACCCTTGTAATGCACTTCCCTATCTCTATGTAACGTAGCGTAATGCAGCCTCAGACCCCCTCCCTCACCCTTTAGAGTTACGTAATTTATGGATGACCCCCAAGACGTTATCTGGAAAGGATAATTATCCATTTAACATGCACTACGGCTCAAGTACCAGTTGCAGATTGGAGGAATCAGTTAATTTATTTGCGAATCAGTATTTTACTTTGCGTATTTTACGCAAGCACAGTTTAGTATGTTTTGTAAAAATTGTAAATAATGTGAATATTTTAGATTACACAATATTGATTCCAACCATTTTTTTTTTCTTTCTTGTTGTTGAAAAGATGTCTGAAGATGGCTGTTAAGGTATAGCCGAAACATCACAGTTGTAAGAACAATAAAAATTGAATATCTAAAATTTGAATGGAATCATCCATTCAGTTCTGAGCAGAGTTACATTAGTCTTCTCAACTGGTAACTGAAACCATGTCTCCTGGTTTATGCCATTGCTTTGAGGTACTTGTATGCCTGAGTCAAAGACACGCCCCGTTAATAAAATATAATAAAATAAAATAAAACAAAACTTTTTTGTGAGTGGGCACAATTTTCTACCCTGGAACAGAGATTCTGCTCCAATTGGGAAAAAGAAAACTCATGTGGTGGACCATCCCTTACCAATGACTTCAGGTTATTGATTATGTCAATTCATTATTTTTTGCCAATTACATAAATTATATTTTAATTGTTACAGTTGAAGAAAACTCTCAAAAAGCATCTTAAATTAAAAATAACTTCATATCACCAAATACTATTTTCAGAAGACAAATCCAAATAAGCTGATACTAGAGGACAAACTTAATTCAGTTCTTGGCAAAGTTACATTATTAGAGAAAATCAAAGAGGGAGAAAAATACCTCTGATCCTTCTATTTTGCCCCACATAAGGAGCTATGGATATAACAAAGACAACAAAGAAACAAAAGTTGCCTTACATGTGTAAATATATTCAGCTTTTGATGAAAACATTATTATATTATTAACAATCTTTAGTCATACTCTACCAAATGCGTTGCATTCTATTGTATTTTTGTTAAAAAGGGTGACAAAAAAAACGATTGTCTAATTTAATATTATTGCGTTCAGTAATACACTCCCATATTATAAACAATCAAACAATTCATTTTTACGTTACTTATGTATTATTTATATCTTGCATAAACCACTACCTTTTACAACCCAATTGGTCTCATCTTCAGGTATACTGTAATATAGATTTTTTTAAATTACCAATATATCATTCATCTTAATATATAAAATTTAGAAAAACACTGTAAAATTACAAGAATTAAATAGAATTAATCAAAGGAAAAGAACAAGTAGTATGATGGAAGAGGGAAAAAAAAAACCCAACAACAACAACCCACACACACACACACACACACACACACACACACACTTATGGTATACAATTTTAAAAATCTATAAGTACAAAGCACAAGTCTTACCCGAGTCAAATAAAAGAGACATTAAAAAACACACTTAGATAAATTTTAACTATTAAGGCATAATAAAATAAAGTGGATGGAAGAGAGAAATTGAGCCTTTACTGATTTTCATTTTCTTTAAGAAATAAATTCACATTATATTAACATATGAAACATTTGAAGAATATACAAGATAACATATGTCAACCTACAAAAAACAATTTTGATTAGGACCAGAAAGGCAAGAATAGCTTACCTGAGGGCCCAGAGAACCAAGCTGATTTTCAAGTGCTGTGAGCAATCGCAGAGCATGAACTACACCTCTGGGACCATCGTTCGGCTCATAAATGCCACCCCGATGCGTTCCCATGCCAGATCTTCCTCCGCGACCTCGTCCAGAATTCCCTCGACCCTTTGCCCACCATTTGCCTCCATGGGAAGGACTTAGGTCCGCATGGGAGCTACTCTTCGGGCCTTCACTCTCCTCCCAAGGACTCGGTGATCGCTGTCCAGAGGGCGTTGCTCCCGATTCTTTAATATCTGAGCCTGTCAGAGCTTTCCATGTATTTTTGATATCAGCTACGGTTATATCTTTGCGTGACTGTTTTTCATCCTAAAACAGATACAGGGAAATACAATTAAAATGATTTAGTGGTACTGGCTGTCATATTAATAATAATCAGCATTATTGCTATTATTGTTATTATTGCTATCATTATTATTATTATTAATAATATTATGATTATTATTATTATTATGATTATCATTATTATTACTACTACTACTTCTACTACTTTTCCTCCCTACACTACAGGATAGGGAGAAAAGGTATTGGAATCACCTCAACTATGTGATCTCAAATATCCTCGTAAAATAATAATATAATTTTGCACATGCATCAGGATTAAGGCCTATTAGTGCTGATCCAAAGACAGTAAAGAGTGGAGCAGGTGGTGAGGAGATTCATGCAATTTTGCACCCACAAATAGATTTGCACATACGGATGAATGTCTGGATGGAAGTGTGTGTCATGCATAACTGTCAGATTAGAAGCTTCTGAGCTGAAACTTGGTAAATACATCAGGAGTAAAATATAGTTGTGATGTTCTGGAGATCATTGACATATTTTAATTTTTTAAATACTTTACATGAAGCCCTCTATGATGTTTTCAGCATTTCCAGGAAAATGGCTCAAATTGTTTTGCTCATACAGAAGAAAGTTCATTTATATGTACAGCATAGTTCCAATTTTGATTAAAACCTCCAACATTTAGAAAATTATATACTATTTAAAACACCATAGGTCAGAAGGATAGATTTTGTTCATTGTTCAGATGTTCATTGAGTGTTCCACTCAACTAACTTCTGCTATTCTTGCTTTAAGTCAAAGATAGTGAGTTCCAGATACTTTATAACTTGCTATTATTAACTGCTCTTATAGTATAAACTCTAAATTTCAATAAAATAATAAAATTAGTAGACTGAATACTTACCTGCCTTCACTTATCCACTAATTGTGTGAGTTTTAATGAATTTAAAATGCTGAAAGCATTCAGCATTTCCTTTTTCAAAAAATTCGCAAGTGTAAGGTGGTAGCTGGAGAAGCTATTGTGGTTAGATATCAATTACGCTAAAGAGGGGGGAGGGGGTTTGAGGCAGCGTTACATGGGGGGGGGGGTCGTAGTTCAGTGTTGCATAATGTTGATATTTATTTTTAAAATTTTAAACATTTCCTGTAATAATACTTTTTATTCAGTCTTACACTAAAACATTAAAATACCAACAAATTAAATTAAAAATGAAATAAATTAAAAAATGTTTGGTATAAATTGTTACAATGGATATATTTTTTCATAGATGATACACTGATTAAAATTTTTAATAAACAAAGAAAATCAAAAATGACATAGTTTATTCTATAATCCAAACAAATTGGTGCAGTAGACTCACGGACCCTGCGTCATCCATGATGGTATGTGCACAGATTGTTCTCAAAAATTTTCTTGCCTTTATATCCTTACGTCTCTCAAAAATTTGACTGTGATCTTATTGTTAGATGCAATCCGCATCACCAGGTAATTTGTAATACAAATAAAATTATACATGTTATGGGTTTGTAATTTACTTTTACTTATGTAAAATGGGGTTGTCTTTTGCAAGCTTTACAGAATTTTTGAGGGAGGGTTCAAGCACATGTTGCATTACACGGGGAGAGAGGTGTGATATGTAATTTATGAATGGCCCCATAGTGAATTTTACGAAGTATGAAGATTGTTTGGGGGATATGAATGACAACATGAAACCATGACTGGATGACATGAAGCAATGTTTCTGGCTGCTTTTCCCCCTGCATAGTGAATGTGTATAACTTTCCTAAACTTTTCTATACCCACAACGCACACACATCTCATTATATGGTGTACATCCTTGCTACTTGAAATTGTAAGATATATCCCAACTTTCCAAGCTAGCTTAAAAAATACAAAGGAATTAAAGAAAGAAACAAACAAAAGAAGAAACGTAAGAAATAATCGAAAGAAAGAAATTGAAGAAAGAATAGAAAGAAACGAAAGAAAGAAATGTAAGAAAGAATCGAAAGAAAGAAATGTAAGAAAGAAACGAAAGAAAGAAATGCAAGAAAGAATCGAAAGAAAGAAACATAAGAAAGAATCAAAAGAAATAAATGTAAGAAAGAATCGAAAGAAAGAAATGTAAGAAAGAATGGGAAGAAAGAAAAGAAAAACGAAATAAGGAAACAAAAGAAAGAAACAAAAGAAAGGGTGGAAAGAAACAAAAGAAAGAAAAGAAAGGAAAGTGATTAGAAGCAATTGGAGAGTAGTGTTACTGACCTTGCCGCTGGAGGTGGGCGAGAGCACGATGACGTCGTCGGCGGCGCGGTCGCCGTCGCGGTCGCGGTCGCGGTCGCGGGCCGCGCGCTTGCGGCCGCCGGCCGCCTGCCCCGCCGCCCCCGCGCCCGCCGCGCCCGCCTCGCCCTCCTCGGGCAGCCCCAGGCGCACGCGGCACTCGTCCTTCTTGCTCTTCAGCTCCTCGTCGTACATCTCGCGCATGCGCCGGTTCCAGTACTGGATCCACTCGGGCTTGAAGTCGTGCTTGGCCGGGTTCTTGCCCTCGGCCTGCAGCTCCTTGTAGCGCCGGTTCCAGAACTTCTTCCACTCGTCCGGGTACATGGGGTGCTTCTCCGGGTTCTTCTCGTGGAACTTGAGCTTGTCGATCATGTCGCGGTCGATGCGGTCGGCCTCCTCGCGGAACTTCTGCCAGCGCGCGCGCTCGCTGGGCCCCGCGGCGGCGGCGGCCTTCTTGGAGGGGGCGGCGGGGCTGTCGCGGCGGGGCGAGTTGGCGGCGGCGGCGGCGGCGCGCTTGCGGTAGGAGGAGGGCGGCGGCGAGGCGGAGCCGGGCGCGCGGTGGCGGCGCGGCGGCGGCGAGCGCGAGCGCGAGCGGGAGCGCGAGCGGCTGCGCGAGCGGGAGCGCGGGCGCGAGCGCGGGCGCGAGCGGGGCCGGGAGCGGGCGCGGGAGCGGGGCCGGGAGCGGGGCCGGGAGCGCGGGCGGGAGCGCGGGCGCGGGCCGCGCGGCCGCCGGGGCGAGCGCGAGCGGGAGGCGCGCCGCGTGCGGGAGCGCGAGCGCGACCGGGAGCGGGAGCGGGAGCGAGAGCGGGAGCGGGAGCGCGGCCGGGGCCGCGGGCGCGAGCGCACGCCGGGGGGCGAGCGGGAGCGCGTGCGGCGCAGCGGGCCGCGCGGGTGCGGGTCGCCGTCGCCCCTGTCGCCCCTGCCGCCGCCGGCGCCGCCGCCGTCGCGCCCCGCGGGGCTCCAGCGCCCGCCGCCGCGCCCGCCGCGCCCGCGCACGCCGCGGCCCCGCCCGCGCCCGCGCACGCCGCCGCCGCCGCGCTCCGCGCCGCCCGCCGCCCCGTAGTGCAGCGGGAAGGCCTTGCGCGGGCGCGCGGCCGGCGAGCGCGAGCGGGAGCGGGAGCGCGAGCGCGAGCGCGGGGACTTGGAGCGCGACAGCGACAGGCTGGACGACGAGATGGACGAGATGGAGGACAGCGACTTGGTGTCGAGCGCCGCGCCCTTGTCCGCGCCCGCCGCCTCGCCGCCCGCGCCGTTCTTCTGGGCGGCTGCGTCCCCTGGGCAACAGCAAACAGCGCCGTCAGCGCGCGCGCACGAGGGCCGGAGCGCGGCCGGCAGCGGCACAGCGCGAGTACTCCCTGGCTCCGTCGACGCCGCGTCACACGACCACGTGGCCCTGCCGTACACGGGCGCTGGTCGCGAGAGCGAACATCAAGCTGCTCAACGCATTCGGCGTTCGCCGAGCGACGACCTACTGCTCTCCCAATCCCCAACAGCTGATGTGCTTGGCGAATGCTCGCTGCCTTTGATGTGTGCGAAAGACCGACACGCGGCGGGTAGGGCGAGCGCCCAAAGCTCGTCACTCGGCAAACGACAAGCAAATCATCCACCCTACTCGGTGAGCGGTTGCTTGCTGTTCGCCGAATAACGAATGTATGGAGCCGTCTTATGGCGTATCCAATAACTAGTTTTCTTGGTTGATGTGACTCCGGGGTGAGGCGACTACCTCGCTCGTCCGTGCGTCACGCAGGAGTCGACTGGACGATGGCATCTCGCACGAAAAACAAATTTCGTTCTATCCACGCGGCGATCAAACGAAAACGCCAAAGTACGAAAGTATTTTACAGATATTAAAAAACAACTAGCTCGCAACTCTTTTTGCTCATACCGTACTTTCAATTGACTCGCTACCGTCCGCCATCGTTGCCCAAACTCCTACCCAAGTCGATGGCAAACCAATTAGCGTAAACGCAACATCCTAAAAAAATCAAGGTTTGGCCTGGAGTCGACACATCCGTCCTCTTAGGTCCAGGCTACCCGAGAGGCACAGCGTCTCGAGCAGTGTTCCCCTTTCCTTTGCCATATTGCCAACATCCGGCAAATCACCGAACGAAGCCAACACTCCCATGTCAAGAAAGTCAACTATTCCGAATATAATCACGTGCTCCTTTACGCAACAAAATAAAGTCCCGGTAAATTACGTTTTAATATGCCATATTCGTAATAATTTACCTTCGTTATCGTTACACTCGCACAATCAAAGAGCAAACAATTTTCGAAAGTAAATGGGCTGATTGACTCCTATTGTGCTGCACATTTCTTTTGAGAAAACATGTTATCAGATCTTCTATCTTTAGCAAAACTACCCAAAACTATCTTTAGCAAATCGGCATTCGCTCAAGAGAAACTACGCCACAATGACACACCAGGCACAAGGTTAATTATTCTCACTCTTTGGTAGTTTCTGTTGAAAACTTTGCGAGGGCAAATAATCTCAACAGAGCTATAACTGTTACGAAAACAACAACGTTTTGCAGCCTTTTTTTGTCACGAAAGCGCCAAACTTATGTATGATTTGAAGAACAAACAGCAATTGGCCGTCGGAAACCATAATTTTCGGAAAGCAATCGTTTGCTTTCACTGTTACCGTTCAAACAGCAACGCGGACAACTCGACATGGTTGGTCGACGTAAGGTTCCTCATATGAACCCAAGCGCTCTTTTTAAAATGGCAGGAAACAAACTCGAAGAGCTTCGACTATTCTGCAGAAAAATGTCCCGTAGCTTCAATTCTTCTCAGCACGTAAACTAACAAAATACTGGCAGAAACATCGGACGGGGTTGTTGTAAAACAAACAGAAATCAGAGTAATAGAAAAGTTCAAAACTCGAGCCGGACAAGTTTTAATCTAAAAAAAAAACACAGAAAATTAATAATTCAGTAATTTCAATTGTGAGTTTTAAATAAGGAATGAGATGATTTATACAAATTATTATTCACATAGCGAGGACTTTGTGCAAAATCACCCCGAAGGAGGTAGACTATCGCAAAAAAATGCTACTCGTTCCTTTTTCTCTCGACACTATCTCATTTCTAAACGTAAACCATGCGAAGCCGTAGTTTCAAGAAGTTCATCCACGTCAATATATTGGGCTTTGCTTTCGGATGTCCGTAAGCGAATCGAAGAAATAAAATACGTAACTTTCTCGGATTATCGCACAACGGTTTATCGATCATAGAAAAGCGTTCCGAGAGCCTACGGCAAAATCTGTGAGAAAGCTGCAGGCTCTCAACCCGATAATGCGCATCGATTACAGTGAAAACAACAAAAAGAAAGTGATCGGCTAGTATGTTTGCCTGGAATCACGTATACAATGAGCAGATGAGAATCAGTATGGGAGGGGGTGCCTGAAAATCAACAAGATACAGATTTTGACATTCAATTCTCAACTGATATAATATAGCCGCTCTAGAAAATAAATATTTGGTTTACAATTACTTACCAACAATCCAAGAGTCATTCACAAAACTTTCGACATTTATTACAAATTACTGCATAAAACCCCGACAGCAAAAAAAATTATAAGCGCTTCTCGAACGAAACAAAAGTATTTGCTACGAAATAATTAGGTTTCCAATCTGAGATTTTATATTGGAATTTGACCACAATTAAATTGACATAGTGGATAAACAAAAAATTATGTCGTCTCGTGGCAATTAACTCCGCGAGTTTCATGGAAGCGTAATGTGTCGCACTCTCGCATTTTTATAGTATAAAGATCTGTTCCGAAGCACTTCAGATCCGTAGTCATTCTTACCAGTCACCCAATTACGTCGAAAATATGATCCGTACAGTACATGTCATTGACGATATGACGTTACTTTGAAACAAACTTGAAAATAATTTGAGGTAGATACTTCTCATTTAAGGTCTCAACGATGGGCAGCGTACTAGCTTCCCATAGCTAGGGAAGCTTCCCTTCAAAAAAGTTTCTGTAGCTGTGTGACGAAGAAAAGCTCGGGGAAGCGGATCTTGCTAGTTACGGCGAATGCAATACGTCACGTTCGCCACACGTCGCTCTTATCCCCCAAGCACGGGAATTTAACTACACGCAGGCATGGGGGACGCCGTTGGCTGGACTATCGACCCAAAATGTCAAATACATACATACTTTACCTTTTTAAGAAGGGAAAATCATTTCAGACTTCATACAAACACATTGTGCATTTCAATATATCGTAATATTTTTATATGGCCGCTATTTCCGTTATTAAAACAGCGGAGCGGATCTAAAGGCTAAATGGCCGACACCTGGCAACCTTTGCAGATAACACACTCGGTACGATTCTCACTGTTTACTGTTTTTGAAGCAATCAAATAAAGGAAAAATACCATCTATCTAAAAGGCCTTTGTCACGTTACTCTGTCCATTTACTATATTTTTTTTATAGCACAAGCCCAAATATGGCGTCTGACATCAGTATTCTATCTCTGGCATTCACATATATTGTTCAGACAGCCAATAGATTCAGCAGTAAAGAACAAGCAAACAAGAACGACAATTTTTATCCAATGTTAATTTAAAGGTATCAAATGGGGTATATTTTCTGCCTAAACCACTTCCAACAATTTTAACAACACGCTAAATCGTAAAATAAGCAAATAACAACCTGACAGGCAGGACTTGTAGGTGACAGGTGACTGGTCTCGCCCGTTTCGATTCCGTCTCACCATTCACAAAATTTGGAACAGAGCACACTATATTCCTTTCTCTAACTAAAGTAGACATAATGGCCAGGACCGACAATTTACTCAACATTGTGTATAAGATCGCATTTCCTTTCACTTCCCTTGTTAAGGAAATATGATACTCCTTTTTCACTACATTTCTCTGTTATTACTCATCTTCATAGATATCAAATGCCAATGTTACTTGAAACCAGCTACAATGTTCTAATTTCACACTCATTGTATCATCTACTCTTTTTTGCTTTCCTATATTTCTGAACTAAGGCAGCTATAAATTTACATTTATGAGGGAAATAAACAGCAACCATGAAATTTCTCTGAACACGTGCCATTACATACTGCACTTACAAACCACTGAACCCTTTGACTGAATCCTTCTTAGAAGAAAAATAGAAAATTGAAACTTGTTTTAACATGTCTTAAATGAACACATTATTTCCCACCTAAACTTCAGAAGAAATTTTATAACTTCCTCTGCTTAGCACACTTTCTTTGTACCTTAACTAAATGACTGGGATAGGTTCTGCAATTAGCGGAAGGATTTAAGTTCAGAGATGGGAGGGGGGTATTGGGAAAGTACACCCAGCGGAGCCAGCAAGAAACGGGGGTACTGAGAAAGTACACCTTGCATGTTATGTAACACTCAAGAGTTCCACACACAGCTTTGGAATAACTTGTAATTTGACAAAACGCTTCAAGCCCATGTGACACCAGAATGAAAAGGAACATGGATTCATACTAGTTTGAGAAAAAATTAATAAAAAGGGGAGAAGTTCCTAAATTTTGGTGCACCTAAAAACTTTTATACAGACCTTCACACTGGGTAATACGTAATCAAATAATGCTTTTCAAATAATTTTTCCTACTATATTCTTAGAGGATGATTGATTACAGCAGAGAAATTGAAGATGTAGAAGTGGTCACTTAATACTTTATTAGACACCGAATTTATATGCACTAATGATCTCTGTAAAAAGGGTGTATTTACATAATAAAAATTTCGAAAATATGCCCTTTAAAGTCCGCCATTAACCTAATACAATACTGTTTCTCGACAGTTTTAAACACAGGAGGTTTAATCAGCACCTTACTCTTCTCATACTGCTCAATGAAATTTCAAAGAGTATTTTAATTCGTACAAAGGAATATCTCCCACCAATAAACTTAACAATTAGCAATAGAATGTTTGAACACAATTCCAAGAATTCCTTAGCAGTCACCTTTATACCATGAATTATTTTCTTTTTCACATCCTGTTTCGCTACCAGTTTTAGGGGAAGCCCCTTGTGACACGTGTTCATCAGCAACACCGATTTTGAAGATGGAATTGATAGCAAGTACATGATCATAATATTACTGTTAAACATCTTGTATAATGCAGGTACAAGAAATTAATACAGTAAAACCTGGCCAAGACAGAACTCTTCGAGACGGACACCTGTCACCCCAGACAAAAAATCTCGGAACAGGACAATTTTTCTGTGAAAATAAGCCAGAAACCTGTCTTACACAGAAAAAGGGTTTTTAGAGAACGAAAAACGATTATTAATCTGGCTATGAAGGAAATTTATTTTTAAATTTGGAATGGCGTAGTGTGAAGGGTCACATCCTGAAACAAATTGAATGAACGAATTTTTCTTCTTATGCCTACTGTCAAGTTTGTCTGCTTCGCTGCTTTTTCTCACGCTCTGATGTCATTTCCAAGTCACAATAATAATCGCAATAAATTCTCAATAGCATCACTTTCCTTTAGCCAACAATGGAATTCTGTGAGGCTGTTTTGTCATCTTACATTTTGCACTTTCCCTGGGATTGGGTGTTTTTTTTAAAAATTCCTGCAATATTTTTATTGATGAGTTATCCATCATTTTAATTACTTTGTTTCACACAAATTATATAAAAAATATTTTACTTAAATCAAATGGTGAATTTTTGGTCTATACGTCAGCCCGAGACGGAATTTTTTCGAAGGAACTGTGAGGTTCCGTCTTAGGTTTTACTGTATTACTTATAATACACATGAAACACTTACATCGAATTCCAAAGTTAAAAATTAAATTCTTCAAATAAGAATACAAATGATGTTTGATTGTTTAAAGAACTGACTGCTTCAGCTTGGAATAGAACCTGGACGTCCCGGTACACTGCCAGTTGCTCCAACCACTTGAGCTACCAAGACAATCAACTCTGAGCAACCTTTAGGAGTTAAAAGAGCCTTGTGATGGATGGCACTTCACCACCTGGTCACAGAGGTTATAGAAACAGGGCATATGCCAGGAGATCCAAGTTTGAACCAAGAGAGATGGCTCAGTGCATCAGCTGATGACACTGCAGTCGCTCTGACCGGGAGGCCCTAGGTTCGAGTCCCGATGGTGGCCGGATTTTCGGCACTAGCTTGTCAGCCAGTTCGAAATCACTTGCTGACTGAGAAGAATTCTAGCGGCCAGCAGCTCTGATCAGTAGTTTTCCGTGGTTTCTAAAATCAACACCAGGCGAATGCTGGAGCAGTACCCTAACAAACAGGCCACGACCATGCGCGATCTTTCCTTCCTCTTCCTGGTCCTATTCTCACTCATTATACAAACACTTACACTAACATGCATTACACAACCACACATGCTGGGAGACCGGTAGGGAGCTTACAGCTTGTCCTGGCTGGGGCAGTGTCCCGCTGATGGGAGATACCTGGTTGAGGAGAAAACCCCACTAATCGACGGTAGGTCAGCGCTGGATCTCACCACCCAGCAGAGAAGGATCACCATCTCCCGATGAAAAACATGCACTGCACTTACAGGACCAATGACCTCTGTAGTTGATATGCCCGGAATCACAATCAATCCTGTCTGATTCCCAGCTGAGGTAGTAAATTCTTTGAACAATCAAACATCATTTGTAACATGACTTCTGTTGAACAGCTATGGGGTCACATCAGTAGCTGGCAATTGCAACAGGAAGCATATTCCCATGAAACTGATACAACTTACTACTGTGACCAGGTGGTGAAATATAAAACAGATATGATAAAAAATGAGTAACGACAAACATTCTCAACCAAAAATCTGTAAGATATTAAGCAATTTGCTGAAATATGATGCTTATTAAGAAAACAGTCAAACATGTACAACATGCATCATAAAATCATTTTTAAGTAATTGGAAATTGGGTGTTTCATACATGTACCAAATTAGCATAATTTCTGACTAAGCATTTGCACTGTACTCTAGCTCCTATACATTTCACAAACTTTGCACTTAAAAATTGTATAAAACTTATGGAAATATTTTGCGCCCATTAAGAGTAAGATATATAAAATTATCCAAATCAATAAACACTATACCATTTTCTATTTGAAACAATGTAAATGAAATAAAATAAGTGTTAGAAAATATTTCTTAGAAAAATATGTAGGTATAAAATACAATCATTTTGAAAAATCAGTATACAGGGAAACCTGTATTACATAATCACCATCGGCTCCATGAAACAAGTGGTATTTTAGAGGAGGGGGAGGGGGGGATCCTTCCTCTCTCTTTATTTTAATGCAGTAAAATCTGTCTATGCTGGAATTGATCGGGACAAAAAAATTTCCGGTTTATGGAGGATTCTGTTTTATGTAAGCTTATCCATTTTATGATAATCATATTTCCGGCCTGAAACAAGTAAATTAAGGTAAGTAAGTAATTAATTAATTAATTAATTAATTAAAGTCAAGTAAAAACTACTCATGAATGGAAGAAATCACTAATAAATGAAAATTAAACTTTCTTCATTGACAGCTTCCGAGTTTCTTTTGCTTCTATATGTTTGAACACCTAAGGTTAGAGTTTTATGTTTTTTTTCAATCATTGTTAAACTGGTTGTAAATTATGAAAAATACACACCATCTCACTGCGTAATGGCTTTCACCATACACTGCTTCAGAGCCCACAATACTATACTTCAATCAAAACACAAAGTCCTTCCAAGTCACTAGTTTAAAAGAGGGGAACATTGCCCTCTACTCGCGAGCTTCAAAACCAAACATTGAAGTCGTAACAAAACTCACGATTCGATGACAGTGTACTTTGTACCTTTCTTGCCAGCTAAAAAGAGGAAGGGCTTCCTCTTTTTAATTGGAGTATATGACTGTCTTATTCCAGGTGCCGATCCACAGGGAGGGAAAAGAGGGAAATCTCCCCCCCCCCGACCTCCTAAAAGTTTTCTGTAACTATTAATTTTAACTTGTGAAACTTTCAAGCAAAAAATGCTTTCAGATAATCATAAAAATGAATAAAATTGTATCATAGCATGATGGGTGTAGCCTGCGGCATTTTACAAAATCTGTAAGGACATATTTGACCAAAACGTTTTTAATTTCCCCTCCCAAAATTTGTCTCCGCCCCTGCTTATACCCTCGCCTGGCCTTGAGTAACGTGTCTGACCAAGGGGTTATAATTTTTAACATGGGGTTCAGAGTGGTGCGAATAGAAGCCATGCCCTTACATCTTCCCATGCTCAGTGAGTCAGAAGAGAGGAAATTCCCCTACGCCCTACACCTTGAGAGTCAAGTGATCAAATGAATGACAGCTGAAGCCTCTCTCCTTCACAGTGCGGCTGCCATGACTAAATCACCTGTCACATGGATAGAGAAATTAAAACAGACTTGCAGATGCATTTATTAAATTGAGAATATCTTGCAATTCTCTTGATCAATTGCATTAAATTCACAGGAATTCCATTTTATAGAGTTTTTTTCCTATAGGACATAAAAACCTGTTCCATTTCTGCGTTGGACAGGTTCTGTTTTACGCTGTTGAAAATGCCAAAGAATTTTTCCAGTTAAGGGAGGTTTCTGGCAGGATCCAGATTCCAGATGCATATAAAAACACTTGTGTGTTATAGGGCAAGTTGATAACCCTGACTTCCGACACTGATTCTAAACTATCAGATGTTCTTCGAGGAAGGCAAAGCTACATTAATTCAAAGAATTAAATGTTAGGCCACTTGCATATCACATTAGAAACCATAATAGTGGCAGGTTTGTTGGAGCCCTTCCCTGGCCCCAATTTCCTCAACAATTAAACCTCACGCAGAGGGAAAGACAGGCGAATGACATTCACATGTCAATTTTCATTTTAACTATTCAATATTTAGAGTAGTGTTCTTACAATTTTCCTGAAAGCAGTCTCTTAAAAGGAGTACATTAAGAAAACCACTGAGGGGCTGGTCAGTGGTCGGGGAAAGGGGTGGTCTGTTAACAGGGGTACAATTTATGTTCAATACATGGGATTCAGTCCTTTCCACGAAAAATTCGTCGTTGGCAGAGCTGATTGTATAATAGGGGTGGTCTTTCACAGGTTTCACAGCATAAAGGTAAAGAAAACTGAAAAATAACAATTTTATTTTACAAAAATTAACAAAGAAATATTTACAAGAGCATATACATACTCCAAATATAAATTATTTAATTTTTTACACAACCCCATTAACTCTGTTTTTCTCCCTCTTTGTTTTCCTTAACGTTTGGAATTTATTAATGTAAAAGCATTTGCATGAAACAATTACCAATTGCAGTGTTTTAATCGTCAATTATTAATTTGTTTTAATAATCCGATTATAGTGACCTTGGATATAGTGAACCCTCTGTTGTAATGACCTTAAGTCACTGGTCCTGTTTCACTTACATTACAAATAAGCATAAGATGATTCAGTAACAGTGAATGTAGGAAATAGAATATCTGAAAAATTAGATCCTACATGGAAAAAAAGTATATCACCTCAGTGCCACAAATTCCAACACTAGGTAGCTCGAAAAAAATTGTTGACAGTCAAAAGTCTTAATCAAAGAAGTATCCTCAGAAGTGAAGGTAGCAGACCTTGATGGGGACCTTTCTGATGACATGCCACTCAGTTTCACCGAGGAAACAAAGGGACTGCAACTGGCGGCGGCGATGTGCAATTGTTAGCTTTGGATTCAATCTTGGCGTTACTTGAGATTTCGCAGGTCAAAGCGCATCGAAAGTTGTACATAAGTGACAGAGAGTGCGCAACTGTCACAGGCTCTTAGCCTGTCAATACCCGCCATGCGAAAAAGCGATCAGTTTCATTAGCCGCTTGTGCCATCCCGCTGCCAAAAGGATCTCATAAGCTATAATTTGAGCAAAAGGGCTTTCGGAGAAAGGGATGGTATTCCAACAGTGCAAGAACCATTGAAGAGTGGCAAAACTGCATTACCATATTTACAAAACACAGGACAATGTAGAATCAAGTACGGAGAGAGCACAAACTAATGAAAACAAACAAATCAAACAAAAGAAAATAATAGACTTTTTAAGGACACATAAAGATACTGAAGTTTTCACTTAGTGCTGTTAATGTATTTGGCTAAATCTCTATATTCATAAAATCAATAATTGTTGAGAAATTCTATTTAATTTTGACATCCTCAGTCATAGTGAATCTCAGAAATATTGAACCAAAAATGTTAGCCCCCAGAAATTCACTATAATTGGAGTCAACTGTATTAAAGATATTATTTATGTAATTTCATTTCTTTCTATGTGTGAATTTTTACATGTTTAAGAATTGGTTTGGTTTTTCTTTGATTCTTCATTTGTTTTTGCTCTTGTAACTTTTATAGAATATTATAAAGATTGTAATTTTGGCAGTGTCAAATATCTTGATTCACTAAGAAAAACAAGATGGAGATGGCCTTCCTATATCCCAACCAACAATGAGACTTGTGCCACATGAACTTGGTGTTCAGATTACGTATCAACATCATTTCCAGAAAGTACTTCTGCTTCACATGCAGAAAATGATCTAAACATCTCCTCTGACATTTTTAACTTCACAACCATCGACTCAAATACAATTGAACAATTTGACATGGGACTAGCATCTTTCAAAACAAAAACGTGAACTTTCGGGAAAACAAGGTTTTAGAGAATGGAACTCTTTTACTGGCACAGGCACCGGGAAGTCAAACCTTATTTTTTAAAGGAGGGGTAACTAGTATACTGTTCTGATATTCTCGGCTTGATTGTTGCCAGTATAGCATATACACCAAACTATCCCAAAAAAGAGCTTAAAAAGCTTGAAATAAACTTTTTTCAATTCCAATAGCTCTCTCTAAGTCCCAAAAGGAATCAAAACTTATACACATACTTCTGGCCAAAAAATACCCTTAAAGCCAGAGGAAAAAATGGTTATAATCAATTCACAAAAAAATAACGAAGCAACCTTGGACAAAATTTAATCTTTTTCAAAAACTTCAATAGAGTGAATTTTTGTGGCAAACATGAAGAAAACTCTGTCAACAGGTTTTCCTCAATATGGAAAGGTAAGACACCAATTCTTTCAAATTTTTTGATAAAATGTATAAGTAAACATCACTCGGCTGTGAAATGCTGTAATATGTAATTTCACCAGACAACTAAATACAAGAGAACCGAACATGAAGGCAACAATCTTCAATAAGAAATTTAATTAAAAAAAGACATTTGTATTTGTGACATTTTAGGTTCCTATAATCACTTATTTTAAAATTAACTTTCTTCAATCCTTTCTACTTTAATTATAGAACACAACTGTTCTAATATTGTGAAGATAGGCAGAGCTAAGAAGCAAGTTTGGCGATCCAAAGGAAACAGGCAACTATTGAACAAATACAACTGCGCAATAGCACCATAAGACCCCACGCTAGCAGTTACATAAAATCAACATGTAGGCTTTGCAATTAGTGAATGGAAGAAGGTTTTGCACTTGGTTATGACATTCCTGCACCCTAGAGCACAATTCACTTGCAAGATATTTCAGTGCAACTGCACCCAATTCTGCATCCCATACATTTTTTTTTTTGTCAGTTAAATCTAGAAATTAAAATTATTGTTTCCTTCTCAAACAAAACTAATGCTTTGGCAACCTCTTGGTGTTCTCTCAATATCTAAAATAATAAATTCAATTCATTAATTCATTATTTTGTAAAATTATTAACTGTAGTGAAGTTCTTTTTACTTGCTAACTTACTTCAAAACTTGCTTACATCTACCCAACCTGATCCAAGTAAAATAACATTTAGTCATCTATTCTCCATCATACTCTCCATATACTTCCCACTACTTCCCACAATAGAGAGCTGGAAGGGGAGACATTTTGACAAGAAAAATACCTGTAATACAAACCTTTCCTATTTGTGCCCATTTTCCATCAAACTTTTCTCACAAAACTACCTTTTTAGAAATAGCCAACTAAGTTACCAAAACACACATTCATAAACAAAGTGGTTTTCCCCAATGTTTTAGAAATTTAGATATTTCTTTAGTCTGCTTCAGTTATACACCGTTTTAAATACAAAATATATTACAGAAAATAAAAAGAACCAAAGTCTATATCACTTTCACACATCGAGCAATGCCTGTAACAATAACGTACTGAAGTCTATATCTTAATTCTCACCTGAATTTGCATTTTCCTTTTGCATAGCCTCATTAGCAGCTTTCTCCATTTCTGCCAATTTCTTGAATACATTTTCTTCCTCAAGAGCCGAGTCATCTTCTGTGCGGCCGCGGAGTCGACTGCGGTCACAGGTTATCTTCCCACGGTTGAAGACAGTTCCTGTAGATGAGCTATATGGACAAAAATTAAAACAGCATTAAAATATCTAGCATTATTTCTATGAACACTTCACAAATGACAATTCTGCAAAAATGTTTCTGCACTATTAATTACAATTATTGTAAGTAAAATTTCTTATCCCAAGGAGTGGAAATTGCATTCATTACCACATAGATTCAGTAACTTTCTGAGGAATAAATTTTTGGTAGGGATAGTGCTACAAGTACTGCATAAAATGACACTTTGCTACATTCTTTTGTTTTTTTCAGAAATTACAAAATTGTAATTTTATGACACCTTTCTCACATCAATATTCACATGCTAAATGCACTGTTTAAGATGACATAATGATCATTTTGCTGTTATTTTTATATTTATTATTTTTAAAATAACATTTTCACAATTTTTTAGACAAGACCAAAAGCTAGACCAAAAAGCTGGTTCAGACCAAAGAAACTAGAAAACTAAGTACAGTAAAATCTGTCTCAACCAGAACCTCTACAAGCCGGAAACCTGCCTTAACCAGAAAATTTCTCCGGCCCGTGAAGTTAAATGGCATTTTTACACGGCATAAAACGGAATCTGTCCAACGTGGAAATGGAACAGTTTTTCATGTCCTGCAAGGCGAAAAAAACATTCATAAAACGGAATTTCTATTAATTTAATGCAATTTGCAGAGAGATTGGAGATACTCTTATTGGAATGAATGCATCTGCAAGTCTTTTTTTAATATCTCTGTTTATGTTATGTGTTTCACATGTGACCGCAGAGTGAAGGAAATGTGCTCCCACTGTTATCGTAGAATTCGACCTTGAGGTCATCTGTCTCTCACAGCATAGGCGGTTGGGGAATTCCCTCTCTCCCGACTCTCTAAGCGTGGACAGGTGTAAGGGCATGGCTTCAATTTACGCGTCTCCCTGCCTCACGTTGGCAATTGTAACCCCTTGACCAGAGCCGAATTGCTCAAGGCCATGCGAGGGTGTCAGATAGACCTATACCGCAATTTTTTAACTTCGCCTCTCAAGGCCCGTCTTCACGATGAAATATGTCACGGTATTTTGCGTCTTTCTCAGTCGTGCCGCTAGATATCACATGATTGCGACCGTATCAAGCAGTGCTTGCCATCTTGCGACTTCTAGCGGCAGACCGGGAAAGACGGGAAATGCCATGTGATACTCCATCGTGGCCATAGGGGCTTAAGAGACAGAGTTAGAAAAATCGCAGTATAGTACTCTGGGCTGTGACGCATAGTGCACTGAAAGAGTCTGCGAGAAGTTCGGGTGCAGCCACTAGCCAGTGAGGTGATGTGTTTTTATGAGTTTCACAACCAGTTTGACAATGATTGAAAAAAACATAAAACTTACATATTAAAATTTTTCAACTTAGGAAAACAATTGAAAAGGTGTTAGTAAGAGAGAAACCCAAAACACAAAACCTCTAGATTAATGTTGAAAAAGTAACATTATTTATATAAACAAGTCGTGAAATATTTCTTTTTACCTAATTGTCAGAAATATTTATGTTTAATATTCATTTATTGGTGATTTCTTCCATAAATGCGTTTTATGTCTATATACGTTTTATAATTATAATAAAGTCACGTTACTAGTTTCAGGACGGAAATATCAACATAAAGTGTCATAAACGGACAATCCTGCCTAAAACAGAAACTTCCCTAAACCGGAAATTTTTTTGTCCCAATCGTTTCAGGTTTAGACAGATTTTACTGTAGTACAAGAACGTCTGGTGCATCACTAGTTCTATGCTATTCTGTAGCATCACTACTTTAAAATATTTTTCAAAATATATTTTTGTACCTACGATTTCTGAAAACTGCATGAACAAACTCTAAATACCAGATACTAAATAAAACCAGAAATACCAAATAATAAATAAAACCAGAAACTTCTTTTGTTTCGTAACTTCTGGTTTTCAAATGACAATATTATTTATTAATATTATGAAATTTTGTTTCATAGAATGTGCCATTAACTCATCAGCTGTTCACACTTTAGCCACCTAAAATATGATTTCAAACATGCTAAAAAGAAACAAGTTTCAAATAAAACTATCAGTTAAAATTTTAACCAGAAATTTAAGAGACATGCTATACTGTTACTAAAAATAAAAAGCGTATCTGTCACACAGCCCTGGTCAACCAGTGGCAAACTCAAAATGAATACAAACATCTATTAAAAATACTTTCATAACAAAATTCATGGAACTTTACAATGTTGGTTATATATTTTCACTCTGAAAATGAAGTTTATTAGGTCTCAGCATAGTCCAATTAAAAATACTGTATGTGACTGAATCTTCAAGACATTAAAAAGAACTATTAAACACCATTCATAGAAATGTGAAATGAATACTGAAACTGTTTTGTGCAAATGTGAATCCCAAATTTTTTAAATTGGATGACAGAGTAAATTTTTATGCAGGATGTCATGTACATATTTATAATATTAATGAGAGAAACATAATGAAATTTTATAACTAAAAACATGTTTTAACAAAATTTTCTGGTTTTATTTGTTCTAATAGAATATAATTCACAAAAAGCCAGATTCTCTCAAGATATCAACTTACGGTTCTTGCTTTGGAGGTTCTGCTTCTGCCTTAGCCTCTGAAAATATAAAGTTATTATTAAAACTTCATCATTAGAAAAATTCATAACTTGAGAGTGATTGTTTATGTACATACCCTCCTCAATTAGAGCGTCAATTACTGCAGGATCCAGAAGTTCAACCAGAGTGTCTCCCGGAGATTCACTGCACATGAGAATTAAATATTTCTCACAAATATTGCTGACTGCACATCTTAGTTTTAGTCAAAAGCATTGATATCACCATTACCTTCTCCTACACAAAAACCTGGTGCCAACAAACCAAATCTAAAACCCTCTATACTAGGTCTGGCATAAAATGGGTCTCAATGGACAAAGCAAAACACACGAATTTTTTAAATTAAATTATCACAAATTTTATGGAACATGCAACCATAATAAAAATTAAATTACAAAACAATTCTATATTTTTTGACACAATTATTTTTAAAACTTTATAAGAACTCTAGAACTTTTCAACTTTTACATAAATTCAAATAATTTTGTTGATTTAAAAAAATTTCCCTGCCAGCTTCACGCGATATGAGAAGTGTGTAGGCCATAATTATTGTAGGTGGAATCATTGGCTTCCACGACCAGAATTATTTGATACTTGGCTGCCCGGGATGAGCTGCAGTCGACTGTGACACTGCTCATCCCAGGCAGGAAAGGCAAATTTTTAATAGATTTACACTAATAATTTTCTCCAAAGTAGTTTTCTTTCAATACCTAAAATGGGGATCCTTTTCAATTTGGGCCTTTATTTGATTACGTTGAACTTCAAATATGTCTCGTTCAACCACAGAAGGCTGCAATCGACCAAACCTTTCTTCAATCTTGGAACAAACATGATTTAGTGCCAAATGAATAACCTTCTTACAATCTTTTCGAGACTGAAATTCTGTGGCCAACATTTTACTGACTGTTGGAAAGTGAATTCCCTAAAACAAAAAAGAAAGAATAATAGAACTTTCAATCATTGGAACATAAACATAAAATACAATATTAAGAAATTCCCTTCAAATTCCCCCACCTCACACACAACAGAGATGCTGAATATAATGAATTTCCATTTATGTTTCACAAAACTGAGTAAATATCCAAAGTAATATTCAGAAAGTTACAAAAATTAAGCAAGGACTATACGATAAACAATGAGTTAATAGAATGGGAGCCAGACAAAAATCTCACATATAGACCTCATTTTTAGACCTTTTGGGGACAACTGGCACTACCAACTTTCAATAGTAAGTGTTTTAAAGGTCTTTGACCACCATCTTACTACTTTGTAATCCACATGACACCAACCATCATCCTAAGAGCTTTGTTATGGTAGCATATTACAAGCAATGTTTGTGCCCTATGTTAATGAATATTTTCCAAGCATGTTACATAGGTGACAAGTTTGACAACTTCAATACTCACAATGTATTTTGATCGATGGTTGAAGCTTGTCATGTGTGCCATGGCAACTCTTGGGTCTCCTTTCTTGTCACACAGCATGCACACGTACATAGGTTCCTTTCCTCGCTCCTCAGGAGTGAGTTCCACCATGTACTCCAGTCCAATCAGAGGTGAGCTGCGGTGCGCATCAAGAGTCACTTGAATCTGGGCCACACGTCGCACAACGTCCTCAAAGCCCGGAGGAACGGGTTCCCCTGGTGCAAGCGCAGGCACTTCCACTGCAAACACACAATTCAACTGTTTTGGGGCATCTCACTTTAAATATCGATTATCAGTACTAAGATTTACATGCAAAAACATTTACCAATGCAGTACATATATGTGGAACAAAATCATTTAAAATATGTACCAAAAATTAAACTAAAAGAGATATTGAGTGAAAGAACAACTTTGTCAAATGTGAAATTACATACAGACATCTGTTAAAGAATATAGTTTCAATATTAGGCACAGAATAAGATTTAATCCTTTGTTGTATGTGAACAGACTGAACGTTCCTTAATCCTGCTCTTAGAATTTGGAACTTACAAAACAGTGAGTTATTCCTGGGTGCCTTCTTCAAATGCATTAGATGTACTGTGGGTGGCATACTCATTTTAATTTTCCAATGGCCCAATACCCATCACCAAGTGTGCTAAGTGTCTTACATCCATGTGATTTTTACACACCATGACAAAAACTGAAGAGAAGCCCCAACTTCTACCACAACCACGAAAAGAACAAAAAGAAAAGGTTATTAAAGTATACTCAAGATTGTGTTTTCTTTTCTTAAGGCAAAACGCAGATGTCATTTGTGACAAAGGAAAGGAACTACATCCTTTTATAGTGCAGAACACCATGTGAGCTGGGGCCATCAAAAGATGTTAGAGCCCAAATGCATTCAGTGAGCTAAGCTAGTCCAAAGGATTAGGCTCAAAAAAGTGTTATAAGGGACTACAATTCGTCATGGCTGATAGGAGTTAAAAGTACATAACAAGAATTCAGAGAGCAAAGTGGCAATTATAATTGTCATTCTCAGAATATATTTCACAAGTCAGATTATGTTGTTTGTATAATAGAGATTTAGGTATAGCATGTACTGAATTATGGTATGGCACAATGGTCAAAATGAAAAAGACCTGAGGCCAGAATGTTATCATTAGGTCTCCCTGGAATGGCATTGATTTTGAGATACTGATTATGATTATGATTAAGACAGCTGAAGAAGGGATAGGCAGTAAGAGACAGGTAGGTGTGAAAACTAGAGAAACCTGCCACAAACCAACTTGGTCTGGCACAAATTACATACAAAGTAGATAGATTCTACATGAATCCCAAACCCAGAGTTGGCAAGCTGTACTGAAACAAAGGTTGTAGTTCTGGAAAAAAATTAACACAACTTGATTGTTATCAAGCCCTGCTGGTACGGAATGCACATTGAGATCTCCCAGCACTTACCCGGCGCACGGTCGCCATTTCCATGTGGTTCAATGCGTGTGAAGATGCTGTGTGGATGCCCTGGTAGAGCCAACTTCACCTGATGCTTCTTACTCTGGATATGCGTGTCCACATGCCGGGAGCCGACCACCAAGACATCGCACAGGTGGCAACGCCAGCGTTGCACCCCAGCAACATGTTTGAAGGAGAACACATACCCTTCTCCAGAGCCATCTTCTAATGGCACACGCAGAGACAGCACACGCCGCTCGAGATCACGCAGGGCCTCCACTTGCGGCTGCAAGGTCGTGGGCTGCAAACATAATACAGTGCATTAGAGCAATCTAGATGCTCAAATAAAATAAACCACAGAGAGCCAATTATCCTCCAAGGACTCACCATACAAATGGACATCATTATCAATGACACACTGTTCGCTCTTATGTGGAGTTTCTTTAAAGGTTGATGTAAAGAAGAAGTTTCATATTAGAAAGATCGTTTTACCTCAAATTTTAAACTTAAAACATCTAACAAACCATCATCCTTATTGCTTCTGCAAGAGCAAATATTTGTATACTAAGACTTAGTGATACTCTTGAAACTACTATAACTGACTATTTGCAATGAACTATTAACTTCTTGTGTTTCTCTTACTCAGAATACTTTGTGCAGTAATATCCCAAGCTATGCAATTTTCAGACTATTGTATGCAAAATTACTTCAAAACTACAAACAACAAGGATAAGTCATTTCATGATGCTCAATTGTCATTAAGTTGTCAAAAACTTCATACATAAGAGTGAACAGACCACATTGCTCCCTTCCAAAACTACATATATCTGTTTTTAACTAATGCTACGGCCAGATTCACAACGTCATTAAGAGATGTATATTCACTTACAACATTAATCTGATGCTCATCCTCATTTGATATATGACTGAATAATATACAATTCATCTTGTTGAATTATTTTATAAACACACAACTAAAATAAAGTACAGATGATTAAATAACAGATCATAGAAAACTTCAAAGAATAGCTGTTATATCTTCTGAGATACCTCAACCTCATTATTGATACTTTCAAACACAATAGATCTTCATATATTCAATCACTTTTGAAAATATGACATTTAAGGAATAACATTCAATAACAGCAACAAATGCAAGCAAAAAATACTACAAGATACTATAATACATTGACATCAAGATTTAATTCTTGAATAAAGTACTACAATACCTGATGTTTAAATGTCTCAAAAATGCAGAACAGCTTTCTAAGGCTTGCTAAAAAATTTACACATTCCATTACGATGGAAAAATATCCAAATTTAAAAACGTTAACAACATAAGCACACTACACTCTGGTGAGTTGAAACCAAATCCTAGCATACGAAAAGAACCGAGCATTCTTCACTGATCTGGAATGTCACAACCATCTTCTTTTGCAACACTTTCCGAAACCACTCTTGACAAGCTGGATCCCATTATTCTTCACATTCATGGTCACAACTACAATGTTTTTCAAATTCCAGAACTCCACTGCAATATACTTCATATAGAGATGCATATTATCTAAATAACTAATGAAAGTGTGCATGATGTCCAGTATCTTCCATGTCAAGGAGTCTTGAACCTTGCAGCAAATTAAATTTTCCATTTAATTGAGCTTCATTTAATGTTTTAATTACATACACCACAACACTTATAATAAATTAATTCATTTGAAGATGCTTAATCACTCAAGCAAAAATACGATGAATATGATAATTTCAAAATCAGAGGGAGCGCTTCTGAAGTAGACAAATTAAAATATTAATAATAATGATTCATAATAAATATATATATATATATATATATATATATATATATATATATATGTATATATATATATATATATATATATAATGTGAATTTATATATTCACAATAAATATATTTTGTGAAAATATGTCACTTACGATAATTGATGTAATTTAAAATTATCATCAATGAAATTAAATGAATATTATACATGTACTTTTCATGGAATGAATTGGGAAAGGTCAACAAATGGACATTTTACAAATAATTCTGTTCCATCAATCTTGAACCTGTTTCTTTGTGATAAATAGCAGTCATCAATTAAATGACTTTATACATTGCTGGTAAATAGGTAGATGCTTGGAAATATTTGTAAATCAACCAATGAGGTCTGTACCCCATTTTTTTGTCACTCCAAAGCTGTACAATGTTTTTCAATTAGGTCAAACATACAATCAAGACATTTGTAGGGTTGTTGATTTGTTCATTTTCAAAAGATATTCAATAATATAAAAAACATTAAATAAAAGTGAGCAGATTTAGAATCGATTTAGTTTTCTATAAAAATGTCTAAGGGATGAACAAGCTTTCTATTCTTTTAATATTCAAACTGATCACAATTTAGCCAGTCTGGAGGCACAGGGGCTTTGGAAAGGCATACCCAAGTCATTGGTGACCACGGTAGTGGGATCAAACCCCTGGTAAAGAATAGGTGTTTTCAGATGTGTTTGTGGTCGCGGTGCATTCCCAGTTCCATGTACTTCCAACATAACCCTAACCCATTCCAAATCCTTTGGCCTTATCGCTAACTACCGTTAACGGTAGTGTGCTATTGTGATCTTATGTGAGCTGCAAAACTTGTTCCCCAATCTTGTCAAAGATACACAGTCTGAGATGATTCCATGGGTTACCTCCCACGATCATGTACGTACATGACCAAGACGGGCACATGGGCTAGGTTCAGAATGTACAGTGGGCTTGCCAATGGGAACGAAAGACCCAGGAGAACATAGGCCTTGAAAGGTCCCTTAAGTGTCAACTGATTGCAGCCAAGGAGTAGTCAGGCAAACCAAACAGAGTTCCAGCTATAAAAATAAAGGGATAAAGGGTATACTTGTTCAATGATTTAATAATTATTCCGGGTTTACACAAAACACTATTTTTTTAAAACCATAACCACAATAAAATACAAAAAACCATTCCCTTCAACAGAAAATGATCGAACATTGTTTCTCTAAGTGTTTATGTATGGACAGTGAAACCTCAATGTATTCGTCTAATATTTATCACTAAACCATCAAACAATAGTATAGGTCCTTAGGGCAAATATCTAATTCATTCACAGTCCCGGATATTCAACATTTCCTTGGTGATGCATTCTTGAATAAATAATTATATTACATTACTCGCATCTAAAACAACTCTCAAAGAACTGAATTACATATGCATAAACCAAAAGAACACCAGCATTACCATGAACATGGAGGATTGTAATTGTTTGATTTGTTGACCTGGTTAGTTAATAACTTTCAATTAGGGTAGCAATGATTACAACAAATTTTATTTTATTTAAACAAAAATCAATTTAGAAATGGCAACTGTTTTTTCTTCTCCTTTTGAAAATTTCTCTGAACTACACTATTTTAAATTTTTACCATAACTTTCACTAATACAAAGCACATTTTAATAACAAAAATGCACAGTGTCAATTACAAACACTACTTAAACATTTAAAAATTGAAGTAACACTGAAATGTTATAACAAGACAAAACATGATTTTCAAGACCCCACAATATCTTTGGTTGTGTAAATGGTGCATCAATTTCGCTGCTTACTTTAAATATAAACATGTGATATACATGATAATATAGTATAAGAAACTAGCTGATTACCTAACATTGCCCAGGTATTTATAATCACAAAAATATATTAATAAGCCTCATCCTGCATCCTGCCCAGTCCTACCCTCCCACCAACCCCACACTCTTCCTATTAGGAATACGGTGGTATCACAGTTAGCGTATCAGGATGATGTACCCAAGTTTGCAGGTTCAAACCCAATCCAAGTCGTGAATTTATAAGAGCAAAAAAATCCTTTTGTATGCCTTCCTTCAAAGATGAAGAGGAAGTAACGTCAGCTGTCCCATGTTTTAGATTTACTGCATTGAAGGGAGAAGGAAGAAGAAAAAAGGCCTAAAAGAAATCTCTTAAGCTATAATCAAAATCGTCTGTTTCATCACCCAAGTAATAACATCTTTCTCCGCTACATGAGGAAAGGAGCTCAGTGAAAGTTTCATGGTCAAACAGAAGTTTGGGCCTGATGGCCGAATTCTTGCCACGTAAAATAAGGCATTAACTAAATATTATATTCAACTAAAATGCCATTTAGATGGCTTGCAAATTGCATTAAACAGTTGTTGCTTTTTTACCTAAGATACTCAGTTTGGGTAACATTTCGAATCACAACTGAATTTTTTTTCTCAGTAGCTCAAAAGTATTTTTGAAAAATTCAAGACCAACCACTCCAGTGCTTCAAGAGTTTTTGTGGAACAAAACATGTAGACACACAAATTCACTTACATAATACATGACAATATTTGTTCTCACAAATTAATAAAACTTATGATAATCACTCTTAAAAGTTAAATCTTTTTAAAAATTAGCTTAGAAATATTGAACATTATTATAATCACATAAGCATTTGACACGAGACTGTATTAATGTTCAAGAGTAATCACTAGAATGTTAGAAGATATCTTGCATTACAAAACGCTTTATATGACAGAATGACTGTCCCTTTATTTTAAACTACAAATCACCTTTGGTACTAAGAAACACTGACTGTTTCAAGGTCTAGGGAGGACATGGTGTATTAAATGAACAGAATGCCAAAGCTTCATATTTGCTCTAATGATACCTTTTCAATCACGTGTACTGAAATACCACTATAAATGAAATTTACAGACAAAATGCAATGAAATTATCATTACTGTTAATAAAAATAATAATAATAATAATTTTAAAAAATAACATAACTGCCAATTCCAGGGTTTTTCCAGGCAGCAACAGACTCTCCTACTTGATGCATGACTTGATGACGCTCTCTGACTCTTGGTCTCCCTAATAAAAGTCATGAATGTCTTACTCTAGCATGTACATTAATGGTCTTTTCTTAGCAAATTAATATAAGCAGATCTACTGGATTTATTTTTCACATTTTATTTAAATGAAAATATTTTTTATGTCTAAAGTCTCATTGTCCACAGACAAGCTTTCAGAATCAAATAACTGTAAAAAAGGTCTCTAATAATTGAAAGGCAAGCTATTAACAACCATATTAATAAACATTCAGATTAAGAGAAGAAACTTGTCTCAAATGATAAATAATGCAAAAATTATAAGAAAACTTCCAAAATGCAGTTTGTATTAGAAAATTAATAATAACGTATTAAATATTTCTAATACAGATACTTTATTCCAGAATTTTTAAGTCAAATGATAGGTTATAGCAGAGAAAATGCATTTTTCTGGCATGAGCCTCACACAGTTTCTTAATCATATTTTGACAGAGGCACCCATAAACCAGTTATAGATACCTCAATATTGATCTATTATTCTTCTGACATGTTGTCTTACTACTCATTGTCAGCTCCTTACTTTCAAAAAGAAGGTAGCATTATATTCGGGTCCCCCACAAATTGTCCAATAAGAGAGAGAGAGCAGTACATTAAACATTCATGTCAACAGATAGAATATGTCTGCCCTTGGATTTCAAACAATACAAAAAGCCTATTATTGTGACATTATAAGGGCATAGTGGTAGAGACGTATCAAAACTGTTTTGAAGCAATTTGGTGCAATTAAAACAATTTAATGCAAATAGTTTCATTATCACGCTACAATATTTACATTTGTCAATAGTGGCTTTGATCGCTTTTTCAGAAGTGGCATCAATACTTCACAAATAGAAAGGATTGTACTTGCCAATGCAGAAGCATGGTTGAATACAATGTAATGAAAAAATATTATTTTGGTTTTATCTAAATTAATGTAAACAAATCTAACAGTGTATCATTTTTTCCCTCAATCATGTGAAAATCTCACTGGAAGATCAATTTCTCTCACAGCCACAAAAATTCACAATCAAGAAATGGCTAAAATAAGCCTTTTTTAATATATTTAGCAACTGTTCTATTCACATCTCTTATTCCAGAAGTACATTTACCGGTTTATTATGGTTTCCTCTCTCACCTTTTTAATTCCTCACATTCACATCAAAATTATGCATTAAGGTTTCACTGTCTGTGGACATGCAACTGTAAATTATATCTGTACAAATGAATAGTGTAAAAGTTCAGTTCAAATATGTCATAATCATGAAATTAAAAGTGAAGATGTACTACCTGAATCATTGGAAACATTCTGCACTTTGCAAATTATTTTAAAAAAATATTGGGTAGCTATGCTGGATGGCCAGCACCTAAGTACATTAAAGCACAATAGTCCTGTCATGACGAGCCTATTAATTTCATTTAACATAATTTCAAGGTTCTACTCAATTCTGACCACCCATGCAGGCTTTGGAATGGAGATACCCAGAAGAAATAAATCTCCAAAATTATCAAACAAGTTTCAGAAGAGTCTATTTGTAGAATATTGCTTAAAGGTATGAACTCGGGATCCACACATTTTCCTGCGTGTTCTCCATACTTTCCCTGCAACTTCTTAACACATTGACCAGCATATTCCTCATATTTTCACTTGCATTCCCCTAGCTTATTTCCTTCAGGTTATCCTACACGTTTCCTGCATGTAGCTCTGCACTTTTCCCACGTGTACCCCAAATGTGTAGTGCAGTATCTCTCCTGCCAGATGAAACAGGAAGTTCTGAAGAGCTGGAATACCATCTAAAAGAATCTCATTTTGTAGATTACGGCATAAAAAACTCAACCCACATCTCTTCACAGATGTTTAATAATAAAAAAAGAATGTTGTTGGTTAACAGCTGTAGAAAATATTGGAACGAAATATTGGAACAGTGAAGTTAGTCTCCACACTACAATTTAATGAACATGCGATGCTGAAGCCTTTATCTTAAATTTTCCATTCTAACAAAACCTATGATGAGTGATTGTGTATGATGCTATGATTTGATAAAAAATCAGCAGAAGTAACCTCCATTTGCTCATGCATTTATCACAATAACCTATTAGATAAGAAAAGGAATGAATTTTCTCCAAGTGCAAAATAGAAGAAAATCTATTTCCACCTCAGCAATGCTTTGCCCTTCCTGGCCACACCCCACCCTACTCCACCTGCCTCCCATCCCTGCATCCTTCAAACTAATTTTCAATTCTCACATTGAATCATTCAAAGTCTATTATTTGTTTTATCGAAATGAATCAAAATGCATTTAGTGGGAAATTTATGGTTTTCCAAAACTGTGTACAGTCCAAAGGACAATCAGACAAAATTTCCTTGAGGTAAGAAGAAAACAGTTCATTTTATTCAGTATGGCCCAGCTTTAATAATTCATTTATTATATTTAATATTTTTTTGGATGTCACATTAATAAAATATTTTACAATAACTGTTTTTTCTAAAATTGTCTTAAAAAATTTTGATTAATGCAACATACAATAAAAAAAAGATAAAGCATGATTACCACTGTCATTAACATTTTTGCTGCCAACTGACTGTTGCCAGACACTGCAGACTCACACAGAATGCTGCATCGCTGTCAGTGTTCTTCTGCTTAACAGAGCAAGAAGCCACTGGTGGCCACACAGTGTCCTGTGAGAGTCACTGCTGTGACCACCAGCAGACACATGAACAACCTGTTAATAAAAACTTGAACCATACTGAACAGAAGTTAAATTTAACTGTAGGTAAAATTTAAAAATTAAAACAATACATTTGTATAAAAGACAAACTAACATTGTTCTTTATGTAATTAGCGAGCTTTAAAAAAGAAACTACACAATGCCTGAAAAGAATACTCTAACTTTTCAGTTAAAATGTTGGTGAAATCTGTTGGGCTGATCCCTAAGATTAACAACCTGTAACCAAATGTTGAATTTTAACCATAAAATAATCTTGAAAATGGTTCCAAACTTTTCTTTAAAATTTATCCTACGCAAACCTGATTT
Source organism: Acheta domesticus (assembly GCA_031308135.1). Lineage (NCBI taxonomy): Eukaryota > Metazoa > Arthropoda > Insecta > Orthoptera > Gryllidae > Acheta > Acheta domesticus. Next base: position 117,712,153 of record JAHLJT010002630.1, read on the forward strand.
CTACCACATTTTATCACTAAGAATTTGCCAACTTGCCACTTCACAACTTGTGGATTTATCAGTCATTTCAAAAGCCCATGTGGCTTTATCTCAGAAAAATCTAACTGTTAAAACAGTACTAGCTATGTAGTATTAATTTTTTTAAGTAATTGCATAGGTTACAGATTAAATGATTCCTTTCACGTTTCCATGAAAAATTATGAAAGGCAATATGAAAAAAATACCCTGCAGTATTTGAATTTCATAAAATGAATTTGTATTAGTAGTTGCAATGCATAAACAGAACTAATTTCTGAAAATGAAATGATGAGTGTATGTTTATACAGAAAAACAGATTGACACCTGTATTGATATAGTAAACTGCAAGAAGAATTATGGATAATGTTCAATGTCATAAATTATATCTGTCAATATGATGTGCAAGTTCAGTAGATTAACAAAGGAAGTTTTAAGAGCTCAATATTTCTATATTGTCAATAAGAATATTTCTTATCCCTTTCAATTCTTTGTCAAAACAAATCGGCAATTTTGAAGTCCACAAATTTCTCCAAGGAGTACCATGTATGCACTCGCCTCAACTTCTCATTTCAGTTACATAAGTAAAAACTTACCCACAAAGGTTCTTCCCTTTATTTCCTACAGCATATACATGCTGTGGGAAATAATAGCATAAATCACATCAACAACCAGCACATTTGAATTTACTACAACAGTTATCATTTTAACATCCTACTCCTGACATGATGAGCTGCAGTGAAAAACCAGCTGTCCTGACAGCCAAAATTATGAGAACACTATTTAAATGAGATATTAATAAAATCTTCCATAGAAGAGAAATAAAGATTAGGAAACTATTATAACAAAATGATCCCTCATTTAAATCACATTTGTTGCTCTAGAGTTCTTGATGAACACTTCTGACAACACACAATTGTGGTTCAATTATCTTCTAGAGGTGTAGTACCAGTAAATGTATTTCTGTTTTAAACTTCAAATCTTTGCTCAATTTGTCATTTTTCAAATGCTTCAAATCATTACATTCTGATGTGCACCAATATCCTGCAACGAACAAACCATTGTAAAAAATGTGTACTTCTTAAAGCGTCACTAATTACATTTTCCTCTCACCTGAATGAAAACAGCTCTAACAAGAAGTACACTAATTTAAAATGCATCTTAAAATTTTACTTACCTGTTTATGCAGCAATTGGACGCTCATCTTCATTTCTAAATTGAATGATGTCTTCTAAGTACCACTCTTGAATCCAATGAAGACCACGCAACAAAAACATCCTCACAAGTATGTTGCTTTCCTCTACAAGGGAAGTTGCCTCTTGGAATGGGACATTCCAAATAGGTCAGGGGTGAAAGAACCATAATCTTCATGTGCACAAACTTGAAGAGTGCTTCGTTGGCAGTTCACTTGTCGTTCAATCAATGTCAAAAGTATATTTACACTTCTCAAATAGCACTACTCCCGGTAAACAATTTAAAAGTATATCAGTTTTTGGCCAACAATGAATTATTGCTGGAGCACAGTACACACTATTTATATTTCACCTTTACATTGAAGGCAGTCACAAGGGATAGTCATTTAATAAAAATACACTTTACAAATAAAAATATATTACAATACAATGTTGTAAATCCCACCCATTATATTTATGTCTCCCCATACAATGTTTTCATAATACAATGACACAAAACCAAACACTAGTCAATTTGCAGTAATTAAATAACACACAACTCAAAAATTAAATCTGCAAATATCTGAAGATAATTGATTTAAATGTATTAATACTTCCCTGTTAGGTATTTCATACCTTAGCTTCTTCTTTATTTTTCCATTCATCTGAAGTACTTCTGCCTTCAATGTTCAAGTCATCATAATCTTCATGATTACTATTAACATTAGCATAACCCTCCATAACAGAATGCTCACTGGATTACAATCTTGTTATCCTCTTTACAACACTGAAAACAAGTAATTATTATAGCATTAGGTGCACCACAACTAGGATAAATAAAACCCACTTTTCACTCCTGTTTATTTTATTAATTCAGATTTTAATAAAAATTATTAATATGTACATTTAATTAACATGTGGTAAATTCTGCAAATGAAAAGATACATTTCACATTACCATTATGTTATATTTATTCAATAGAATAAATACCACTCAACTGGACCTGGTAAAGTAATAAAAAGTATTTATCCACAATCAAAATTTGTAATTAAGATGGCAAAAACACATAAAAACAACATATTAATCACCATCTGCATTTACCATTTCCATTCACATAGAATGACAGGCAATAAAAATATAAATAATATTTCATACTTAAATGACAATATAAATTTTCCACATGTCTGATATAATATGAATGACATTTTTTGAGCACGTTAATACAGTGCAGTGTAAGGCAAATTGCAATACACCAACACCGTCACCTTCAAATTTGTTGAAATGACTCGCATGCATGACAACTTACCACCATATATCAATCTCATCCTCTTCATCAGTAGTCTTCACTTCACATTTCAATGCATGGACATATCTCTACTATATATATTCGGACAACACAATTCAAGTCATTGTTTAAAGACCGATACAACCAGTTGTCTTTATTGATCGTACAGTTGTAACATAGCATGTTACCATGACTATGTATACAAATTAACTCAATTTTTCACAATAAAGAGCAAATAACATTAAAATAAAAGTTACTACAATGAAATCAAGGAATGTAAAAACATTAAACACAAAGCACCAGTATGATTCAAACAGGAATGTTTTATTTGCTTATTTACAAGGGGGGGGGGTCACGGATTGTAAAACCAGACATTATTTTCAAGAAACTTGCATACAAAAGATCACGCATTTTGACAGAATCGCAGTCTACCCCAAAAAAATATAAGTGAACTGCAATTTTGGGTTGCCCTGCAGTCTAAATACATTTCACAAAAATACTATATTCACGACATTCTGCATAGTACAACAAATGCAGATGATATTAAAAACCTTTTCACTTACGCGTAAGAACGAACTAAGAAACGCATCGTCAAAATATCGTCAAGAAACAGACCGCAAATAATCCAAGGTACGGATTTTGCGAAATAACTCGAATCAATATTACCAAACGGTCGACTTTAAAAATCACTCTCAATCACTTTTACTACATCGCAAGCTCATCGCAATTCACCTACCTGTCTTAAAATGCATATATTGTCAACAATGCTGAAGTACCGGGAGGACGCAACCGATAAAAACAATGATATTCTGAGGTTAGCCGTTGCAAAAGTACACATCGAACATCATCTTGTTTTCGTACATTTTTCTATTTGCAAAAACTCACCTGGAAGGTTTAAATACGTTGGATGCCGTATTTTCTTCCACTGTACAACGGAGAATCACAATCACAGGCTACTGGCCACCATTACCTGCATATGCTACATTTGTCCATCATGTTTGCACAAGAACATCGATTGTTGCAGCCAACGCAGCCAACAAGACAATTGAAGTATGGTAACTTCTACATTTTCCTTGGAATCTGCAAGTGCATTCTCGGTGAAAGTGGTGGGTTTGTTTCGAACTGATGCCGCGAGTGGAGTTTGAAATCGAAAGTACTTGAATTTTAGAGCAAATACGTAAGAACAGAAATGATTGACTTCTGTCATCACATATTCCAACATATTCCTTGGCCACTACACAAGGGGGCGATCTAAGGAAAGGGAGTCTAGTGGAAGCCCCCTCTTAGACCTACACATATTTCACTGCGCGTTACATTCTTTTACAAATGTTTGTAACAAAAATTATATAATAAAAGCAATTAATAGATGTTTAAAAATAAGGTAACATATCGTCCTCCTTTAGGAAGGACAGTCCTTTTGTAGATTCTGTTCTTCCTCAAAAAGTGTTATTTTACCTGTCTTCCTTTTCAATATTTTAAAACTAACGTGTTAATCTTGTTTTAATGTGTTAATCCAGTTAATCAAGTTAGAAATCAAGCTTGAATGTTGATATGCAAGATACAGCACTTACTGTAAAATCCAATATGAAGGATATTTCTTGCTCCGAAATTTCCAATAGGTATATTGTTAGAAAATTATTTATTAACAAAAAGTAATCATTGAATCGAAAAATACTAATTTAATTAAATAATTAAAAAGGATGTAAGGATAATTAGTATACTTTTATATTTGAATTAATGAAATGTTTTATTTGTTAATGTTGTACTTTTTTCTTAAATTTTTTTGTTCTCCTTTTCGTTGTACAGAAAATGGTCACCTTATTAAAAACCATGTGATTATACGTGTTTTTAACATTATACATGTGATTATACAGTATATTTGAATAAGTACTCAAGAGATAATTTTTATTTTCAATTTTTAAAAAAGTTTTCCTTAAAAAGGCTTCTATTGTCTGTCTACAAGCCGTTCCTCCAAGATACATTTGGGACCCACACCAGATCTCAGATAAAAGAAAAAATTCAAATTAAAGCTATTTCCTTCAAGAGCTGTGAATGTTCGTTCTCATGCCACAAACACGACATACAGCTTGCTTGGTGAAATCAAAAAAAAATTTTTTTTAATGTTTTATACAAAGTTATATGAAATTTTATCCTCTTTAAAGTTCATTTGAATCCTTTTTCTGTAGGACTTAAGATTAAAAAGTAATAGAGGGGGGGAAAACGAGAAAAAAAATCAGAAAAGTACTGTTTTTTCAGGCCTCCCAAAGTTAATACAGGGTATGGGAGGTCGAAAACTTGGAAGTTTAAACTAGTGCTTGGTTCATACAACATACCCAAAGAAAAAGAATGTATCACCTTTTGCCAGGTAAAATGTACTTGTCGACTGGACTAACAAAGCTATTTTCACATGTAAAACAATTGCTGGTAGTCACTGACAATCATTTAATTCTGTTGCATGTTTGAAACCCAACTTCTTGTAAAACAATCGCTGGTAGTCACTGACAATCATTTAATTCTGTTGCATGTTTGAAACCCCACTACTTGTAAAACAATCGCTGGTAGTCACTGACAGTCATTTAATTCTGTTGCATGTTTGAAACCCCACTACTTGTAAAACAATCACTGGTATACTGCGATTTTTGTACGAAGAGCTCTCAAGGCCACTGAAATCCCATCTTCGCGATGGAATATGTCACGGCATTTGGTGTCTTTTCTCGGTCTTGCCGGTAGAAGTCGCATGATCGCAAGCACTGCTTCATACGGTCGCGATCGTGCGAAATCTAGCGGAACAACTGTGAATGACAAGAAATGCCGTGACATATTCCATCGCGAAGATGGGATTTCAGTGGCCTTGAGAGCTCTTCCTACAAAAATCGCAGTATAGTAACTGACAATCATTTAATTCTGTTGCATGTTTGAAACCCCACTACTGATTGTTGGATATAAGGGATGGACCCATCCCAGGCATCAATCTCATATGAAGACTTTTTTTTCTTTCTTTCTTTTTTCCTTTTTTTTTATATTAGTTTTTTTTGAGAATTTTATATTAGGATTTTGTGAGAAGCACCTACACCGTCGTAAGCAATCGAGATCGTGAAAGTAGTTCCAGTGTATCTGCCTTGTGTTGCATTCGCCTGTTAGATGAAGTAGTTGATAGTGACATTTTGTGTGTTATTGTTGAACATACCCAAACGTGCGAGTCACGCCGATGGTACTATACTTCGGTTTTTGTTTCTTGGCGCACGAGGGTGTGTCAATAAAATGGAATATCTCACGGTATTTCGCGTCTTGCTCGGTTGTGCCGCTAGGAGTCGCATGGTCGCGACTGTATCGAGCAGTGCTGGCGATCATGAAACTCCTGGCGGGACAACGGAGTACAACACGAAAAACCGCGAGATATTCCATTTTATTGACACGTCCCCGTGCACCAAGAAAGAAAAACCGAAGTATAACCACACGTATCACCGCGTATAAGACTTTATTAATACGTTGGTGATTGAGAGTTGCGAGTGGAAAGGAGCGACGTTCAGAGGTTGCGTACCAATGAGCACGTGTTCCCGGGACACGAAAACAAACAAATGAAGTAAATACTTACCTAATCATATACTCATATTGTGTGAAGCAACACCTTCAGAAACACAACTGTCAATCGCCAACTTATTTTATTCGGACCACTGAGCCCTCTCCTACATCCCACCCATCTTACAAACGATCTAAGGTCCGATTAAATTAAGAAGGTAATTGACATTTGTGAGCGAAGGGGAGCGACGTTGCCAGGTCGCAAACCACTGAGCACGTGTTACCGGGACACGAAAACAAACACTTCAAAAAATACGTGTAAAAGTGTAAAAAATACCACAAAAGCCTAACCTCAACGCAACTCATCACAACACAGTACACATTGCGCGCGCAGCACAGGCAGAAACGCGGGCGGCGTGGCGGCAGGGAAGTCGCTTGCGTTGCTCAAATGTTCCCCGTGTTCGGCAGAGGCAACTGAGCGACCTGACACGTCACGTTTTGTCTCTCCGGTTGGCAGCTGCCATGGAAACGGGAGAGGCGTCCTGACGTCACACAGAACTGTCAATCACCTTCTTAATTTAATCGGACCTTAGAATCCCCACAACCATATTCTTGATATTGATATTTATTCCAGTGGCGTAGGTTCAGTTGGTGTCACCCCCCCCCCCATAAATTAAGTATAAAAATAGCTATTGCTGCATTGATTATACATTATTTTATTAAAAATACAAACTTTCAAAAGTACGTTTTTTCGGAGTCTTCTTGCAACTAAAATATTAAAGATTGAGATTTTTCCCTGCATGAAATCTGTTCCTTAAAGATAGATGTTTAAATAAGTTCCTGTGCAATTTTTCGAAAATTTGAGTACTTTTCGCGTATTTTGCGCGAAAGAATGTTGTTTTAGGACCACCTTCATTCAGTTTCTGACCTTTAGCACTTTCTCCTACAATCATATACTCAGTCTTGTTAAGGTTTATTTGTAAACCCCATTCCGAGTACTCTTCATATAATTTCCGCAGCATATAATTATAGAGCATCGTGTTCATCTTCAGCGAACACCAACTGATCATATGCGAAGTGAAGAGAAAATGACGTAGAGTCACTAATTTGAATAGCTGTATTACTACATTTCTTCCTCCGTCTTTTCAGGGCTTCGTTTACTAGGTATATTTTGGGTATATTATATAGGTATATTTTAAACAAAGTCGGGGCTACACATCACCCCTGTCATAAACCTTTATTTACTGGAAATGGTGCTGACACATTTCTGCCCACTTTTATTTGGTTCATGTTACTACTGTACAAATCTTTAACGGATCTAATCAATTGCATATTTACATTTCTCTATTGCCATTCACAGCCTAGATAATGGAACAGTGACACAGACCTTACGCAGATTAAAACACACGGTGCGTCTCCAAGTTATGGGAGGGAAGTTTATCGGTTTACCTGTAGTTTATGTTTGTCTAATACTAAAGACCAGTGGCGTAGCATGAATCGCACGTTTGGAGATGCTCAACAATAACACAAAAAGGCACTATCAACTACTTCATCTAAACACGCGACCGCAACACAAAGCAGATACACTGGAACTAATACTTCTCCACGATCTCGATTGCTTACAACCAGCTTACAACGGTGTAGGTGCTTCCTACACATCCTCACAGCAGTCAGGACTGCCGAAGTCTTGAAAGCAAATTATACAAATAGCTCAGCTTTAATTCTTACACGCGAATGGCAACGAGACCACTTGTGAATTTATATATTGCAGACTAAAATAATACGTATTCTATTTAAGGAATAATTCAATTTCTTGGTTAATTAAGAATAATAGACACGCACTATTTCTACAGTTTGTGCCCATGACCAAGCGGGGACTCCCAAGTGAGTGAGAAAGAGATAATTTACTGACCGTCTGAAGTGTGCTGCGCTCTCGTGTACAAACGAGTAACGTGCTCAAATTAGCTTCTTTCCCACCGAGCTATTTCCACAGTGGATGCTAGCGTACAGCAATCGGTTTTCTCTGGGCCAGTGGTGAAGAGGGGAACCACGCCATCTGCGCATGCGTCATTGCTCGTCGCAATCTCGCGGCAGACGCTAGAAGTATTTTAGCGTCCAAGCAATCACAGGCCAGCTTCAACAACCCGCCGAATTCAATCACAGGAAATCAATTTAAAATTAATACAAAACGTGTATCGCTCAACGGATCACTTGTAAGATTATCAATACAGTACTTAGGGTTCTTTATTAATATTATACACGGGGATGCTCAGCATCTCAGCGTCCACTGACGCTACGCCACTGCTAAAGACGCCTGCCCAGCGGTCGAGGTCGCGAAATTTAAATTTTCCCATACGACCATTTCACGAGTGTACCGTGAACATCGGGAATCCGGTAAAACATAAAATCTCCGGCATCGCTGCGGCCGCAAAAAGATCGTGCAAGAACGGGACCGACGACGACTGCGGAGAATCTTGACGTGACAGAAGTGAAACCTTTCCGCAAATTGCTGCAGATTTCAACGCTGGGCCATCAACAAGGGTCAGAGTGCGAACCATTCAACGAGACATCATCGATTTGGGGTTTCGGAGCCGAAAGCCCACTCGTGTAAAGAGAGATTCATGTAAGAACAAGCAATTTTGACAGCTAGTGCTGGCAACATAACCGAAGGTCTGTGGTCGTTGTGTTCTTGATCCCACTGAACTCTCCTTCCTCGATTCGTTCGTTTGCAGTTGGCTAACTTGTAAATGGTTTCGACGCTTCCTTTTGTGATGTCCTCGTCCGCCGAAAATATAGTGCGCCACGAGAAATAATTGAAATTTAGCTTCTCAACTACCATTAGCCTGCTGGTGTCATTTTCAATATTATATATTAATAATTAATAATAATATTATTATTTAATAATATTATTATTATACATAAATGCTGGGATGGATCCAAATTCGGTGCTCAAGTGTCCATTCCACCCTATTGGTCAAAGTGATAAATAAATGTTCTTGTGAATTTTTCTATTTTATGCACCTTTATAGGACAGTTTTCAAACCCATCTATTCATTTTAGATTATTGAGATATGTTCTGTTGATAATTAAGTATTTAAAATAGATAATATGTTAAGTGGATGCTAGTAAAGGAAACAATTCTGGAGAAAATTTAGTAAAGCCTTGAGTTGAGGATGCAAGAATATAAGTAAAAGATAGAGTTCACTGATAAGATGTTTTAATTAGTAAGAGTGAATTTAAAGGATGTGCCTATTATTCATCCAAGAAATAAGAGATGAAAATAGACAAACTAGATTAAGGAATGCATTGCCTTGTAGAACATTTTTGACATACAAAACCATTAAGTCACATTTGAGTTATGAGAGCAATTGTACTAAGTATGGAAAATCGGGGTGTTGTAATTATAAATAAACCACTCTTCATTACAAAAATGTATGGGCTCTTCGCTGCGCTGCGAAACTCAAAGAAAAGGTATTTGAACGTCCCCTAAAAAATATTTTTTCTTTCTATTCACATTCGTGGCAGTTTTCTTTTACTTCATATGAGAGTATGTTAATATATTTTTTCACATGCGTAATTAAATTTCAATATTTCGCGGACTCGCGTACGTGCATTTACTTGAGCGAAACTCTTAGACTTCTGCATATGTATAATTCTCTTCACGGGAGCCATAAACAAACCCTTTGAAGTGAGGTTACGAAGAGGCGTGGCTGAACAGCTGCCGCGGCGGAGAGATACTTCTCTGAATTACATGTGATGTTCACTTGTTTAGCGAACTGTCACTTTTGCCTTTTCTTACGTGAATTCTACTATACCCTTGACTGCTCGATACAAAGCTTTACGCCTCGCCTGGGCCCGTCAACACCGACTTTGGACTGTTGATGACAGGAAACACGTTGCCTGATCTGACGAGTCTCGTTTCACATTGTTTTGAGCGGATGGACGTGTACGAGTATGGCGGCAACTTCATGAATCCATGGACCCTGCATGTCAACAGGGGACTATTCAAGCTGGTGAAGGCTCTGTGATGGTATGGGGCGTGTGCAGTTGGAGTGATATGGGACCCCTGATAAGCGTAGATACGACCCTGACAGGTGACACGTACGTAAAGCATCATGTCTGATCAACTGCACCCATTCATGTCCATTGTGCATCCTGAAGGACTTGGGTAATTCCAGCAGGGCAATGCGACAGCCCACACGTCCAGAACTGCTACAGAATGGCTTCAGGAATACTCTTCTGAATTTAAACACTTGTACTGGCCACCAAAATCTCCAGATATTAACATTTTTTAGCATATCTGGGAGGCGTTGCAATGTGCTGTTCTGAAGAGATCTCCACCCCCTCGTACTCCTACGAGTTCATGGACACCCTGCAGGATTCATGGTATCAATTACCTCCAGCACTACTTCAGACATCAGCCGTCTACACTTAAGTGTAGATGGCGTTGATCGAGTCACGGCCATCTTGATTTATTCGAGACGGCCATGTTCGTTATTCGATACGGCCATGATCGAGTCCGTGTCACGAAGTGTTGCGGCATTTCTGCGAACTCGCAGGACCCTACACGACATTTGGCAGGTGTACCAGTTTTTTTAGCTCTTCAGTGTACGAAATACACCATTTTAAACTCCTGATTGCATGTTTAGCAATCGTAGTTACGAACCACCATTTGAACGTCTGCTCTGAAGACTTAAGAGTTCCTTGCTCTTTTTAATATCTTCGCCTCCTGTCTACAAAGGCTCTCTTGGTGACTGATCGTCTAAAAATTTGCACGAGTGTGAATCTGAGTTTGGGCATCAGAACCCTACTGCGCAAATTCAGTGTTCAAATGTTTCTTTAATTTATAAATTACCCTTACTATTTGTTATATAAATTAATTTATAACTCAAAGAAAAAAATCACGGCAAGAATGGAATTAGTTTCCACTTATTGCGTATTGGTACAACTTATATTCTTTCTTTCATCCATTCAACAAATGACAGAGTTGAATAAATAATCAAGTCATCCACACCTCTATTTACGATTATTGAATTTATCACAGACTATATATCTATATAACAGAATTGTAAATGATTTGTAGGAAAAACAATTCAACTTCGCCACGTTTTAACTCTTGTGAGCTACCTCACCAGAGAGTGGGAGGCTTTTGCCCTGGATAGAGATGTTATAGCTTTAATAATAATAATAATAATAATAATAATAATAATAATAATAATAATAATAATAATAATAATAATAATAATAAATAATTTATTGCGAAACATTTCGTGTTATTTTTTTAATCATGTGAAGAAATATAAATTAATTAAAACATCGCGGGAGTGTGAATTCCGTACTTGAAAATCCATCAATTTTAGTAAACCTCTTCTGTCTGCATTTTCAGGTATTACTCGTTCACTTTACATTTGCAGACGGCAGAATTAGGAACTAATGTTGTTTTGAAAGTGAAGGCCCGAACACATAACCGAGAATACACGAATGGCCCCGAAGTCAATCAGCATTTGACCAATCAGCTGTCTCCGAAGGCAGCACAAGCGCTACGCAGTCCATAGTACGGACACAGCTGACGAATTATGCCTTTCTGACTGTGAGCTGAAGTCGTGCTTTTAAATGATTAAGATAATATACAATAAAATAGATCACACCACACGCTATTCACAACATTCACGTACTATTTCTTCTTTGCATTTATCTACTGCTTAATGGTTATGTTTTTGCCCCACCGGGGTTTTGTGAACTTCTCACCGCCATCTGTATCATATTAAACGGTCAGTATATACTGCAGACGCGCGTTTCTCATTCAGTCGGCGGTGACCTCATGTAAACAGATCGCAGCGCTCCGTCTGCAAATGTAAAGTGAACGAGTAATACATAAGTTCGCTCTCTGTGAGAACACATCCCCCAGAGTGCAATTCGTCGAGTAGCTCGAGGAGGACCAGGATATCTCTGATATTTCTGTCACTGTGAAGTCTCAAGAGTGAAAAAACAACACTGTCAAATATTTAAAATATGAAATAAAACAATTTATAATGAAGTAAACAACTACATCTGAAATACATAATAAATCCCAAACCTCTGCAGTCACAAAATTGCGTTTATGGATTTTTTACTCGTGGACTTCTCTGCATGAAATATTCCTCAAACTATTGTCTATTGACGCATAGTATATCGTTTTACAGTGACCAACGAATTAAGAAACGAATATAAATTAATGAGTTAGACGCACCTTTATCTTCTCTGATCCATTCTGTTATGTTGAGTATTAAAGTCACGTGATCCTCAACTGCTGCCATCTAAATAGTATGGCGTTCAACATGGACATTATGGTAATATAAGGTAAGTAACGCTTGATATGTGTAAGGAAGGTTCTTAAATAAACCTTCACATTTTGACGAACTTCTGTCTTGTTCCTAGGCCTTCGTGGACTGTTGTAGCATATGCTATTTTTATTCTGCGAAGAATGCTTCTTTCATAGGGCGTATACATTGCGTGATGGAGTGATGCGTAATGGAGACGCGAAGTATGCGTATCATGAAGGTTGTCTTTATGTTTTCCAGGGCTTCTAGGGTTTTCTCTATTAAGTATGGTCAAGTAAGTATGTTTTTTTGTGTGTTAAAAATGGCTGTCTTAAGATTGGGTAAACGTATTGAAATATTGAACGCGAAACATTTGGAAAACAGTGTAGCGAAGCAAGAAAGCTGGATCTCGACTAGGGAGTTTTGGACGAGTTGGATAAAAATAACCTAAACACATTTTAATTCTTGCTTATTAATGGCCAACATATTAGTAAGTTGTTTCCATGTTGAAACTCGCCGTGAAAAATGGATGAAAACCTCCCTGAATATGTGGATTCAGCAGAAGAGCGGAAATATTGGAAGAAAAGTTCGTCATGCATGCGGTGAAATTGTCATGAATATAGTGCATGGCACACTGAATGTATATTTTCAGGATTGATGCCTGTTTTATTGAAGTTTGGGAAAGTAAGCAATGTGATTGTGATATGTGGAGTATGATCCTAACTGCAGAATTGTGTCTGAGTGAATATGAGTTAGTGGAGAATGCATTTTTTCAAATGTGTTGTTAGATTGCAACAAGAAATTAAAACAACCTGATGTCAAGAAAAGGAAAGGAAGAATCTGTGTTTTGTTTTCAACTACCAAAAAAATTGGCAGTGAAGTTATGGCTTCTTGGAGAAATAATTTTTTTATTGCTCCGAAAATATATATATATAAAAAAAAAGACATTGACAAGATAAATAAAAAAAAAGTTGTATTAAAATTCTTTATTATGTTTGTTAGAAATGGAACTTGAGAAGTATTGTGCTTTGTAAGAAGTGCTGGAAAAAAAAAAATTAAGAAAACATGTCGTAATTTGACATTTTGTTTTTGAGAGCTTTAGAAGCAAGAACAATAATGTGTGGCAAGATAATCTGGATTTCTGTTGACAGCTATTGTAATTAATGGCATTTTTGTTATTCCAAAATTCCCATCTTATTTTATTGGAAATGCTTGGCTTTGTTATGGTTTTGACAAAAAACTGCTATTGCACTCCTTTGAAGGCTGTTGTTTCTTGTTAAAAGCTGACAAGAAGGAAAGAAGTAGGTTTGTCTTGTCTTCTAAATAACTTAGGCCAAATAAAATGCATAGAAATATGTAATTTGCGAGTTTGTGTTGTACTTTGTAGATGTGTTGACACTGGGACTGCTAAGCTCTTCAAAATAGTTCAATTATTTTGTAATTTTGTGTGTTAGTCTTGAATATATAGAGTGGGAGTTCCATTGTGAAGTCCTTTGACAGTGTATCTTTTTCTTGGAAACATCAGATTTCTTTTATCTGAAAAGCTCAAATTTTCTTTGCATTACTCTTCAAGAGATTCTTACAAACATGTTTCCAGGTTGGCTCTCATTCACTGGTTCTTCAAAGTGCATTAAAATCTCTTTTGAAAAATGATCATGGTTTCATGGTGATTTGATGGCAGTGCTTATGGTGTAGGTATTTCTTTTCATTATGCCATTGCTTATGTTAATAGTAATGTTTGAATACAATTCATGGCATTCTTTCTTTTATAGCATTTTTTAATGTTGTTTGGTTGTTTTTTGTTTTGTTTTTTGAGAAATTAGCAGTAATCCATGACACTCCACGATTACTCTTCACTAATTTTTTGCTGGGGGATTAAAAGTGATAAATTTAAGGAACTATTAGTATTCTTGTGTGTTCTGTTCTTTTGATAATATAATACATATCTGTACCTCCAGCTGAAATTAATGTTTTATTTTGCTTTCAAAGATGCTAGGCAAAAGTCAAAAAGACTCATTATTCCAAAAATTATGTGGAAGTTATCAGTCTGTAAGAATGACAGTTAAATGTTTGTAGATCTGGATGGAAATTTCAAGTTTTTTTTTTTTTTGTTTGTTTGTAAATGAAAGTTCTCTTCTAACTATGAAAGCTTCATGTGTTCCACTTTTTTTTCAAATGTCTATTAGTCCACTTAATTTGTCTGGTTGAATGATATTTCCAGTGGCGGCTTGTGGATTTTTCAAACGAGTGGATGGTGTAACGTGAGGCTGCCCTTACACAGGACTTAAATCAGGCAAAGGTCTTATGTCAGTTGTATCTGGTAAGTTTGTTAAAGTAACTATTGTATATAAGCTCCAAGACTTTTTTTGTTCACAAATTTAAGTGCAGGGACACTTGTGCAATAGCTGATGCCAGTGCACATGTGTAGAAAAAAATAACTACCAGCTGTCAGCTTCATGCCAGTAGTCTGGCAAATAGAAGCTGTGGGAAGGGTTAAGGGTTATTGTGGAACTGTGACATCGGCACACTTTCTTGCTTCATTGCAAGTGAATTGTGTGTAACTAATGCCCCGTGGCATAGAAGTGTGTAAATTGTAGAGAGCTATTAGAATGCAATAGATAAATGCAGTGTTGGTCACATTCACCGCTTTGTTTTGCATGTGCTTGCCATTGATACTTTTAGTTACCTTCTGTATTTCAGTATCTAGAATGAGAAGGGGGATGACATCTAATTGGTATTACTTTTCCTTACCCATACCACAATTCTTGTAAATCGAACAAAATTAAAGCCTCTTAAAGCCATTAATGTTTTGATTTTTGATTAGGTTGTATAATAGTATAATTGTGAATTATAAGAACTGTTTGAATATTATTTTTCTTCAGAAAAATCTTGAAAGCATACATATGTTAATGCTATATAGTATTTTGGATGACAAGTTCAATATTATTTTTCTTCTTGAGAAAAATCTTGAAAGTATACATATGTTATTAATGCTGTTTAGTATTTTGTGTGTCAAGTTCCATGAAGTTGAATAATTGGACTAGTATTTTAAATTTTGTAACATTTTTGCTATGGTGCAGGGTTGGCTAAATGTTCCTCAGCCCTCAAAAAACCACCCATTAAAAAAAAGTTGACCCATAAAAAAAAGAACCACACATAAAAAACATTTAAACATACTTTATAAAAAATTATTTCAAATAAAATAACACTTACAATTTTATATGCTAAAATGTTCATTAAAATCTCCAATTTAAATACAGCCAAGGAGAATGAAAAAAAAAAATACATACTTAATTTGCTAGTATTTACAACTCAAATTTTATTGTCAACAGACATGCACAACCAAATACAAAGACAATTAAAGAAGAAAATAAACTCACAGTAAATGGAAATCAGTATTTTGAATGAACTAAATTTTTAAAAAAATCCCAGAAAACAATATATCCAAAAAATACCTGCTGAGTTAGGTTAAAAAACAAACAACCACCACCTCTCAAACTTTTCAAAAAAATCTTATGAAACTCTTCTTTGTAAGATGGATATCCAATTATTTCTAACATTTATGCGGTTTATTATAATATCTTAAAATGCTTATTCAATTTGTCATGCTTTATTCTTCCCTTGATAGTTTTCCGTAACTTTACAATACTCTTGGACCCTTTACTGAATTCAACCAAATCTTTGAGTTTTGTAATAATTGTTATATAAGATTTTTTATTTAACCTTTTTTCATTATCGTACTTAAGAAAGTTGTGCTCTCTATGCATTTTCTTGTAATTTCTTTAAATTGTGCAGAAGCTTGCGGCATCCCACTAACTTTATAAATAAAATAATGTAGTTTTTTATTTTCATATATACATTGTATATCAGTGTAGTAATAACTTCTCTGTTCTGACAGTCTGCAGTTCCAGTAGAAGCATCACACTGTACTCGTGTGCAGTGTACTCGCATATTGGCAAAAATAATAATTAAGAGCCCGGAAGTTCAGCAAAAATTTTTGTTGGCCGTTTCTCTTTCAACATTGGGATGTTTTGATGCATCTTTGTGAGTATTTCATAAGCTATTTTTATCTTGCCTTTCAACTCCATTTTAAATTTTTACAGCTTTTTGCACTCTTCATTTTGTTTGAAAACCAATGTAATTAACAAAGCAAATTGAGATTTTAGAATGTTGGGAGCACTTCTTGGGGGTGCTCTTTTTAAGATTACTCCACATTAACATGGAAAGTCATCCAAACTTCTCCATTACAAGAACTTCATTGCGCAAGCAGTGTCACAAGAGCTTTTATACAATGGCTCATGTATCATCAATGACAGTTCACTTCATGAACAAGAACAAAAAAATTAAGTTTGAATGTTTATGGGTAAAGATAGTTTTTAAGTAAGTGATATTAATTAATATAATGCAATTTATTAAATATTCTTTTCTGAGTGTGTGGAGCCGTGATTTTGTTATAATGTTTCTTTCTAATTGAACATTTGCTGCAACTTCTGGGCTCAGTAGTGAAGAATCTTGTTCGGAATTTTCTATCGGGTTTCTTGTTTTGTTAATGTGGGTTTCAGGATTGGTACCAAAAAATATTTTGTGAAGAAATATAATTGCTGTGAAAATTATTTTTCATGAACACGATGTAGAAGAGATTCAAATGCAAAATTACGTTTCTGGTGTTACATCTAATTAAAATTTCTCAGTATGACATATTGAGTACAGGTTTAGGGTATTCAAGAAAGTAGTAAAATGCAATCTGAAATTTGCATGTTGGGTGCAAAATTGTTTACTAATGTTGACTGACACCTTCAAGGGAATCTTGCCAGCTGTTCAGAAGATTTCTTATATTTTTTCTCTATTTTTAACTTACTTTTTAACTAGGTTATGACTGTAAAGCAACCCCAAAAAATTAATATTTGTGATAATTCTTGTTTGGAATATATTTTTTCCTTGGCTTTATTACAAGGTACTAATAATGTCTTTCTTGCTTTGAAATTATTCTGCAGAGATGTTCTGTGTTATCCTGAATACGAAACAAAACTAATTTGTTTGTATATTTTGGAATGAATACAATTGGGGTTTGCGTGAAAAAATGGCATTGGGGCTTTGCATTTTTGGTAATGGAGGTGATTGAAGTTTTAAATAACATTTCCCTAGGAAGAATAAAATAATTAGAAAGAAGATATTTCATTGGGCTCTGTATGAAATGTGTGAAGCTTTAAACTAATTTCAAGGTATTTGGAATAGTTGAATACTTGGCAAGGTTCCTTTGATAAAAACTGACTTATATTTAATATTCTTTCTGTAGTTTACTTATGGAGGGAAGCTATGCTTTAATGTTGACAAAAGAATGTGTGAATATATATAGATAAATATATTAATTCTAGAAAGATAATGGACATTTTGAATACCTTTTGGTGTGAGAATAATCAGATTACTTAGTGATTTCTGTAAAACTTTGCTTTTATTTTCATCTGAAACTTTTAAAGTGATGTTAATTGCTAAGAAAAGATTTTCAGATCAAGTTGGGGATTGGTTTAGTTCAGGTTTTCAGATAAATTTAACTTTTTTCTTTTATAACGAGAGCATTATAATGTATTTAAAAATATGACAGTTGATTTAAATTTTGCATGATTGCTTCAGTGGTAATCAAATCACATAAAATACACCTAAAACTATTTTAAGCTTGTATGCATTTTCAGATCTAGAAATTAAAATACCCTTGTTTCAACTGACTTTTTTTCTTTCTTGATGAAACTTAATTAATCAGTTAATTGCAGCAGGAGGTACAACGAAAGACCTTATGAAGAAAACTAACCCTTTGGTGTGTGAAATTCATAAGGTTGTAATTTGGTATTAACATTCATGCTATTCTGTGAACAATTTTGGTATCCCCCAGCAGAATCAGGTGGAGATTCTGATAGAAAGGTGCAGGGTGGAGATTCTGTATAGATAATACAAACTTTTCTTTTTATTAATTTTCTTTTCTCGGCTATTTAGGGGGAAATTGGTATTTTGGTGATATAGGATCATTCTTTGCATAGAAAAATTTCAAAAAATTAATTCACAAATATTGCAATTGAAGTGCAAAATCTCTCCTTTCATTTATTTTTAAATTGTTTCTCGTAAGACATCAAAAAGGACATTTCTTTTCAGGATCACATAACTTTATTCTCTCTGAGAGCTGATTGTTTTCCAGTTTTAGGTATCTTTTATTCTACAATATATGCTCCAAAATTCTTCAATGTTTAGGAAACACTTGAAAAATTTTGAGGAGGTGCTAATATCTCATTTGATTAATATCTGAATTTTTAGAACATTATTTTATACTATCAAAAGTGTGCTGTAAATGACCCTGTACGTTTTGAAAGGTGAAGATTAATTCTTTCATAATAGAAGTGAATAAAGGCATATAAAGTATCTTAATTGTTAAAAACTGATTTTTATTGCTTTTGTTGTCATTAAAAAGTTGAAATGTTAGGCAGTGTGATCAGAAAATTTTAATGTGGACAAAATAATTTGCAAATACATGATGTGTTATGGAAATATGATATGAATAAAGTGTTTTAAAGAATAGATTGATTAGATTTTCTTTATTTTGCATACTTCCCTACCAAATGCACCTGGTATTTAAGTTTTTTAAACCTTTTTGTGGATGTGTAAGTTTTTGTAGCAATTATTTTGTTTCTATCCAGGAGATTTGTTAATCCCTTTTAACCTTAAAAAGAAATCTTTTGGTGCATCAATTGGTCTGAGAAGATGTTATGGTTTCTTCTCCTTTAATTTGAGCTTGTGATGGCCTGTTTGTCCTGACCTGGTTTCATGTAGTTTCTTTTTATTAAAAAATGCCACTTTATAATATTAATGTCTTTATTTGTTCCTAATAAATATTGTTCATTACTAATGAACATTGAATACTGGCAGGACTGAAGGGTGTGGTCTTCTGCATAAATTACTGCTATATTTCTTGAGGTCACCTGCAACGATTACCAAATTCAGTTATACTTAGCAGTCCTGCATGTTAATATTTTATATTCAGTCTGCAACTTCTTCCATTATATTTTTTCTTCTTTTTAAATGCTAATGTATACATAGTTGAATATGATTTATATTTTCAAGAGCTTGTCATTCTGGGAGAGAAGAAATATGGCCTTTGCAAGCATGACATTCTCAGTAGAAGAGTTATTATCTATATGACTCCGATGTACACTACATAAACACCAAGTTTGTTCCAGTATTCGTGTACGAAGATCTCTATTAGAACTGTAATGTCGATGTGTCTGAAGAAGTTGATTGGCTTAGTTTGTTATCTTTATTGTTCCTTCTATGTTCCAGGTCAGGACTGAAATCGTCGGTCGATTGCGTGCGTCTTTAGTTGCAGAACTCTTTTCCCCTTCCGTGATCTGTAAGTTCAATCCCCCATGACGGGAATGCTGTTGTTTGATTATGCTTGCCTGTTTGAGGCCTAAATTTATGCCATGCAATTTGAGGGTTCAATGTATAGTGGGCGGGGAAAAGACTCGCTTTCGAGTAGGAGAGACAAACAAGAATATGATGCAATGAGTTCAGAACAGGAACAAAGAGATGATTATCCATATGTGAGTGACTCGTATAGTGAGAAACAAAGTGAACGTGATTGGGACAGGAGAATGAGTAGGGAAAGAGATAAATCTCGAACGTGGGATTATCCTCAGGAGGATGATGATGATAGGGATCGGTTCGTTAAAAATCCTAAATCTGAGTACAGTAAAAGGTATAGTGATGTTGACAGAAGATCAAGTAGAGAAGAGTCTGACCGAAGGCCATATTATGACAGTAGTCCTCGCTCTAGGGAAAGAGATCGCGATAGAGACGTCAGTTCATCGAGAGATGGACCCAGAGATAGGGACAGTTATGAATCTAGTTCACGAGACTCTTCTCGAAGAAGAGATTATCGTGATTCTAGAAGTAGTCGAGATCAGTTTGATTCCAGGGACATGAAGGATGGTAGAACAAGAAGCTCGTCAAGAGATGCTCGCTCTGGCAGAGATAGGGATCGGCGCGAGTCCAGGAACTACGACAAAGACTGGGACAGTCATGACCGTGATAGGCGGTTGAAAGATAATGGAAGTCCAGAAAGCCTCGATAGTTACGATCGTGGGAGTGATTACCATGGAACAAGAAGTTCAGGTGATTCAAGATACAGAGATGGAGATGGGTACAAAAATCAAGCCCCAAATAGCACTATAATGATCAGGGGTCTGGCTCAGCACATTACAGAAAGTGACATTCAGCAGGACATTTTATGCTGCGATCTAATGCCCAGAGACATTCGCCTCATTCGCAAGAAAGACACTGGAGCTTCACGGGGGTTTGCATTTGTGGAGTTCAATACAGTTCAAGAAGCATCACGGTGGATGGAAATGAAACAAGGTGTATTGATGCTTCAAGACCGTTATCGGGCTGAAATGCATTTTAGCATTCCAAAAGATCCATCATTTGACAGATCAATGATAAAGAGTGGAATTCAAGACTGGCATTGTGTGATATGCGGGGCTCATAATTTCAAAAGAAGAGATACGTGTTTCAAGTGCCATGCATCACGTCAAGTATCAGATGAAAGAGGTGAAGGTAGTGATGAAGTGAGTCCACATCCTACAAACACTGTTCTTTTGAGAAACCTTGATGTTTTGTCTACTGAAGATTCTGTTTTGCAAGCTTTGAAAAACCAGCAGTTCTCCAATCTCCCTATTCGCAGCATTCGTATTGGCCAGGATGCTTTGACAAATACATCAAGGGGTATATGTTATATTGAGTTAAATAACGTGTTGGATTCTGTGTATCTTCATGATGCGTTGGTGTCTGACCCGTTGGTAGTTGATGGAAGAAAAGCATTAGTGTCATACTGTAAAGTACCTCAAAGAACATCGGGAACAACCAGTAATGTGACGTCTGACAGAGATAGCCAGTGGGCTGCTCATGCAGATGCAAATCATCAGTACAGAGCAGAAGATATTCCACGTTTAGCAGAATATTGTGCTTCTCTCTATGCCACATCACCCCAAGAACGTGCAGCTTATATTCAATATTACACTCAATATTACAAAAATCAACTAGCTCAAGGTGGTACTATTACTCTCCCTTCTCAGACCCAGACAGATTCAGTCAATGCTGCTGCAGCTGTTGCTCAGTCAGCTATTCAACAGTTGCAGGCTGCAAAGGAAATAAAGAAGACTGCGGATGATCCCCGTCAGGGAAAAGCTGATGAAAATGGATCCTATGATGTATATAAAATGGCTCAATTGAAAGGTCATGCCACACAGGCTGCTGCAGCTGGAACCTACCAGAATGCACCTGGTGGTGTGACAGCTGCAGCTACTTCTGTTCCGTATATATCAGTACCTCCACAGGGGCCATCAGGGCTTCAGAAATATCCTGTTCCTGATGTAAGCACTTACCAATACGATGGAACTTCGGGATATTATTATGACTCGCAAACTGGTCTTTACTATGATGCCAATTCACAATATTATTACAATGCCCAAACCCAACAATTTTTGTATTGGGAAGCTGAAAAACAGACCTACTTGCCTGCACCTGCTGCAAATACAACAGCGGGTGAAGATGCAAATGCACAGAAAGATGATGGAAAGAAGGGCAAGGGGAAGGAAAAACAGGATAAAGTAAAAGTTGCTAAGAAAATAGCAAAAGATATGGAAAGGTGGGCTAAGACTTTAAACCAGAAAAAAGACAATGCTCTTCAAAATGTTACTTTAGCTTCTGCTTCAGCTCCATTAAGTAAATCTGTCGGAGCCGCTGATGCTGGTTATGCTATCTTGGAAAGAAAGGAACGACAGTCACAAGACACAGTGTTGGCAACTCTAAGAGAAGCTGAAGAGAAGCAGGCTGCCGCAACAGAGGCTGCTAATGCCAGTGCTACCAGCCTAGTGGCAGCGTATGGAGGTGGCAGTGAGAGTGATGAAGAAATTGAAGATGTTCTCCAAGAAGAGAAACAGCACACCAATTGGGCGAAACTTGCTTGTTTGTTGTGCAAACGTCAATTTCCTAGTAAAGAGTCTCTCATTCGCCATCAGCAATTGTCAGATTTACACAAACAGAACTTGGAAAATTGGTATAAGGTTCGAGGTCTGGACCCACACGATCCTCAGCAGAGAAACAATAAATATCGTGATCGAGCTAAAGAACGTCGACTGAAATTTGGAGAACCCGACCCACCTCATCCAAATAGGTTGAAGGAAAAGTATTTGAAAGTGAAAGAGGAGGCTGTGTCTGCTTCATATGAAGAACCCACTAAAACAGGTATTGGGTCTGAAAATGTAGGGAACAAGTTGCTTCAAAAAATGGGTTGGCAGGAAGGCCAGGGGTTGGGTAAGGCAAACCAGGGTCGTACTTCCATTATACAAACAGAGCAGCGTAACTCAACAGCAGGTCTCGGATCTAAGGATAGCACTTATGGTGCTTTGCCGGGTGAAACATACAAAGACTGTGTTAAGAAAATGATGTTCGCCCGATATCAGGAACTCACAGAGCAAGAACAAAGTATGGAAAGCTGAAAATAGTTTCATAGATATGTTGTGAAATGTGTGTGTTGCTAATGAACTGTTAAAAAAGTCAAGATGCTTATTGTATAATGATAGTGAACATTTTAAAATAACTTATTTAAGCTCGTTCAGAAATTTGGTCAGTTTATGTTTGGGTGAATCTTGTGAAGTGGATTATTAGGATGGGCAAATAAATGTATTATATTTTGTACAAGTGGAGATTAGTTTTAATAGTTATTGTATTTTTTTCCCCTCAAACTTTGTTTTTCTTTAATAGTACTAATAATGTAATTGTACATTTTGAGCCCAATGTAGTTCAGGTACTTCTTAGCAATGTATGGACTAAGGTTCCAAAGGCAACCTCAGTGTTTATATTTTCTAATAGATTAGAAAGAAATTTCTGGAGTAATAAAAGGTACATACTACATCTAGGAAGATAAAAAAATGTAACTAGTTTTTAGTCTTGTTTTCTTTTGTGGAAATGCCATTCTATATTTATAGTTCTCAGGTCCATTTCTCGTCAGGTAGCATGAAATGCAAATAACTTTCTTTGTTTCTTATCCTTTGGAAGACTGTTTCAGTGCTAGGTATTATACCAAAACCATTGTAATATTATGATACATTTATTTACCAATCAACGAACCTTTCTTTTGTCCTAGTGTTATTTGTACATTCTCTTCATTAAAAGAAAATTTTATATATGAGACAACATTTAATTCTAAGAAATCATTATGTAGCAAAAAACAAAGTATATAAAATGTAGCTCTAATCATCTTTTGAATCTTTATTTTTTCTGTACTTCAAAGATTCTGAATCTTCATATTAATTATGGCACTTGATTGGTGTGCCAGCGATGCCGCTTATGGCAAAGCGACATATCTAATACCTTTACTTGGGCCCAGTCTAAATTTTGCCCTAATATTTCTTTCTTTAGAGGAAGAATTCAGTATTGAAAAATTTAAATAACTTCAAATAAACTTTACTCATTTATTTAGGTAAATTTACTACATTGCTTGAGGTTTTTGCGCTCTTAGAAGACGATCTACTCTGAGCTGCTTTTCTACATGCACCTCTTTTATTGAATCTCTTTCCCAAATAGTTCCTCATCAATCTGTGAAAATGGTGCAATATGATAAACTTGAAACTCACTAAAGACATTAAAGTAGCTACATTTTTATATTGTTTTGTACAGAAATGAGCCTCTAATCTAATCAAATCACACATTATTTATGTTCTCTGAAGATGCATCAGTAAAATATGAATAAAAATCACCTGTTATCCCCTTACCTTCTTCTACCCAATAAAAAAGGTTCTGAGTGCACGAGTGAAATGATGATGTAGTGATCTTTAGAATTTTCTGAAATTTATGAATAAAATTATTGAAGAAAACTGGGAAGAATTAGATAGTGTTGTTATTTGTCCCCTTCCAGTGACTGATCATGATATAAAAAGAACATCATTTCAGTGTTAGTAGATTTCCATTAATTATTTGTTTGCAGTTCTTTACATTTCTTGCCAGAAAATGAGAAATGGACTATTGCACTGCTGCTCTTCAACTTGCAATTTGCCTTTTAAATAAATAGTATGATTTTCATAAAATCACAATTTATATTACATAGACTTCTAAAACACAATTTTTACATGAGTTTTGTTGGTTGTCTTGGTTAAACGGTCATAAATTGGTAACCAGACATGGAAGTTGGGTACCTGGTTATTTAAGACAGATTTTTAACAAAATGCAAATTTTGTCAGTTTCATACTCGTACTCAATTTCTTAAAAATGATTCATCCTTTTTGCTAATGTTGGGTTTGGTTTATATTGGTTGATTATGCTTCTGATAGGCTAAAAGGGTGGTAATAAAATGAGACTTCTATGATTTGCAGTGAGACGCTATGAAAATACTCTTTGCTTTGATATCATTACACTTATTTTTCAACCTGGCAGTAGGCACACTGTTTTATGTAATAAATTGTGGAATGAGTCATTTACTCTTCAGTAAAAAAAAAAGTTTTCTTAAATTAATACAAGTTATTTATTCAGTTTGGAAACACTACCCTATATTTACAAATTTCTATGAATTTTAATATTTTAAGCTACTTTACAAATGTTTCTTGTGTTTCAAGCTCGTATAATCTTCAAACAAAATGTATTTCTTTTTCCATCACATTTAGGTAGGAAACTCTTCACTTCCTTAAAAAACAATTTATATATACACATTTATTATCATAATAGAAAAGTATTACAATCGCAAAGGTATTATATGAATAAACTTGTATATTATAATAAATTTTATTGGTATGTGAATATCAAAACTTGGTTTCAAAGTAAGAAAAAAGTATTATGTAGTAAACTACTGTAATAGTCAATATGGCTTATAAATAACACCATAGAATATGATTGGAAGAAAAATCGCCATGTGTGGAACATCAACTTCACGAATTATGAGGCAGAAGCAGTAAGTAAAGGAGACTTACAGTGACTTAGTGACCCCCACCTTGGGTCATATTTCCTTTGCCACAAATTTCACAGAATAGACAGGTTGCAATTGACAGATAAGTGCGAACTACATCTGTAAAGTTTTCCTTGGAAGTTATTGGGAAGCGTCAAAGATTGTAAATGTTTCTAACAGTTCAGTGTGCTCCATAATTGTTTGGGGTGGCTCAGACACCCCTCGCACCCACTGCTGGGTTAGATACATAGTACTATATTTTTAAAAGTATGAGAGTAATCTGATTAGCTTTTTATTTGCACAGATACTTCTGAACCACGTAGCATGTGCTGTTTTAATAATATTTCTCTTGAATTTTATGCCCTAAACATTTTTGAAACATGCTTTTAAAATATGCATTTATGTTCTAAAAACTTCTGAAATATGCAATAAAAATGTACAATATTTCACTTTCTGTAGAAACCTTTCTTGATAAAATTTAGGACAAGCGTTTTGGGAATGAAAAGATTTATTTTGGGGCAAACAATGTACTGTACATTAGCGGGAGAAATAAGTGAAGTAAATATTCACCTTTGGGAAGTACATCGTATGCCTTGTTACATCTTATCTAACTGGTTTAAAAATATATCAACAAATACTCTAATTTAATTTTAGATTTAAGAATTTTTGTCTAGTGGATTCAAAATCATCCGAATTTCGCGTTTTTCTCAGCCGTGTCGCATGATCGCCAGCGCTGCCCGATACGGTCGCGAGCATGCTACATCTAGCGGCACGACCGAGAAAGATGCGAAATGCCATGAGACAGGCCCTGACGCGCCAAGAAATAAAACTCGAGTATAGCGACCTCGGCCATCCTGGCCGGCAAGCCTCTTTATTACGCTAGGAATTCTACCCTTGTCTTGCCTCTTGGTTTATGAATCAGTGGTTTTGTCAAAAATGACTTACTCGAGGGTGGGAACATATTTTCAGCTAATACCTATTCCTATATGTGCCTATGACAGCCGACGCAGTAATCATATTTATCAGGTGTCAGTATCAACACTCGCTACCAAAAATTCGCGTACAGCCCATGTGCACTACTTTACAACACATTGCCAGATGACATCAAACCATTAATTCGATACACAAGTTTAAGTGCTTAGTAAAATATTTTCTGCTTCATAACTGTTTTTATACAGACACTACACCAAGCATATAAAGGAATATTAATTTTAATAATATTGAATGTATTAATTGCCATTTGAATTGTATAATCCTAAACAACCTGCTACAAGTACTGTACCTCACCTGGGTCCTTTGTTTTGCTTCTGGACCTGAATGTAACTTCACTATCTGCACTCGTCTTCTAGAGTTCGAATGTAATATGGAGCTAGGAATACGTAGCTCTATGGGTAATATAACACACATACACACATTTATATACATATATATATATGTATATATATATGTATATGTGTATATATATATATATATATATATATATATATATATATATACATATATATATATATACACACATACAGGGTGAGTCACGTAACTTGAGCACCTCCTGTAACTTTTGAACGGTTGAAGTTATTGCAATGCAGTTTTCACGGAAGTGCATGAGGGGAAGGGGCTAATAGATACGTGCATTAATTTCTATTTTATCACTTGTATTTTACGAGATTTTTTTAGGTAACTTTGTTTTTTCAAATGGAACTATACATATTTTTTCAGTCCACCATGACGAGCGTAAAAAGACGAATCCAATGATGTACATATTGTCATATGTTAGATAAGCATTTTTTTGATTAATTTTGATTTTTGCGACTGGGGTTTAACCGACATTTTGAATAATCTACCACACAAGGTCACGCAGCGCTCCATCAGCAACGCGCGCCCGAGCAAGGGAAGGGAGATTTGAAGAAACGAAACCTGTTCCAAATATTCACAAAACCATTGCAGTTTTTTCCTGAACTGTGCTTTCCATCCTTCCGCATTTTCAGATTTTCGACTTTCTTTGATTGAAGGAATTAAAGGATGGAAAATAAGGATTTGTCATTAGTTTGTATCGTATTAAAATTGTTTATAACTTCAACTCCATTTAATGGGGTTTCATAAGATACGTATTAATGGGATCTTGAAACAAAGCACAATAAGAATAAATAATTAAAACTGTACAAAAAATTTTGCGTATTTTGAGCAAACAATTTCAGTCTTAATAAGAATATAATAATAACTTAGGGATATAAATTATCTTATTTCAATAAATACTACTTAAGACAAATCCGTATTTTCAATCCCTAAGAAACACAAAATATCTGAAAATGGATCAGGATGGAACGGAGAGTTCAGGAAAAAATGCAACAGTTTTGTGAATATTTTTCGTATCCTCAAGTACTAAAATCCCTTCCCTTTCCCGAGCCCGCGTTTGCTGGGCGAGCGCTGCCTGACCTTGTGGGGCTGACAGTTACAATGAAAATATCCGTGAAACACTAGTCGCAAAAAGAATCACAATTACTCAAAAAAATGCCTATCTAACATAACAATATGTATATCATTGGATTCGTCTTTTTACGCTTGTCATGATAGACTGAAAAAATATGTATAGTCCCATTTGAAAAAACAAAGTTACCTCAAATATCTGGTAAAATACAAGTGATAAAAGAGAAATCAATACACGTATCAATTAGCCCCATTTCCTCATTCACTTCCGTGGAAACTGCATTGCAATATCTTCAACCGTACAAAAGTTACAGGAGGTGCTAAAGTTACGTGACTCATCCTGTATATATATACCCAGGCCTCACAACTCTGTGAAGACATCTACAGGCCGACTGAGTCAGGCCGGACTCAAACTCCCGCGCACGCTCTCGGAAACTATTTGCTAGGGTTTAAATCAATGGATTATAGTATATGCCATGGATTGACAGTGAAATATGACACTATCAAGTAAAAGTTAAGCATCACTCGTATCGGTAATGGGTACCTCATAAGCTTTCGCGGTTTACAAGGGCTTCTACCGGTGGCGGCTACATATGAGTAAAAAAAAAAGTTTTAATTGTAAATTCAATTATTTTTCACAATAATATAAAGCCCCAATACTCTATTGAGTAGTTATTTCAATCTCACCAGCTTTATACAAGTTAATCCTCTGGGCAGTGTCTCGTAATTATATCACACACGTATCGAAATAATTTCGAATTTATTCTCTAATTCACTACATTTAGGAAACGAGAGGTTTCCTGATAATATTTTACAAGGTAAATCATTTTCACGAAAACTGATCATAAAGAACGTAGAGAAAAAATGTGACACATCCAAGAACTAAAAAAATATTGATTATTTCATAAGTGTGCATCATCCATTAGCCAAGACAAGTTGATTCATTTCTCTCGTTAGTTCAAGAGATTCAAGTAAAACAGTTTCTAAATAAGAAGAAAGAGTCTGCAAACTTTCTTCAATAACTTGTTGCCACACATCAGACTCTTTCCTTTTCTTCGTAGATTATGGGACATTTTCCTTTGATGAACAATATTTCGAACACCCAGGAAAATTACAAAGTAAAGCTTCAGAAGTCAATTGGGATGTGGTAAATGCCAAATTCACTACTTACTCTGTTTTTGTCCACTGCATTGACTTCCCAGAGGGTACCACGTTATTTGAAGTGTTTGTGACAGGCCTAGAAAGAAAAATTGAATATTAGTAAAAACAAAGGCCTAAATGATAATCCGTATATAATTATGATAGAAGGTTAGCAGTTATGTAAGCAATGTAAATATCACTTTTTGCTACATAACCTTAACAACAAAAATACTCGAACATACCTTTGTATTTCCAGTTAGTACCTCATAACCCTTTCGTAGAATAGCACGTAGCCATTTCTTCCTCGATTCAGGATCTTGTGGTTAACGAATACATGTGCATTCTCGGGTCCTTTTTTGGTGTAATGCTATTGCAAAATGGAACAGTAATTTTGAATCGTTTCTGTGCTTTTCCCCCTAACAATACAGTCATTGTTAGCAAATAATATGCTATACCAGAATCACACTTAGTTTGGCATTAGGCGTGAGCCGGACAAAAAAAAAAAATCGAATAACACGCTATAAATCAGTCTGATTCTGAACATGTTCGGTCCCTACATAGTGACGTTAGCAAACTCCCCGAGCTCAGCTGTTAGGCCTTCAATCGAGAAGGTTTTAGAAATATACATAATGGCGCAAGAAATGAGTCATTTGTTTCTTACATAAGATGAGTGTATCCAATACCTGACAGATACCTATACTACCAACATATGGTTGATTCAGCTAATGGAAACTGATTTCCTCTCAAATGCAAGACTAGGTTTCTATGCAAGTGGTAGGCCGAAATCCTGCAGAAACGCACATTTCTGCGAATTAGTGGGAGAGAAGTTGAACCCTGTTGACATGCTTCATTCATGGAGCTTGTTTGAGCACCAGTTAAAGTTGCCTCTGGATCACACCGATGCTGCGGGTCGAACAAAAGATAGGAAAATCATCCACATCGCCTTTACAGGTTCGCGCAAAGCTCGAGGCTATAACACTTATGGCAGAATGACACTCAAAACCGATCCTTGGGGGATACCGTTTTCTAGAGGGTGACTGCTAGAAAGACTGACACCAACGCGAGCACGGAAGGATCTGTTGGAGAGGAAGTTCTGGAGGAATAGGGGGATCTTCCCCCTAAATTCCCAGGAGGGCAGGGTTCGCAGAATGACGTACCTCCAAGTAGTGTCGTAGGCCTTCTCTATGTCGCATAAAATGACCACACGATGTTTCCTCATGACGAACGATGTAGAGATTGCTGTTGCCAATGCAACGAGATGGTCTAAGGTCTTCTAAACCTGCTTTGGATTGGCGTCAACAGATTTCTACACTCCAAGGTCCAGACTAACCCTTGATTCACCATGCGTTCCAGCAATTTGCACCCACAGCCTGTGAGAGAAATGGGTCGTTATATTTTTATGACTTTACCCCTCAAGCCTCTATGACCATGGAATATCACACGACATTTTCCGTCTTCCTCGCTCGTGCTGCTAGACGTCGCATGATCGCAAACACTGCTTGATACGGTCGCGATCATGCGATATCTAGCGGCACGACTGAGATTGACGTGAAATACCGTGACATATTCCATCGTGGAGATCGGCCTTGAGGGGAAAAGTTACAAAAAGCTCTGATCGAAAAGTCCAAAGCGCGATTTTCCATTCTTTCTTTGAGCAAAAGAAAGGCTGGAGCACAGTTCGCCGAACTCGATGTTTCCATAATGGGAGGCAAGTTCGTCTACACTTGCGCCCTTTTGAAATTGCTGAGAAAAAGGTACGAGTGAGAAAGACGCGAAATACCGGGACATTTTCCATCGTGAAGACGAGCCTTTAGAGGCGAAGTCAGAAAAATCGCAGAATAGGCAGCGAGCGTGAGGGATGGAAGGTGAACCTGCAGACAGATCGCTTGGAGTTCGGTCTGAACTGGAACGTCTGTAGAGAGCAGCGTGTCATGGACCAAGGTAGCAACTCTGCCATGTACGAAGAGGCCGTCATCAACATTAGCCCTATAAGGGGATTTCTTGTTCCTTTAGTTCCTTTCGGAGCATAGGACCTCGGCAAATGATCTCCATCTTACTCTATTTTCTGCAATAGGTATGATCTGCTTCCAAGTCATACCAGTCTCCCCGATCTCTCCTTCCACTGTCCTTCTCCATGATGTTCTCGGTTGACCTTGGCTTCTATTCCCTTGAGGGTTCCAACATAGTGCTTCTCTCTCAATTGAATTTCGCGGTTTCCTATAAGGGGTAAAACCACGAAAGGGTAGGGGCCGTGGTGGACCAAACGGACAACAGTTTCAACTCGTCCCGTCGCGAGGAGAAACCATTTATATTCCATGATAGGAGAGACGTGATTGTATTAAGTTAATTATTTTTTCTTCTTTCGCCGTTGTGTCCCGAATAGGCAAGTGTTTCCTCCGAGATAGAAGCCCCCTGCCAGGGGGGCTCGCTCCGAGCGAGTGTCCGTAGGTGTAGATTATCGGAGCATTGACGACGAGCTCTTAACAGTCTGATCTATACTGCGATTTTCGTAACTTTGTCCCTGCGAGAAGTCAGCTGTTCACGGTTTCATCCAATCGAGAGCTTGAACGTCACCATAGTGACGTCACTGTCGCGAAATATAAGCTCCTGATTGGATGGCAGCGAAACAGCTGATATCTGTCAGGGACAAAGTTACGAAAATCGCAGTATATGATTGACATCGACTTCCGTCGAGTACAAGATTTCATAGTCTGAGACGGCTAAACGTTTTGGCAGGTATCTTATATTTGGATGTTAGGATCACTTTCCCGCCTTGCAATCGTATCCCAGGGAGGTCCTCTGGGGACACCTGATAGGCGAAGTTTACGTCTTTGGATGAAGAGATCTCTTGGCAGTTCGCTACTACCCTCGGGCCTTTGCTTTCGCGGCGGTACAACAGGTCAGAGAAAGATCAACGAGGTTCCTTACCTGGCACACAGGGAAGACACCACACATTGTCTCTGATCTTCTGGATCGCCCTTTCCTTGAGGAAGGTAGGGCACTGGTTGAAGTTAGCCGGATGGTCACCTTCGCAGTTGACACAATGCGGTGGTGTAATACAGGGTTCCGCTCTGTGTGTAGAATTTTTGCACTTACCACACACCGGGCTTTCTGCCGAGCTGTGAATGGCAGAATCTATGGCACTTAAAGCACCGCAAAGGGTGACACATATTGCCCTACGTTGAAGTTATAAAAACCACGGGAGATCCTTTCAGGGAGAGATCGAAAGACAGAATCAGGGTAGAAGTGGGGATTTCTCGCCCATGCTCCTTCCTCTTGATCCTGTAAACCTCCGCCACATCCTGGCTCTTAAAAAACGCGATTAATTCTTCCTCATTCTCAGCAGCAAAGTCTTCGTGGTTGACCAGTTCACTTCTCCCTGGGGGCCGGCCATCTGCAGGGTGTTCTGAATCATTTCAATTTGTTCATCCGTGCGTGCTTCGAAACACAATGGTACCATTCCTTTGGCGCACCACAGCTTGCAGTTTCTCGTAAGCATTAACAATTTTAAAACGTTTACCTTCCTCGGCGCATACCATGAGGCGGAAACGAGTCTTCTTCGGTCTATCTTCATCTTCAGAAAAGAAAATATCTCAATCAATAGCTCCTCTTCCTTGCGGAAGAGTCACTCCAGTCGTTACGGGTTGCTACGAAGATATAGGGGGGGGGTAGAGCGCTTCCCCACCATGGATGTTCCCGCTCACCCTGGAGTTCAGTACAAGATCTAGTCCGAGCCGATTGATCGGGAGTGGGTTAGCTCCCGACCGCCCGTCTAGAAGAGTCCGAGGCCAAAGCAAGTGTATTGAAGCCTACAAGGAATGTTCCCCAATACGCGTTAACAATGTATTTCTAGGTGCAAAGCAGAACGTAGCACAAGGTGACCATCTGGGAA
This sequence comes from Acheta domesticus, assembly GCA_031308135.1. Classification (NCBI taxonomy): domain Eukaryota; kingdom Metazoa; phylum Arthropoda; class Insecta; order Orthoptera; family Gryllidae; genus Acheta; species Acheta domesticus. The sequence continues at coordinate 117,744,878 of JAHLJT010002630.1, forward strand.
ACTAACAGGCCCCTCAACCGCCAGGACACGCATTCCCTCCAGCTTGGGTCGCCAAGTACGGCAAATACATAGGTGGGGGTACAGCATGCATAGTAGGTGAAATAGAAGGGGAAGAAGAAAAGTGACAGGTTGGTATAAACGAACGATGGCGAGAAGGAGGACGTCTGGTAAGAGAAAGGAATATTTGTGAGCTCTCCCTGCAACCCCCTGCCAGGATGCGGACCAACCCACCTCGACGGACCGCTCACAAGATTGATTGATTCGTGTTTCCGGGCGCGTCAACCACTTTGGTCGTTAGTTCCGTACTTGTTGTGCGTGTTTTTTTCTCGGGAGGTGGCGATGATCTTTTCCCCGCTGGATGGCGAGATCTGGCGCCGACCTGCCGTCGACTAGCGGGATTTTCCCCTCAACCAGGTATCTCCCACCAGCGGGGCACCGCCCCAGCCGGGACAAGCTGAAAGCTCCCGACCTCTCTCCCACATGTGTGGTAGTGTAGTGCATGTTAGGGTGTGTGTGTAAGAGGATAGGACAAGGAAGAGGAAGGAAAGATCTCGCGCGGTCCGTGGCCCGTTTGTTAGGGTACTGCTCCGGCATTCGCCTGGTGTTGATCGGAGAAACCACGGAAAACTGCCGATCAGAGCAGCCGGCCGCTAGAATTCTCCTCCAGACAGCGACTGAATTCGACCTAGCTGACCCGCTCACAAGAGAACAACAACGTAAAATATTAATCAAAGAACCCTAAATATTGTATTGATAATCTTCCAAGTGAGTGAAACACGTTTTATATTAATTTTAAAGTGGTTCCCTATGATTGAATTCGGCGCGTTGTTACGATCTCTGATTGCTTGGATGCTAAAATGCTTCTAGCGTCTGCCGCGAGATTGCGACGAGCAATCACGCATGCGCAAACGGTGAGGTTACCTCCTCCCCTCTTCACCCCTGCCTCCGAAATTCCCGGGTCCCGATAAGCTAGCATACGGTTGAGAAAAAGCTTATTAGCAAGTTGCTCGTTTGCGCGCGAGAGCGCAGCACACTTGAGGTTGTCAGATAAATTTTCTTTTTCACTCGGGACTGTGCTTGGTTTTGAGCACAAACAGAAGAAATAGTGTTTGCCTCTTAATTCTTAATATCTATGAAGTTGAATTCTTACTTAAATATTATTTTGATCTGATACGTGTAAATTCACAAGTCACCTCCTTGCCAATCGTACATGAGAATTAAAGCTGAGCCTTCGCGTAATTTCCTTTCAAGAAGTCTCCTGACATAAATCTGTAGAAGTATTCTAACATTTGTTTTAATAACCTAGATTCTAGAGAACATTAAGAATCTTATCTTCAGTTCGCGTTATTGTTGAGCATCCCCAAACGCGCGAGTTACACTACATCACTGGAAAACAAGAGGAGCAATCGCACTTGCTTGAGGGGAGTGGAGCACCACTGCCAACTATCCTCTTCAACGACCTTCCCTCCTCTACTCTCCTTTCAGTGCGAAATTTCTCCTCCCCTCATGAGAGGGGGCAGGAGCAATAGCTCTTACTAAAGGGGAGTGGAGCACGACTGCGACCAACTATTCGCTTCAACGGCCTTCCCTTCTCTACTCTCCCTTTCACCTGAGAAGGCAAAAGCAATAGCTCTTGCTAGAGGCCAGGTTTTTCGTTTTCATTTTTAATGTATTCATGCTTTATGTAGTTTTGTCTAAAGAAGCCCTTCAAAATGCTCTTGGACACTTTAGATTCAAAATAAAAAAAATACCAAAAAACAGTAATTTTAAATTTTCTATTAAGTTTTTCGTTTTGTAGTTTTGGTGTGTTCCATGTTTGTGCCTTTGGCTTTTTCAGTGACAGAGAGCAAATATAACATGCATTACATCTGATGTGTCATGTGTTTTGGATGGATTGATTTGCGTTTCTGGGCACATGGACAGCTAAGGTAATTAGTCCCGTAAGTGTACTGGATGTTTTTTATCACAGGAGGTGGTAGTAATCTTGCACCTATGGATGGTAAATTCTGGCATTGACCACAACATCGGCTTGCAGGGTTTTTCCTCAAACAGTTACCTCCCACCAATGGGGCTCCGGCCAAGCTGGGACAAACTAACAAGCTTCCGAATGCTTCCCGGCACGTGTGGTTGTATAGTGCATAAAAGTGTGTGTATAAAGGTGACAACAGAACAAGGAAGAGGAATGCAAGATCACATTAGTTCCTTGGACCAAGGGTACTGCTCTAGCATTCGCCTGATGCTCATTGGAAAAATCACAGAAAATTACCAAACAGAGCAGCCACCGACTAGATTTCTCCTCCAGACAGTTGCTGAATTCAACGTAGCTAATGTCAAAAATCCTGCCACTGTCATAACTAGATATTGGATGTTAAGGCACTAAAAAAGAACGTTTTAGGAGCCTAAAAAGGCACTATTTTTTTTAAGTAGGCACCTAAAAAGGCATTAAAAAATTCACTGCACTTGCTTCTAAAATTAGCCAATACCAAAAAATAATATAACATGAGAGAATAGACTATTAATAATCATTACTGAGTGAGAGACTTTGGCATCTTTACATGATTGAGCTCGATTACTACATTTAGTGGTACTGGTGAAGTACTTCGCGTTTAGCACAATTCAGACAACTACGGGCACAATGAAGACACATCTCATGCCTGACAGCAATGGGCTTACACTGCGCACTTCCCAGAAGAACATTTGGCACAAAAAGATATCAATGTCGGAAGTGGGGAACATCACCTTGCCCTCTGAGACACGAGTGCTTTGATTACGTTGCAAATCAGTGTTCAGCACTCATGTAAGCGTCCACCATTTTTATTAGTACAAATATGAAAAAAGAAATCTGAAGCCACAATGCAAGCTTTTCGGTTTCAAAAATTCAATGTGATGCGCAAACCCAAGTGGCAGTTTCAGTTGACAATGGGGATTCAGGGACAATGGAGATTCGTTACCTGTAGACAGTTAATCCGATTAGTAGAATTTAAAATTATTTAAACTTTTATTTGTAACTAAGAATAAAAAAGAAATATAAAAATTTTAAGAAAAAAGCAATTAAAAGGGATAAAATATGTCTAAAAAGGTATATATGCCACAAAAGACCAAAAAAGGCAAAGTAAAAATATGTCAGAATGTTCAGTTTTCCATAATTCATATACATATATTAATTGCCTGTAAATATTTTCAGGCAATTTAGAATAAAACAGGCTTTTTCCTAAACATCCAATGTCTAGTCATGACTCTCAAGGACCTTCTGGTCAGAGGCACTGCAGTGACATCAGTTTATGCCCTGAGATACCTAAGCCAATATGTGTTTTGGAGTGGGTATCGTTCATAGACCTGTGCTATCCTTCTAAAGCTCTTTCCTATGCTACACAAACAAATCCAGCCTCTCTCCGACTAAATGCCGCATGAAGGGCAATTTCTGGGCTCAATGAGCATTTTGGTGGAGCAAATCTGCTTTGGGCCATAGTACATTTTTAAGAGACAAAATAAAATCATAACTATTCACTTTTTTTCTGATGAATCTTCACCTGGAGATTGCTATTTTTTGTAATCTGCTTTATTACAGATGGTGTGCCTATGTATGCTACAATATATTGCATTCAGACCCGCTGACACTTATTTAAATGACTCTTAGACATTTTTCAATTCCACCTAACATTCCCTATTAAATTTTCAGACCTGTCAAATTGTTTTGACATTGTACCTGCTATATAGAAGAATTAATAACTTATGTCTAGAAAAACTGTATCCATACTAGCTGAACCTGGGAGACTGTACCACACAAGAGGAAGAGGTGTAAAATAGTTACAACAGGAAAGTACAATAACTTTAAGGAAAATCTCTCTCAAAAGAAAAATGTACACCGCTGTGTAAGACCAATGAATCCATTGTTTATTGTCAAATAAAATGTTCTGAAAACTGTAAAAAATGATCTTGAAAGAAAGTTGATGAGTCTTCAATTACACCTCAATCCCCAATTGTCAAAAATATGCAATGAAATAGAAATATTTTTAATAACAAGAGAAAAAATGAATCAATAAAGAAAATGGCATTATTTATTGCACAGTAGTATAAATACACTTCTGATTGCCATATTGCTTTGTAACAGAATGCAATAAATATTGCAAGCAGGAGCAACATAAGAGATTGACAATTATCCTGCTGCTGATATATAACAATTACCCATATATTTATGGGTGACAATGAAAAGATAAAATACTAGCAATGTTTGTTCATTTGGAATGATCATTTACATGCACTATAATCTAAAAAGTCCTGAATATTATAAATTTGCATCTGCTGAAATTTTTTTTAAAAAAAGATTAACAAAATTGTTAGGACAAAGGTTCACAAAAGAAAAAATCTTGTTCAGAGGCCACCAAATCAAAATTAGAAGAATGTTTTTGAAATGGTGGTACCAAACAAAAACGTGAGGCGAGTCACAACTGCAAGCTCAACAAAATATTACACAGAGGTTAAAAAGGATGAAAAACAAGATTTGGTGGCAAGTGAACCGTTTATTTAACAAGTGTTCAGTTTGGCAGAGAAAGCCCAGACACAATCTGAGATTTTTCCCATGCCATGTTTAACATTTTAAGACAAAACCTATTAGTGAAATGACTTAAAGCGATACATAACAACCGCTGTCAAAATTTGATAACGTTCTTGTATCACTTGCGAATACCTCACTGGATGGTCATTTACTATATAACATTTAACTTTGTTAAGCACAGTTCTGCCAACTGCTCATGCAGAAAATTTGTGGAATGACCTGCAGTGTTCTCTGCACATGAAACACCACCTTGTCTTGTTTTATTTTGGCATCAATGATAAGTCTTGTCTTAGCACTTTCTAACTCGCCTGAGCACCTAGTTTTCCCAAAACCCCTACACCTTTTTCCTGGTATTCCTCAGCACTCATCCAGAAGGAGTCTCTGTCCTTCATGACCTCCGCAAGGACAGCGCCACCAATGAACACCATATCCTTTCGCCGAGGAGGATCTTCAATGCGAATCTTGAATTTCTGCAAAAACATAACATATATAAATTATTTTGAACATAGCTTAGCAAAGTGTAATACGAAGAAATGTAACAAGCATTTAACTGAGAAACTGAGCAAACAATGATAAATGTAAAGGAATCAATTAATAACAAAATATATACAAAATTCAAAAAAATATTTTTGTTATTTTGTCAGTTAGGATTTATGTTTCCACATTGTCATTTCATGTCATAAAACTTCTATTAATGAAGTTGGTGTTCTGCGATTATATACAGAATGTTTTTATAGTAAAAATTAACTCACTTGACATATAAATTCTTTAAAAAATAGTTTTCACTTGATGCTAGTACTAGTTTTGCTTTATTTGCAACCTACCTAGTTGTGTGTCAAAGTTGAAATTTTAAGAACTGTTTAGCATTTGTTATTAACCTTAAAATACTATCTTTATTGATTGTAAATTAATAATAAAATACTTAAACATTACTGGTTTTATTGAATTAACTTACATTATTGTGAAAATTTACTGGAATTCATTATTTTTATTGGTGTGTATCAAATGTGTTACTGTATTTACCTGAATATAAAATAAGGTTTCTTCCCTAAATATTTCACTAAAAAAATATGGGGGTTGTCTTATATTCACAGATTAAGACTAGTCAGTAAGGATTTATGTTTTAACATTGTCATTCCATGTCATGAAACTCGTAAATGTTGACAAAACAAGCAGCTGTGAAGACAATAAAATATCATACATCTATATATAATATGTAATTATATTTACAGACGTATTCTTGGCTTACATGGCTAATTTGCCACAACATTCAGACCAATATTTTTGAATAAGCCAGCAAAGAGAGCATCTCAAATGTATGAAGCAAAACACAATGTGAAATTGTGTTACAAGAAGTGCTGATCGATGAAGCTATATGGACTCTTGAGTTGTTGCCTAGCAAGTGCAAATCTGCACTTTGCAAGAGATGGAAATGAAAAGAAAAGAAAAGAAAAAATAAATAAATAAATAAATAAATAAAAAAAAATCACATTAATGGAATTCCCTAACTTGGAAACTGGCGTCAGTCTCTAAAGTTACCCATGGAATGAAGAAACAGATGTACGAGTTTTCTGTTCACAACTTGATCACATGAACATTAAACAATGTGTATTTTACGAATACTCTGTTAAAGAATGTGAAAGAACTGTTGAAGAATCCGAGCAGTACAAGAAGAAAAGCTGATACAAAAAGGAGCTTTCTTAGGTAGCGTCAAATGAAAGATGCATCCGTAAATGCAAATTCAACATGGAAAACTTTCAGAGGAGCCTAAAAAGTCAGAGGACTTCACAGTATGCAAGGAGGACCAACAAGAAAGAAACAATGAAACACATAAAGAAGAAGATGAAGAAGGAGAAGGAGAAGAAGGGGGTAATGACAAAAAAACAAGATGATTTTAAGGAAAAAGAAAAAAAATAGCTGAGGCAAAAAGTTTAAACATTTTCATCCACAAGACAATTTTCTTGCCAACTAGACAATTTGCCATTTAATTTTGACAGAATGGTAATAATTAGTTGAAAATGTAAATATCTCTCTCAGGCGACCTCTTCAAAATTAGGGGGTCATCTTGCATTCAGAGTTAACTTATATTCAGATGAATACGGTATATCTCTTTAAATGTTTCTCAAGTTTATTAATACAGGCTGCTAATGACTAGCTGCTTCAAAAGAGACCTAAAACACATAAATAAAAATTTTATTAATATTGTTTTAGGTTTTCTTCTAATTTTTGATGCTTGTAGATTGAACAAGTTTTTGTATGCATTAGTGAGATTGTTTTTCATTAATTTCACATTCTTCTTTACTTGGAACTGAAAACATGTTATATTGCTCTGGCGAGAGCGTCTATTACTGGCAAGACCATCAATTATTATCATTAGAATTGGAACATTTTATACAGTCCAATGAGTTCCCAGAGAATTTTCAATGAATAATCACTGTACTAAAATTGTCATAGAATTTAAATGCTTAACAATTCTCAAAAATTCAATTCATTTTGACACACAAGTATGTAGGTTTCAAATACTAAAATATCATTTCAAATAAAAAACATTTTTTAAGGAAATTAATTTTTACTACAAAAACGTATTGCATTTAATAAGAAAAAAACAAATTTGCAAACACAAGGATTACTGGGTAAATTTTTTCAGAACACTAAAGCTTCGAAGTGACAGAAAATAATTTTATTACTTACAGATAATTTATCAATGTCATTTTTCAACACACGTTCCAGGTACAGTTGCTTAATTTCCCGCTCCAAACGAGAAGGCAAACCTGGATACATAGTTGATCCTCCTGACAATACTATGTGTTTGTACAATTCTGTGCGCATATCTATATCAGCAGCTTGAATGGTGTTGAAAACCATTTCTGCAATTCCTAAAACAGATAATTTTGGATTAAAAAATTTACAAAGTTTATAATGGAATAAGAAGTTATATATATATATATATATATAAAAAAACCACACCAAATGTTTTGAATCAGTGTTTTTTGGAATATGTTTGGGACCAAAAGAAACAACAACAAAGATTTACCCATTTTCAGACCAGTCTTCTCCTCCCATATTTTGTGCATGCTAGGTAGTTACCTAAATTTTTTTCATAAATAAATATATTTTTTTTTGATTAGCAGAATGTTAAACAAATTAAATACTGGTTTTTTGCAATAGACACTACTAATTATATTTTGGTCTTAAAATCATTAAAAAAGAGTACTTCAAGAATTTTCTAGTGAAAAAGAAAATTTTAGGGACCTCTAAATACCACTATTGTAAATACCATATTAGTGAAAACAAACCACAGACAACTGCCACCGTAACTGTTGATTTACCACATGCTCTAATGGAACAGCTTGCACTGTGGTTCACAATCACTCTGAACAATCATTTACCATATTTGCTTGTGGATAAGCCGCACATTTTTCTGAAAAATGACTCATGAAATGGGGGCGTGACTTATACACGGGAAAACAAAAAATCTTTTTCGTAAAAAAATCTTTGGAAGAAAAACAAAATATTATGCTGAAAATAAACAATTATTTGTCAGAAATGCATACAGCATTTAAGTTGATGTTAAATTTAATCGCCATCCTTCCCGGACTCGCGCAGCACATCCCCCCCATAATTTATTGTAACTTATACAATCGCTGGAAACATTCCATAACACATCGTTCTCACTCCCATCCATCTTATGAAATGCTGCACACTTTAAAACTTTTCGTCGCTTCGGATGCCATGTGGTATTGCATCGTCACATTGCCTCAGTTGTTCTGAGCATTGGAAGTATACTGCAATTTTTTCCATAGCTGCATCCCAAGGCCTATCTTTACAATAGATATATCATGGCATTTCGCATCTTTCTCAGTCATGCCACTAGATGTTGCACTATGAAACAGTTCTTGATACTGTTGTGATCATGCAACATCTAGTGGCACGACTGAAAAAGATGCAACCTAACGCGATATATTCAATTGTGAAGACGGGCCTTGAGAGGCAGCTATGGAAAAATCGCTGTAATAACAGTGTTGCGCTCTGACAGATGCAGAGAAAGAGCCAATCAAATTGGGCATGGCACACCCCTCTAATTTCACATTAAGGATTTACCTATTTTTTAAAAATAAATACATATTTTTATTATACAATTTACTGAGGAACATTGAATTATTCAGTTTGACTTATACATGAGCTTTCTTTTTTTCAAATTACTGTGACAAAGATAGTGCGGCTTATACACAAGCAAATATGGTATTACCCATTCACAGAACGGGTGTGCTGGTCTGTTCTTGGCACTTTCTTACAAAAAAGTGAAAAGTGCTAATTGTCAATTTCAGCCTTCTAAATCTCAAAATCTTTAATGATATTGCTGCATTTCTGTGCGTACCTTGCCCTTCTACATTGATCAGATGGGGCTGGAAGAGGGCTTCCGGTGCTTCGAATCTCTCACCACCGACCTTGATAACCCTTCCATCAGGCAGCTGCAACACACACAAACACTCATCAACACCACTTTGCAGATAATGACTACTCTACAAGATCCATAAGCTTTTTTGACAAAAGTACACACAATTAAACCATGGGAGTAGATAATGGAATGCTCATGAAAATGTTACATTTTCATCCTTATTAAGCTTGATGTAAGAAAGAAAATACATACATAAACACAAGAAAATTTATTGATATCTCTAGTCTCAACGTTTTGAAAATAATTGAAGTTTCAATTATTACTACTTACAGTATACGGCTCAACCAGGACTGTAGTCTCAAGTGCTAACTTCTGCTCAGTCTCAATGTTGTAGCCAATATAACACAATTTTTCTTTCATAATGCGAACAGTTTCAAAGTCCGCTGAATGATTAAATGCATAACCTCGGAGGAGCAGCAACTGCAAGTATAGATCAACATTTTAAATCAAATAATACCCATAAACTTTATTACCAATATCATTCACCTTGTTCCTTTCTGTAACACAGATTTATTTAACATCCCTTCACTTAAAACAACATTAGTGTCAACTTCAAAAAACAATTCTCTTATTTACAAAACTTACTTAATAATGAATTAAATCTTAGAGTCCTGCTATCTGCCATTACTCTAGTGAGTTGTGTGTGTTTTCCTCTCTAAGTAACGAACTTTTACCTTCTAATTAGTGGACACTAGGTTTTCATTCACCCCTAGATTTTTGACAAATAAGTCTCTCGACACTTTCTTCTACTTTTGCTGCCAGTGGACTCAAAATTGCACTTTGAGACTGCACGTTGGCAGGATGCAATGCATAAACACTTTCAAAACTGTTGGTGGAAGTGTGTTAGCATAATGAGGATTGTGCAGTAGCTTAGCAAGATTTGTAGTTGTGTCCAGGACCTGCTTACGGTAACATTTTTCACAGTGATTGATACAATTTATTGTTAATGAAAGCAATAAATGTAATCAATATGCATTGCAAATGACTGAAAGTTCTCCTCATGCAATGACTTGCAAAATGGAATGATTCACTGTTTGATGAAATGTATGTATTCTTTGCATTGTTTACTCATGCCAAGAGTAAAAATTCTGTCACTAAATGAAGATAGATGAACGATAGATGGGCGATAAATTTTTGGCAATGCCTGTTTTTGGAGAGATTAAATTTCAAGATAGGTGTTTGCTGTCACTAAGAATACTTTGCTTCTGTTTAAAAATATAGTCATGATGGTGATCACCTTTTCAAAATAACCAGGATTGTAGATGCCATTCATCAGAGCTTTGGAAGTGCATTTTTCCCCTTTTGGGAAGTTGTGCATTGTTGAAAGTCTGATATTGTTCAAGGGGTGGTTGTTCATCAAACTGTGTATCCCTTCAAAATGAAGCACATTTGGAATCAAACTCTTAGTGCTGTGTGATTGTTTAAGACAAACAACCCTCTATTATATTATTCTCTTTGAGTCACAATACTTTTGTGAGAAGTAGAATGTAGATGTGTGTTTTGCCATGTTTTAAAGAGTATCACACAAATACAAATTTTTTAATTCCCAATAATATCGAAGTTTAAAAAAATGTTTATTAGGTCCTCATATTACACTATGTTTCAATAGATTTTACATTAAAAAATTAAATTGTCACTCATTCAAAATCACCAACAATATTTAAAAATTAAAACAAACTGAAAACAAAAACAAAAATCACAAAAATATATATTTTTAACTTCGCCAGTGCCGATCCAATGTCCCTATTAAAAAGAAGGACGGAAAATGTGTGCATACGTCTCCTGATACATGTGATACCCTGACAGAGTGTGCCAGTCAGAACAACGAAACACACTGCACACAGCAATTGCTGGCCACTGAGGTGACTTAGCACCAGATGGCAACAAGCAGGGTGGGGGCCAGAGTAGTGAAAGGGTTAATCTAGCTCTATGAAGTAAAAGGAGAAGAAAGTCCATGAAGTTGAATCTACAATACTGATGTTTTAATGTTCAGTTTCAAAATCTCAAATTAATAATGGAGATGGCAGAAGAGTTAAAAGTTAATGGACACTATTCAGCATTTCAAGACTCTTTAAGATATTTTTGGATGAATGTCATTCCTTAATTTGTATTTGTTATCTTCTAAATTTGTTGTATTTTTCCAAGATACTGAGCTGTTTTGTTAAAGGATTCCATACAGAGCTCACAAATTCAATGTCAGGGAGCACAAATGTTTTAAAAAGTGGCTTCAGATAATAATTATTAAGCAATTTAAATAGCTTTTGGATATGAAATTGAGGTTGATCTGTTTTCCTGACAATATACTTGATGTGACATTCTCATTTCAAATTTAATGTAATGATTCCCAGGACCTTGGTTTGTGATGTTTTAGTTTGATCTTCATCATGATTCCAAGGTCTGGATATTGGGGTTGCTTTCCCTAATAGGCATTATGATGCATCTTTGTTTTTTCAGGGTAAATCACCCTTTGATGGCTCCACCTACAAATCGTGACTAGATTGCTCACAAGTGTGAAGTGTTTTAGTGCAAGGATTGCTATAAATTTTTTCATCTGCAAACATGAGATCCTGGACCCAATGTTGTGTGTTCACAAATGTAAAGAACAAATTAATAGGACTTAGCACTGAGCCCTGTAGAGCTCCACAGACAGCAAGACAATTTTTTTCTGTTTTGTTATCTTAACAGCTTGTGGGTGAAAAATTTCTTGCAGGCTGTGACTATAGCTATTAACATACCTAGTAATGTTATGAGTGTTATAACTGCAGATGCCAAAAGTTAAAAATAGAGGTGGAGCGTAGCGGAGCCAAGCCTAATATATTTTTTTCTAATCACACTTAGAATAATACTACAATTAACAATAATTATCCCCAAAGCTAATATGAGTTAATACGAGTTAGTTTTATTCTGAATTGTTTGAATGTATTTTGTTTTGTACATTGCCATGTCTTTTTTCTTAACAATTTGACTTGCGACGAATCGATAATCGTTTATTTACGTTGCTAAGGATGACACATACGCCAAAACACCTATGCCAAACCTGTGGAATGAACATTTACACTTTTTTTATTTATCACGAGTTTCTGCACTTTTTAAATGCCAATGATGCTACAACTGTAAATACTTTCTTGTATTACTGGTAATGTTTATGTAATATTATACTATGGAAACTTCTGTCCCACAAACTCTTAAGCCATCGTTTAAAAAACTCTTTGTAGTATAAGGCATGAGAATATAAAGAAAGAAAGAAAACCAAATACGGTGTACCTTAATGAGATATCGGGTAATATCTCTGCCTGCAATATCTAATCTCCTGGTGAGGTGAGGCAGGGCGCACTCCTCGTAAACAGGGCAAATGTGCGTCACCCCGTCCCCTGAATCTACCACCACTCCACTTAGCAACCCTTGTGCATAAAGTGTCAACACTGCCTGTATGGCGATGTATGCTCCAGCAAACTGGTATTTCTCAAACATCACCTGCACAAGAAACAAAAGCAATAAACTTTTTGGAGCCTTTTCCTCAGCGTGAAAGTATTATAATAACGTAGGCTGAGAAACAACTGCATCAAAACAATCAGCTTTTTCTCCTGCAATATCACACGTCTCTCCAAGGTCTGCATGTACATGAATCATGAGCAGTGCAAGAGCTTTGGGGCTCTACCTTACTATCAGTACAATTTTATTAAAGAAGAGTCTAATAAGTACAAACAATAAAAAATAGATTCTATACAATTCACCTCCAGCTTCATAAGTTACATAATAAAACATTCCAAAAGCCCCTAGAAAAGCAAAAACATACAAGAAGTGGAAAATAAATTTAAGAATGGTTTACCTGAGTTACATTCAACTCTGAAAGGAGAAGTTTGGCTTTACTAATGATGTAACATGGAAGTTTACACGCAAATCTAATATTTGATTGTGCTTTCTACGTAGGTAAATATTGATCAATAAGACATTCCAAGTTAAATGCTTCTCTGAATAAAGGTATTCACATGCTATAAGCAAAAGAAAATTATTTTTTGAAAAATATCCATGCTGGAGGGTTACAGCTTAACTTTCTTTATTTTTATTATTATTATTAATTCCATTGATTCTTTATGAATTTTGCTAAAGAAAATTTCAGAGCAATTTCATTAGTTCACCATATGTAAATAGGTTTTATGTATATGGTTTTCTCATTACTGGAGCGGTGCAGGAGCAGAACAGAAAATTATACAAAATTAGAATTAGTGTTTAGAGTTAGACTTTTTGAATGTGCGTCACATATACTGGAAAAGAAAAGCAAGATTGACGAACAAAAATATAACATTCAGTAAAAAAATTCTGTTATTAAAAGAAACAAGAAAATGGGATCATGCTAATACATTTCCACAGAAATGCTGTGAACAGAGAAGCTAGAATTTACACAAACAATTAAAAAAGTCTACAATAAAACAGTCGCTTATAGGATTTCAATATGAACCTACATACTTTCTCTGACTTCCCTGTACTTATAAAATTAGTCATTTTTTGGGACACTTTATGAAAAGGAAACTGAAAATAGAAGTCTGGAAGAATGGGGAACTATATACTTTTTCCTGATCACTTCAACACAGCTTCACATTGATTGACATGTGATGTTATCAGATTTTCCCCTTCAATTCACACTCTAATATAGATTATCTATGCTTTAATAAATTTACCTTGTCCACTATTTCAAAAATCGAATGGTTTAATACATTTCCCCAAAACCAGGCCATTTTGTTTAATGATCAAATGATAAGATCTTTTCATGTAAATTTTGAGCTTCCTCCAATTAGCTTTCAATTTCTCAATTTAAAATATTTTACCTGCCAACAAATTTATATTTTCATGGGAAAAAAAAAATCTTTTAAACTTTCTGATTGCTCTCCACATGCACAGTCCATTGAATCTATCAACGTTTTTTTTTTTTTTTACTGAAGGTTTTTAAGCCCAATTTTACCTCTATCATCTTCTCTCTGTTCTTTGTAGGATTCATTGGTGGCTCTGTTAGAAGGATCTTGCATTCTTTTGGATTAATATTCATTTTTTCAGGACCAAAGGTGTAGTCCCAAACATGGCACATGTCTTCCCAATTCCTATTAATAAACAAGAGAAAAACAATTAAATCAGCAGGAGAAAAAAAAAAAAGGAGAGGGAGAGAGAGAGAAAGAAACAAACGGAAAAGGGGAAAAAACAACAATATTCTTTCAAAATAAATGAAAAAGGAAATGATATTTGAGGTGTAATATCTATTATTTGCTGAATTTTAGTCTCAGTGGCTGTTCATTGAATAATGTTTACTTTCACTGATATATCTTGAACACATCTGCATCTAGAGCAATACACCCCGCCTATAGCTCTAGATGGGGGTCTATATTTTTAGTTGAGGGTCAACTTCCAATTTGTGTATAAAATAACCACTCAAATAACATTTTCCCACAGGGATGATGTTTCAAACCTATAATATTATTATGAATACAAGATAAAGTAAAGATATTTTACATGTTCAAATTTATATTTAATTAATTAAATTTTTTGGCATATTTACATGAGCATTATCGGAATTACATTCAAGATTGAATGTTGTTAATCATTCAAGTAAAATAGAACAATATACCCTAGTTGTAAATACTTCACTAATTGTTTTAAATTTATTTCATTTTTTACAACATGTTATGAAGCCTCAACTAGAGAATGGAGTAGATGTAGGAACCTAGAAACAAATCAAGTTTCTCATGTGACACATTCAGAATCCTTTCAAATTCAGCCTTCAAACAGCTTGTAGCATAAAATGTATGTATGTACATACTCCTGTATGAGATGTGGCATAATACTCTAGAAAAACAAATCAAAGGCTTTTTAGATTACGGAAAAAAAAGAAGGGAGAAGAGAAAGGGAAGAGAAAGAGAGAAGAGAAAGAAAGAAGAGAAAGAGAGAAGAAAGAGAGAGAAGAGAAAGAGAAGAGAGAAGAGAAAGAGAAGAGAAAGAGGAAAGAGAGAGAACAAAGAGTGAGAAAGAGAGAGAAAAAAAGAGAGAGAAGCCATCCTTGTTCCTCTCTTCATGGCGTTTGAAACCCTAACACTGCCTTCTCTACTGTCAAAATTGGCCTACTCAATAGCAGGAACATATTTTCATGCAATATGGATAGTTACAAAAGGGGGGCGGATTTTAATGAAATGTCATTTTTTTTCTTTCCATTTTAGAACAATACCATTTAGTATAGAAATGCATTTTATGTTATGAAAAAATGAAATTACCTATTTTTAAATGTCATTTTCTTGCATTTTGCGTCGATTTTGACTATTAAGTCATTTCCTTTTAACATAATTTTTTATGCAGTTTTTCACTGATTTCATCGATTTCAATATCATTTTAATGATATGCTTCAAACAGTATTTTTGAAATGCAACAAATGTTCACCACAGAATTCCTGAGTAGCCTACATGATTTCTTTGCTCACATATTGTAATGTCAGCCTTCGTGAGTACTATGGAACCTAAGGTTCTTTTGATGCCTATTAGCGGCATGGTCAGGTCGACTGATTTCGCAATAAATAAAGGCAGAAATTTTCTTTTAAAGAACAATCCAAACCAAAAGTTCGCAAGCTAAATTAACGTGAACCAAAGGAAGAAGCCTTGATTACATATCCAACAGCTTAAGTTGTTCACATGAAGTAGTAAATAATAATAATAATAATAAAAAAATGAAGTAGTTTTGATTAAAAAAAAAGAAAGAAGTCATTTCACATTATTACAAGAATTCACATTATATGTTAATCGTAAGCATTTTACCTCACAATTCCATTTTCCATGGGATAATTCACTTCCAACATTGACCGGAGTTTACTGGCTTCATCACCTACCATCAAGTCCTGAGGAATGAAAAATATTTAATGTAATACACAAATTGCTAAAATAAGCAAATGTGATATTTATCATGTGCATTATTATAAATCAAATGAAATTACATTATTGTAAGAAATACAAAAGGATGCAGAAACATATAGGAGAACACTATACTTTGCACACAGCATGAATTAAAAATTAAAAAAAAATATTATGTATCATAAAGCACAGCAGACAACGCAAACAATTACAACATACTTCCATGCAACAATTAACATTCAATGTTCATTTGAACTTTTCTTGTGGAATTCAGGTGCTCAAATAAAGTCAATCAAGCAAAGAATATAAAAATTCACATAATAATCTTCCTTTTGGAGAGGCTAGAGCAATATTATGATTAAATATGGTCTATTTCTTTGAATCTACAATATCCTGTAAGTGATTCGGTCAGAAAATTGCCACTGCTCAATGCAATGAAGCACAAAACAATGTTTCACAACATTTTCTACTACGCTGTCTAACCATCCACTGTTCAACTATCTACACAAAATACACAAGACTCCAATTAAATACAACATTTAATTATATTCTAAAATAAATAACTAGGCATTCAAAATTTCCTAACGCGAGCAGCAGAATAGCCATATCATTCCCATACAGTAGATCATTTTTTCAGATCATGAACATCAGGCAAGATTAAAGGGAAATTGAGCTGAAGTTATTAAAACTGAAAATAGATAATTAATTGAAATAGCATTTGAAATTCAATATAGATTTACATCCATTAATCGCTCCCTACAGAAATTTTGAAAGTATTTCATCATAAATTCTTAGTGAATCCAATCAGAACAAAGTACTTCTTTACTAAAAACAAAAATATTCTGTATAGTTTTTGATATGCAGTTTCTTTAAATTCTGCCATCAACGCTACTGACGTGTTAGCATGTATAAAAGCTATTATGTACTATAAACCTCTAAACAGAAAGCAGAAAATTTTCCAGAGATCATACTCTCGAACAATTCTATTTGAAATGTGATCTAAAAAGATATCATATAATATGCAAGATGTTTTCCCTAAATTTCTTCAACCAAGCTCTCCAATCAGACATCATGCAGAATCACTCCACAAACGTGCATACTTACTGGCACATGAGCAAACTCCTAGGGGAGCAGCACAGGAGGAGGAGCAAAGACATTACAAAGGCTGCACGCATCACCTCGCACACAGTGCTCAGCACAAACTAACTCAAATTCTCATCACCCTTCACATAGAGATACGGAGCTACACTTGGTCCAGTCTTTCAACAGATGCACAATTCATGACTTTCAAGACTTGACAAAATTTGGAAACATAATAAGGGTAAAAAAAAAGGTAAAGTAAAAAATGGATATTATCAATAGCCAGATATATCTTACAGCATGTTGAAAACTCAAGAAAAGCAAAAACCACCTAATAACAAAAACAAAAAAAATTGAGAACATGAAATAGTACTGCATTTCTTATGATTCTTTTTCAAATGAGCTTGAAATTTCTCAAGACAGTCCTGGCAATCATGATACATACTTTTGGTGCACTGGTGAATTTCTCTTCAGAGCAAGTGTTTGTAAATAATCAATGAAAGTTTGAAACTTGTTTTAAAAAGGCCATTGCAATGGTTTAATTTTTGTTGTATCTCTGTAACTTGGTGAAGCTTTAGGTAATTATAAATTTAACTACAAGATGCACAGAGTTATCACTTGAATCTGTTATCAATCACCACATTCCTACCAAATTTTGAAACTATTCTTAGGTAGATTTACGAAGGTTCAAACTGATGTCCTGTTATCTTCATTTACACATTCAACGGTCAAGTTTTTGGATAACAAAAAAGGGAACACTCATACAAATATTAATGAATCTGTTGGGATATCACTCTTGCCTAGCAACCAATTATTTCCAATACAACAGCATTAATGTACTCATGCATCAACACATAGAAAAGAACCACAGGGTTACATATTAGGTTCAAAAATCTCAGAATGAATGCCTTAGCTGTTAATGTAGAGGACTTCTTACCCTGACATATATCTCTTCCTGCAATGAAACAAAATTTGATTGAACCCATTATAATTACATGACTTTTTTTTTAAACAACAGAAAATACCACTCATGGCTTAGCGAAAGTTGTTTTTGTACCCTTCTAAAGGGAAGAAAATGTAAAATTGCAATTTGGCCATTCAGAGCAATGTATTGACAAAAGTATATTTTCTATCTAAAAACGGGTCTTTAACTTTCAGCAAATTTATCAGTGTTATGACCCTTAATTTCCAACAAAATCATAACCTCACTTCATCATTTAAAGAAAACCTGTCATTTGCACAAATGAATAGGAGAGTTTCATTTCACAAGTTATACACAGGATACAATCTGAACCAAGAAACAAACTCGAAATGCAGCATTTAAACAAAAAATAAAATAACGCTCTTGTATTCTGTACAATAGCATTATCTGTAGTATTTGTGCATTTTATTTCCTATGGAAATATGTACTATTCTAAACATTATGAAGCTTTATTTTACAGCAATTTTGAATGTACAATTTTTTTTCAAATTCAAAACAATTTTCCAAGATTTGTAATATATTTAAACAATTATAAAGATTTATAAAAACAATTTGCTCCTAAAGCAGTTCAAAACATGTTTTAAAAACTACAATAATACAAAATGATTTACAGGGTAAAAATTAATAATAATATTTGAAACTTTACAAATCTTATTAAAATAAAGTGAGCAATACAAATAAAACTTTTAATCTAAAATTGTTTAAATCACAGGATTCATTAAGAATTAAAAAAAAAATTTCAGACAATGCAGAAAAATTTGAAAGACAATCAGATATGTGCCTACAGATTGAGTAAGCAATTGTGGAATTGAAAATACATTGTTTTCCTAGCTTTAAACATCTTCTGAATTGAAGTTATAAGGAAGTCTTTTAAGGGAACAATACTGCATTAAAAACCACTGAGACAAATAATGAAATCAACTTGGAAGTAGGGGACTATGTTCTACTCAGGTGATTTTATAGTACAAATTGCTGATACAATATTCATTGAAAAGGAAAAGATCAAATTGCTATAATCAAACTTTTACCAAACGTGTAAACACTCGTCTTCATAATTATTTGGAAATGCGGTATTCAGCAATCAAGAGGGGGGGGGGGGGGGGCAATCACAACCATGACGTGAATTTTATGTTTGCTTGCTGGTAGAGTCTAATTCACAAGGGTAGGGTCTAAACTGTTGATGCAAGAAACAGAGACAGATAAATGATTCAATCATATTTAATACATAAATTAATCAGCAAATCCATCAAAGTTTCACTTGCTACAGAGAATAAGACTTCAATAAAAGAACCTCCACTTACATATCTGAGCTCTTATGTGGGAGAAGTTCTTCAATCTACTCTTGATATTTTCTTTTTTTTCTTTGGAAGAGGAGGAGGGGGGGGGACACGTGTGAACTTACAGTAACTAAATTACTCGAGACCAGTGACGAAACATTTTGTCAGGTAATTTAAATACAAACTACAAACAGTTTTATATTATTACAGCACCACTACAAATTACGCAACCTTTTCATATGGTAAACAATATATCGTCTTTGGACCTGCAAAAATGCTCACGTGAAGTGAATGTCGTTTTACACAGAGGAGACATAAAACACTTTCATGTAATTATTTTTCTTTCTATCATGTGTGTTAATGCACCATTAAATAAAGGTATGTTTAAGGTTCAATTAATTCACCTTTTCTAAATAGTTTGTAGTTCCTTACGTAACACATTTTTGCAGAAAGTACAGACCCAATTTTGCAGGTACAACGATGACATACAGTTCTAGTAATGGTGAAGTTCAAAATAGGTTTTTGGTAGTATATTTCATTACCTCCATAATATTATCAATAATATTCACCAAAAACTTCTGCTAAGGGCAGCACTTAGAAGAATATAAAATAAATATTGACATAACCTCAATAAAAAGATACAAAGCACATTAATTAAAATGAAAAAAATATTCAAATTACCCAATGAATGCTGAAGAGATAAAATTATTTCTGTGCCACAATTTACGGTTATTAGTTACTATATCTTGAAATTTATTACATTTTCACCTTATTATTAACGAACTTTTAGCTTTTTTTTTTTTACCAGTATGTAATCCATTCTTGTTCATTTTAATAAAATCCAATAGTAAGGTGTCAAAAGGTAATTCTCTTAATTTATTTGCATAATAATACAAACATGCAAAATTTTCTCTACTACCTCATCGTGATAGAAACTGAAGTTTTAGATAAATATTTCAAAATTCTCTGAATGAAATTTGAAATCTTTGCTCCTCAACTAGCAACAAATATAATCCTCCCCTTTTAAGAAAAGACAGCTATTCACATTACTTAGCAAATTAAATATCGAGGTTCAATAAATGAATTTTCTGGAGAGCAAAGAACAGGTCATTATACAACTAAACAAATATTTGCCCAAATTAAAATCCCTTTATTCAGAATTTCTACATTCATTACTCACAAATTCTTATGCCAGACTAGGCTATTTAGAGAAAAATAAGTTTCAACTTTCATAAACATTAGTTTCTACAATTTTATTTCCAAGTTTCAATGCTAAAGAATATCATCCAAAAAGTAAATTTCTATTTGAAATATCTATCATTATGGAATAAAAAAATAAAGAAAGAAATTTAAAAAGTTTTCAGAACTATCAAATTCTTCAAAGTAAGATGCAGTGAGAAACACACATTGTATACTTGGTGTTCATTTACACCCAATTCTCTTAGGGTAGATATTTCTAAGATCTACTTAATACAATTAATTACATACCTTGACTTCAATATCTCCGATTTTGTTGACTGCTCGAATGATAGGTCGTCCCACCATAGAAGGAAAGATGTGGGCAGGAAAATTAGATCCAGCATATCCACACTTAACGAACTAGAACACACCACAAACATATTAAATTAATCTGAAATACACTAACTTCAAAATGAACTACCTGCAAATTACGGCATATTTTCATTTTTGTAGTTGACAAAAGTGGGAGTGGCTCCTATTTACTTATCTTAGAGATACAGAACTTTAATCACAGAACATTTAAACCATATATCATTGCTAATTTCTGCAATTTGCGTTGCACATACAACCTAGATCTAATGCAAGTGTAAGTCTTTTCATATTCACAGGTATAATAGTTTTATTATTGTGGTAAGGGAATGACAGTTGTCGATGACATCCGCTAAAACTGATAAGACTTTTAGATATTTTTTTTTGGCACTTTAACTTGTGAATATCCGTACAATATCACATTTAATACGCAAATTACATACCCCAGTTCCATTATCGCAAACTATTACTTTTCTTCCGTGACTGTCCATCTGCGATGAACAGGATAAAATTGGTCTCAACCTCCCACCAACAGCTCTACCGGCAGCTTCTCTCCAGCTGAGTTGTTGGCTACAGTGGAATGTCTTTGAATCACATCTCTGATGTCATTTCCTGTTCCGCCCTTTTTATTAACACACCGTGGATTCCATATACATACTCTCTGACTTAATCGAGATAAATTTTCAATTTTGCCAATCATGTTTTCAATCGTATGTTTTGTAAGAATGCCGTTCGTCGGAAAATGTAATAATTTAAAAAGTTAAGGATAAGAAATAACCGATTCAGAAAAAAATAACAGCAAAGATCTTGTTTTTGCAAGCGAATTCCTGTAAACGTTACACTATTTAGTATCGGCAAATGAAAATCGATATTATATTATATTATTTAAATCTGCATGTTATAACATTTTAAACAAGGATACATTTTTCCAATATTATTTTTAAATCGAGACACTTATTAGTATCCGATAGCCGGAGGCAGACGAACAGAACAGAGCAGAATTTTCACACATATTAGACGAATGTGTAAATCATAATTTTAATTAATCTAGATGAAAATTGTGTATGTTTTATCCGCTAGTTTAAATTCACATTTTTTGTACAATAATGACCGCCAGTTGATTGTCAAGTTGAAACACAGAAAGCGGGAAGTTTGAATGCCGATACGCCGCCTTGAGCAGCGTGGACATTTGATTCTGTATTGGAGATCTGCCATTATAACTGACCGTAACTTCGATATCGCCGTCTCGGGGAAAGTTTGTTTGGCCATTCTTATATGCTTAGAGCCATGAAATTTTGAATTAAAAATGCATGACCTAATTCATTATTCTCTTGAAGATTAAGTCTAAAGCTTTGCTCTAGTTACTACGGAAATATCAATCAAAGGGATTCATAATTTCTGCATTTACCGCTGTCTTACTATTTTAAATAAAGACATGCCTGTAACCTTTTAAATCACAAACCAACCTGCAATAATAAAGCAGGGTAAGTGCTGATTAAATTTAATTGTTTTCATGAGTGTCTACAATATGAGGAACTACATTGTGTCCAATTATATATTCGTAGCAGAATTTCAGCCAAGAACCTACAACTAAGTATTGGATAGTTAACCTTACTCTCAGTCTTTTTCTCTTACTTACAAGATCAATAATTTCAGACATATTTTTACTGTTCTCTCAAGTTCATTTCCAGAAATTATTCTGACCAGTATAAATTTCAGTAGTTTACTGCTTCTAACTTAACCCTAGGAGGCCTAAAGGGGTACAGTTTGTACCCCAGAACATGTTTTGCCATTTATTTCAGTTAATGTTACTATCTATGCATGCATTTTGTATTTTTGGGGTAATTTTAATTTTATGTGCGAATAATATCTAGTATATCAAATATGGTTTGTTTAAATAATATGTACAAATTTAATTATAATAAAAACACTAAAATCATAATATTTCATTCACCTGAAATATCACATCAAAAATAAGTTGATAAGTGGATTAACTAGAGTTTTAGGCTACATATCATCGTTTTTAACTTTTTATTGCATGTTTTTGCACATTTTGGTGTTTTTACTGCACGTTTTAAAGAGTTTTACTGCACAAAAATCTGGTCTTTAATTATAACACACAGTGTTGTTGATTGTTTTTGCAAGGTTCTTATTTCCAACAGTGATTACCTTTAGTACATTGAAATAATAAATGTTGGATACGTAAATATTGTGTGTGCAGTAAGCATTCCAACAAAACAGTTATCTATCAGTGCCAAAACTGTTAAACAGCATGTGTATTCGGTTTTGCAAAGTTTTTAGTAAAGTTTCAAATAAATATAAGTCTAATTATCTAATACAAATAATAATACATAAATATTGAAGAAAAAAATATAGAATCAATTTGAAGTGAAAATAATGATTGAAAAAGAAATGGGGTCCAAAATGTACCTCTTCAGTACTCAAAAACTATCCCTTCAGTAAATCTGCTTAGGGATCTGAGCATTAAGACCTGATGAGGGCATGTCTAGATAAAACTTCATCTAAAAGCAAATTCTTTTCTATAAAAACCCGCTGAGTCTTTTTTCCACCAGCTCATTCTTCATACTCAATAAATCATCAGTGACTATTTATTACAAACAGGGCTAAGATTTGTATGTTAGTACTTACTTGTTTGTTCATTGGTTGCATACATTGGTATTGTATTTAATATTCAGAAATACCTGTTTTGTACATTGTATGATTATCCTGACTTGTCATACATGGCTTATGCTGTATTAATGAGACAAATAAATATATTATTAGTATTAATAAACAAACTTTTATCATATTTGAAGTGGTTTGAAACATTTGCTTATTGTTGTCTGCATTTCCAGAAGTAGTACACACTTCTCTATATTTACGGAAAACTCACGTTTCTCTGCATATTTCAACAAAGATCCATAATTTGAAAAATAATGGTTGAATTATTCATGAAAGATTATTTTTTATGTTTAGTACAATTTAGAGTGGCAAATTAGGTTAAAAAGTAAAACTGAATTAACACTACAATATATTGCATGGTTCAAGGTGTATCCCATTAATATTTCTGATGCAGCTTATTAACCAATACACAGCTAAGTTAAGAGATATAAAGGACAGTTTAACATTTAAAACTTTGTAAATGGTCAATTATTTATTGAGAAAGGATTAATGAATCTTTAGCATCAGAATAACGTTTCATTTTAGTTAATGATTAAATCTTGTTTCACAGCTAAAATTAAAGTTAAGCAGTTGTCTCTTCCACAAAAGTTCAAAAAGTGCCTTGCTGCTGCCATTTTGTCCTCTGCTGATCTTTTCATCTCTGCGTATTTTGAATTGTGTTTGAAGTTGTTCTAAAATTTTCATTCTAGGTCTCCCTCTTCCTCTTTTTCCAACTATTTTACAGTCTGAAATTGTGTTTCAGAATTATGTCTAAAAATGTGGCCAAAGAATTTTTGCTATCCTGTTCCAAATTGTTTTTAGTATGGATCTCTTCTCCTTCACTTTTCTAAAATTACATTATTTGAAATTTTTTCAACCCAGGAAATCTTCACCACAACCACATCTCACAAGCTTCGAAATAACTCTGGTCCATTTGCAAAAGCTTTCTTCCTTCACATCTGTATAATAGGACACTCCAGATATAACTTTACAGAAATTTCTTTCTAATAACCAAATTTAGGTTGGGATTTGTGAGCAAATTTATTTTATTTAGGAACAACTTCTTTGCTAGTGTAATTAACTTTCTTATTTGTTGTGTTTTTATTGTTTTTGGTGAAAGTGTGGCCTAGCAAAAGTTGTGTACATGTTCTATGCTCTTGTATATCACTGCAATAAATTAAATATATATATATTTAAAAAAAAAAAAAAACCACACACACACACACAAACCAACAACACCAGCCTTCACGAAAACTGAATAACATAGTATTCCATACTTTTGCAGTGCAACATTTCTTTACATAGCAAGGTTAAAAAAAAGTTGCTGTTCCATTTCGCAACACATGAATAGAAAATATTTAATATGAAATGGTCACTTCCTTTGAGCCTAGCTGTCGCATGTCAGCTTTCGCTGAAAGCACTGAGTAAGAGACTGCAGTTGGTACACACATGTAAATAGAGGATAACAAAAAGATTTGCATTTTTCAGACCAAATCAAAACTTTTAATTGCTTTTGGATTTTCCCTCCAAGTTCCTAGAAATCTAATGAAACCATACACACTTCTCACATGGTCTGAGGATGCATTGTTTTCGTTCTATTTCTCCACTAACCTAACCTAACCTAACATACATCCAATTACACACAAATCTAGGAACATGTTATTCCATTTCAATCCAGGCTCTGGTAAAATAATCTCAAATCATCCCACGAGGTTCTCTTTAGTATTTATTAATCAGTATTGAAAAATTATAGGAAAACGACTTTGATATTTTTAGTTTTATAATAAAAGTTTTAATTTTATTTCTTTAATTATCAATATGTTTTATTTCATTTGGCAGTTCAGGGTCAAATTTTTGGATGAGAATGGGGAGGGGTAGTGTCCGTGAACATAATGAATTTGAGGAAGCAGGTTTGTAGTGTGGAGGGGGTAAAGGAGCCCAGGAGACAAGCACAAAGTTTAAAAAAACAAACGCATACACACACCACCACCCACACACCCTAAGCTTCATAAATTTAACTTTCAGATTTCAGAAACGTGTGTGTTTTTGTAAGTGGGTACGGAGGGCACGACATAAATGACTCAAGAAAGAAACACAATTTCTTCAGGTTCATATATTTATCCTGAAAATCAAATTTATAAGTATTGTCCATAATGTTGTATCTTACAAATATCTGACAATCATACACTCAAATATAGCCAATCTGGTGATGAACTGCATTACAGTAATTCATCCTCAGAAATATTATATAATACTTCAGTTCTGGATACTAGAATAACCAATTAAAACCAAATGTTATAATTTTGTACACTGTGAGACTAAAATTTATTTATCGCTTTCATACATACATGTAAGTCAAACTGTGTACATCTAATTACATACACTAAGAAAATGGAATGGGATTCATACCAACATAAATTCAGATATTTGGTGTGAGAAGGGACAAAAGCTAGCAAATTACAGCTAAGTAATATCACGCACTGATTCAATATTCACTCACACATACAAAAACACAAATGCTGTATTACGCACATCAATGCAAAATTTAGAAGTAAACCAAGGCAATCCACTATCCCATTCCAAATTCTAGTCTGTGCATTTTACTGTAGCCTATATATACATTGATAAAAATTATGTAATCACAAGTGGCCCCTAAATACAACTGAAAATTAATGCAAAATATTTGGTGTGCTGCTCTACCGACCGAGACTTAACTCCACTTCAACTGATCAACAACACCGCACCTTTGAACTGTACCACTGTACAATAAAACTACTTAACTACAACAATATTCTAAATTAAAATATCATGAACTTAATAAAAATACTGGAGATCCCTTCTACAATAGTACACATCTGCCCTGAAATGTGCAAAATATATAAGTTGATGTGCACTGGCAATATGTTAGGTAAATATCATTACATAACAAAAATATCTTCACGTTCTTTCACAGTGTACTAGAATCGTGCACCATTTTAATGGTTTTTTTTACTAATATTAATACGCAACTGGAGAAGTGGCATTCAAAAATAAACACTTTTTATAACAAATATACATCACAGTTACAAAAAATTGGTTTTTTTAAGTATACAAAAACCAAAATCCCATTTTCCTTAGGAAGGAAGTGTTCCGTTCTCTAACTGTTCAGTATCTCAACTAATACAGCTTTAATATAACTACCTACATTTATTTACATTATGGTACAATGCACTTCACTTGCTCTTTTGAGTTTACAACTTGAAAGTACCTGTAATAAAAAAACACCTGCCTACATTAACAGCCACAATCCAAACTCTCCCTTATGATACAAAATAGAGCATTCATCCCACCTACTTAACTATTCGTTAACTTCCAAATACATTAAAGGCAATGTAAAAAGAGAAATGGGACATTACACTCCTCAAGGAAAAACCCATGAGAGGTTTTCAGGGTCACTTATCTCAAAACTGAAATTCTGTTGACCCAATGCTAAAACAGGACTTCCCAGCATCTACCATGCCATTCTCCAGCAGTTCCATCATAATATTATTTATTGTATATACACAAGAAAAAACAGGTACATTTTCTTCTCAGGAAAGGGCTGCTTTGAGGCAGTTGGGAAGGACAATTTGCTTAAGTCACAATTTGCTTGGAGCATCTGCTGCTGTCAGAAAGTACACACCTCCTCGACCACCCCTGCTTCTGTCCACTGAGTAAATGTTGATCCTCAAGTTCTACAAATCTTAATGAATTGCAGGGTTTTACTCTGGTATTATGTTTTTAAAGACAGGCCTCGGTTGCTATTTGCTTGTAGCAACAGAGAGTGGAGGTTGATCTTGGATGATCTGAGCTGGGTTGTGAAGGTGGAGAAATGCAACCAACGTGAAGTATATACCTGCAAAGAACTAACAATAAAGCACACTCATGACTATCTGATTTGCTGTTCTATCGCATAATGGCCATTTAAATGATTCAAGAGAAATTGAGAGAGAAAAGTTTCGCACTCAATTTGGGATTTGAGATCACTGTCAACTTATAGCAATAACCCAATTAACAGATGTAAGTTTGACTAATAGTTCCTGTAAAAGCAGGAATGTTAACTGTCCAATAATCAAGTATTAAACAAACAAACAAAAAGTTACTCAAATTTTATGAAGCAGTGGTACCAAAACAAGTCTCAGATTTTAAAATGTTAAAAAAAAAGGAGGAGTAAAATGAATTAATAAAATGCTGAAAGTGCAATACAATATTTGCTCTCTCTCTCTCTGATGCTAAATGGCAAACTTTCTGATAAGTTGCATTATAATTGAATACCATATTCACTTCCGACACATATTTTTTGAAGATCTTTGCCAGCAATTTTGTATGCTAAAGTATAAAATATGAAAATAATAATTAGAAACATCAGGAAAAAACAATAATGACAACACTGAATCTAAAACTTCAAACTTTTTCATTAAAATTTTTTTAAGTAATCACTACAAAAAATCAATTTCGATTCCTGAAATATTGTCAGTTTCTAGTGCTTTACATGCATCTGGTTATATAGTGCAACTATTTTATTTATTAGTGTAATACTGGGGAACTCCCCTGGGAACACAGCTCAAAGTCTTGCTCTGCAAAAAGCGTGCGTTTCAATGTCATTGAATAGTCTGTGATGGATCACTCAAAGATCACTCTCAAACACAAAGTGTTTGTGTACATCACATACACAGAAAAAATGTGTCAAACTGTTACGTGCATGTATCCTGGAGCATTTCTTACAAAAGTTGACAAATGAAAAGCCTAAATACGGTCGTTTTCTACAGGACTCCGCAACCGCACATGCTACTTCAGTTTCCTTAAGGATTTACATGCCATTTAAGGAGACAGAACTATCATATGTGGTTTGTGGTCTGCACTCTTTCGTGAACCGACTGTGTGATTTCTTTCTTTGGAGATTCCTGAAAGGTCACATTTATGTAACAAATTCTCATGTGGACAAAATACAGGAATAGATCTCCACAATACCACAGAACATTCTTTACTGAGCGAACCAGAACTTGTGTAGATGTCAACAATGCATCAGAGCCAATGGTGAGTAGTTCCTGCATCTACTACAATGCGAGTACAATTTAAAATATCTGGTAGCGCAAAGCCCCCTTCCCTCTTTGACATTTCTACCGGCCACCCTGTCTCGATTTCCCCAGCTTCCGTGATCTTGTTCGCCAAGGCCAAATCCCTATGCGACCAGAACATTCATAAAATGGTTGCACTGTAGATTGCCAGCTAAAACAATCAAAATTGTGTCTGACAAGTGAGCAAATTTTTGGATTAGTTGAGCAATATGCACAGTAGTTACTTACAATTACCAAGTTCTTCCTGGATCTACTCTTGGCCAAAGCCTTCAGTCTCTTCAATTGCATAATTAAGTTTTTCCACCATCTGGTCATAACTCTTGTAAGGTGGCAAGTCCAAACGATTGAAGCAAGTGTGCGAGCGTGGTAACCATGTGTCTTTGCCAACCTTCTCAATGCAGAATCGCTGCGGTCCATTACTCCCTGAAGACAGAACAAATTTCCAATAGTAATGACTGAACTTTGGGATTTGTTTCCTTTAACCTTCTTCCGGTCATGGTCTAATCTGTAACACTATTG
The DNA here is from genome assembly GCA_031308135.1 of Acheta domesticus. NCBI lineage: Eukaryota > Metazoa > Arthropoda > Insecta > Orthoptera > Gryllidae > Acheta > Acheta domesticus. Next base: position 117,773,939 of record JAHLJT010002630.1, read on the forward strand.
CTCACATGTACTTGGTACAACAATAAATTTTCAAAATTATTTTCACGTCCATCATTTTGTTATTTTAATGTGTAGATGTTTGTGTATTTTCTTTCTTTAAAAGTCAGCTCATTTTCACACACAAATTTGAGTTCTCAAGAAACTTTACAAGATATAATTTGAAGCACTGTTATAACTAATTCAATAAACAAATTTCATAGAAGGAAAAATTTCCATCTCCAATTTTGTACTTTTAGGAAGATGCTGAAAAAAATTTAAAACTTTTGCAATTTTTGAAAATTTAGAGTTAACAGTGAAAATTGGACCTATGCCACCTTATCAGTGTATTTCACTCTATTCTTACAAGAAATTTAAAGAAAAATTCGAAGCCATTTTTTAAAAAAATTTTGGAGACGTCCCATGTGCTTCATGTAAAGTACTCTTAAAAAAAAAGTTTAAGTTAATAATTAAAGAATAGAGTTAGTGTATATAAATTTTTTAAAAATGTATTTAACATCAAAAAATAGATCAAAACTGTTTGTGGCGTACTATTGGGAGAAGTGTATTTTGTTTTCTTAAATTTTGGGATCTCTACCCAAATTTTGTATACAAGTTGAATTATCAATAAAGGTGGAAACAAGCATTTTTGGTTAAAATCGATAGCAAAATATTAATTCCCGTGTATTTTGAAAAGAAGGCCTAAGAATGATTTTTGATTAAAGATTAATAGTACAAACAGAATTAATGTTCTATATTTTCTTATAAATGCAAAAGTAATTTCCCATCATTCACATAGTTTTTTTCTCGGTCCCTTGAAAAGAGTAAAGAGGGGTTTTACTTTGCAGTACAAAATTAGCATTAATAAATAAGCGTTTGAGATAATTCATCTTGGATGAACAATTTAATTTTCAATTATTTCAATAATATTTTTTATCAACAACATTTGCAACATTTTTTCTAATTTTACTGACTATCAAAAGACAATTTTTTTAAATTTTTTTTTTAAATCTTAAATCATAAACCAGTCATAGGTAAATGTTGTTACAACTTCCTGACTTACCCATGAGCTCAGCAAAACCTCCAACAGGAACTCTGCAAGTGCCAGTGACAAATTGCAGAAGACGGGCACGTTTCTCACTGTCTGCTGATCTCACAAACTGTATCACAACAGCAGTGTTAAAAAGAGACTTTCATGACCTCACGATAAGGGACATTACAATCAAGGTTCCCTTGATCTAAAATAGATCAAGGGACAAATCTCTACAAACATGCACTACAATTTGAAACAGTTTTGTATGAGTGTACAACAATCCCAATAACGATCATGTCTACCAATTATGTACATTTAAATCATTGATTAATAAACAATTAATGAACTATAGTAAAGAAAACAAACATTGAAAGCAGAGATTAAAAACGACTCGAACTCAATAATTTTGTAGTGTATGAATCCATATCCCAAAATTTCTGTGGGCAGAAGTTGTGTAAAAGCGATGCTCTTACCTGCCAGAACCAAGCAACTTGCTTTGAAGAACGAGTGTAATGTCTATAAATGGCATTTCTTTGCCAATCGTCAACATCGATCTCCTGCATACCACACAACATCAGCTCCAACTCTCGTTCATCAAAGTACTTGAGCCACTCCAGGGGCACCACTTCATTGAAGCCTTCCAGGAAAGCACGGGTCTGATCCTCAATGCCTCGAGTCATGCGCCATTCTGTCATTAGCCTTAGGAAAAAAAATAACAACCACACTGATTGTTAGTTTTTCAAAAGGAAGTAAATATATCATTGAATTTTGGTGGTATGTATATTTTTATATAATATGTTTAGTTATAAAGGCGATTAAATCAAATTTATTTCTGTATTTTTAAGAAGGTATTAGTAACTATCAAGTTCCTTTAATTCTCTTGACCTTCCTAATAAGATTTTCTCATTAACTGGATCCTAAATCTGTGTCCCCAAAAAACATGTCTTTATGGAACTTCACTCTTATGAAAATAATGGTCTCTTCTTACTAAAGAACAATACAATTCTGTAAATTTATAACAGTTGAAAACAGCAGAACTCAAGTGATTGAGAATCAAGTGGAAGGAGCAATGTTTTTCTGAGAGATATAAAATTTTACAGTACTCTGAGTTAGAAACAATAAATCAATTTTTATTTGCTCTTACACCTGTTCACAATTACAAATGCTATTACTGTAATAAATAATTGTAAATGATTATTATCCTTGTTACAGGTCTCACTAGAAGAAATTACAGAGTGATCATTTAAATGTTTAAATTGAAAAATAAAGTAATATATTTTATGATCAGTAATTAAATATTCATATATGAAAGGGCTAGTGGCCATAGCAGGAAATGAACTGCACTTGAGGTCAAAAACAACTCCGTTTTTAGACTCCACGTCTAAAACCTGCCGAAACAAGATGTATATATTGACTTTTTGAAACATAGTTTAATACCATAAATACTTGAATATAACTTGCATATATTTATCAAAAATTACTATCTGAAAATTAGGATGCGGGTAATATTTGCGTCAAGGTCAGTACTGCAAACTTGAAGCATTTTGCAAGTGGTTACATGGTGGCACGGTTTATTCTTCGGGTGTTTGTAATGTGGTGTGTCAAGGGCCTTCTTTACAATTGGAATGTGTCACAGCATTTTGCATCTTTCTTGGATGTGCCACTTACATGATTGCGACTGTATCAAGCAAGCTTTTTTTCGGGATTACTTCTTAAACATAAAATTACGGTGCGAGGAATATTCGAGGGCAGGATATATTTGAGAACATACAGTATAACATTTTCAGCGTCAAATTATTGGGCAGAGTGTCACAAAACATTCTCATGAAAGAACATCCCAAACCTGGCATTCGTTTGTACCTTACTGAAGATATAGCTTACTACAAATGGTCAAGAGGAGAACACAAAATGCAATTAACTCTCAGACTACAAAACCTGGTCAACTGAGCCCTACTTGCCCTATTATAGCCAAAATATAGTTATTTTTTATTCGCTGTTCAGTAAAACTTTCATAAAATGGTTGTTGGGGTATATGAATAACAAGGAAAACAAAGTCACAAAGAACTATCCCAACCCCTTGGATAGTTTACACATAAAATATTGAAAGTTGTGCTTCTGAGACCAATAGATCCGGTTGCTCAGATAAAGTTTTACTACTGTGCTAATGTAATTTAAAGAATTCTTGCATACCGCATATATTCTTCTTTGTTTTCTTCAGTGACTCGCTCTTTGTCACCGCCTTCCTTCAGTTCGTGATGTATTACTTGCCCAAGGACTTCAAAATCAACACTAAAGAACAGTTCCAGGCCACATTCATCGATGTTGTTATCATGAATCCACACCAAAGAATTGTAAAACTCTGGGTCGATAGACTCAATGTCTTTCATTGTGAGCTTCTTATTGAGCATGCGCTTGTAGAAGGGCATTGTGAAACCAGAGTATATAAAACGACCATGGTACAAAGCCTATAAAAAGAGAGAGATTTGAAGATGGTTATACACAACTGAACATATCATAATCAAGGATTCTCAAATATTTAATATTAATATATTGTACTATACCATAGCAATGAAGCGTCCGATAAATTTAAAATACAGCAAATGATCTGGGTTGACATAAGATGCGGGATTGATTTGAAGACTATAGTTGTTTTTGTTGGCGTATTCAAAAAGACAGTACATTGGATTCAAAACCTCATGAGATAGCAGGAAGAACCATTCTCTGTGAAATATAATTAAGGAAAAAATTCAAATACAGCATTGAAAGTAGTGAATTCAACATATTTTATATAAAAAATATACAACAGATGATTGGTTTTAAGAAATTTTTAGAGTTGTGAAATCATTATTACATAATGGATACTATGGCAGAAGTTCAGCTCATTTCCGGTAAAACACGACTTATTAACTAATTTTGAGACAAAGTTTCAAATTAACATTTTGGATTGAAGGGTAATTACTAACAGAGCAATGTTAGATATGTTACTCAAAATGTTGCTTGCTAAAAATAATTAAATTTTCTTCCAAATAATTTACAGCAGTTTCTAAATACTTTGAGTCTCAACTATTTGACAGGAAGCAATTGAATTTAGAAATTTGAGTCTTGGCTTAAAAACAAGCTCTATTAATTATTAGGTCGGATTGTGATGCCATATTAAGCTGTTTAATTATATTTGTATCATGCAGTGATAAATGGCTATACTAGGTATATGGATGTGTGTGAACACATGCACGTGTATATTTCCATGTAGGGTAATTAGTGTTGTGTGAATTGCACCTATATGAATTAGGGTGCAGTTAGACTTGTATGCATGTGTGTGTGAGCATTCATATGGGCTTGCTTATCATGATAGTATTGTTTAGGAGATACCTGGATTTGCATATGAATGACATGGAAAATAACTTTACATATTTTGTTTTCTATAAAACATGAAATTTGTGTGCTTTTTACAATCTTACCGTGACACACCGCCATAATCTAATCCTTCTTCTCCACGGAAAATAATGTACAATCGCCGCCTAAGTTCGTAAGCAGGCAGTCTCATCAACTGATGGTAAGAATCTTCAAAGAGTGTTTGCCGAGTAACAGTGATCTTATGTGAGATGCCAAAGCATTACTTTGACAAAGGTACCGGAACTGTCCAAGTTTCCAGCGGAAAGATCGTTCGTAGGCTCGAGGAACTCCGTACACCCCTTTTGGCCTGGAAAACATTTCAAAAATCAAAATGGGTCTTGCATGAATTAAATTTAACAGTAGCTTATGTTAAAAATACTAATTAAATATTGTTCAACTGGCATTAACTCTTTTGGTCATTAGTCCTTATCTGGGCAAGCTGTTTTTGTGTCTGCTAGATATTACCATGTACAAATGTTTTCTTTCATTTTGACCAACTAATATTCTTTTAACTTGAAACTTCAACCCTGAAATCTCTCATCTAAAAGAAGTATGTCTGTTCATCATGTTCATCATGCCATTTGTCACAAAAGGTCTGCCAACTGATTACAGCTTGATAAATAAAATGCTTGTTTTTCTGGTAATTTGTGTTTTATTTGGTATTCAACACTTCTACCTGGCTCATATTTTGTTTTTAGTTCTACCACATACTTTCTCTCTGAAAACTTGATACATTGCAAAAATACAGTAATGAAAATATTAAGTAAACAAAGTCACTTTCGGATCATGATCAGATATTGTATTGATCTTGTGAGGTATTGAATTTTCCTTCAAAAACCATTTTTAAATCTATTTGATAAATCCATCCAAAAAAGTATGACTCAAGCATTTATAAATACAGGCGTACAAAATAGTTTTACATTTTTAGGAAGGTCAAACAAAAATTGGCTCAGTATTTATAAAGAAGTCTCATTATTATTTACCGACGCAATGAATCTCTTAGACCCTGGTTGAGCATTGAGCGCTTCTTCCGGAGTAATCCTCCATTAATATTTGTTATTTACCAGCACCCTCTTGATTCCAGAGGGCACTATATTTATGTATGTCTCATCTCTGCAGTCAGTAGTCAAGAGGACCGCCAGGTCGCACTTCCGCGTTCATGCCTCTTTCACCACGCGCCCAAGTCACTACCCAGTGGCCAGAATTGGGAAGGAATTAGGACACTTCACATGGGATTGGACGAGCCCCAGTGAAGCAGGCAGACTTGTTTTGTTGGAACAAATTTCACATGAGCTTTTCTGGGAATTGAACTCTGACCCCCTTGGTGAAAAGCAAGCAACTTCGGTCTGAGCCATGAGATGCATTTGTCTTGATTAAGTACCGTAACCTCATGTTTCTGATGTTTTTAAACAATTCTACTTGCAATAAAATCTACCGTAAGTGTTGCAATTTATGGAATAAATAATACAGGAGTTCTTTAATGCTACTCTCACACACAAATTATGGCAGTGGGATGAAAAATTCAACAAAAACAGGTAGATATTAATTGAACATATTTTTTACCCTTTGGGGGCCCCCGGTCGGGGATCTTGAAATGTAGTTGAGCGTGTGTTGTGATCAACAAAATACCGTACACCATCCTCCGTCAATCTAATTTCCCAACCTGGGGGCAGAGGCACTTCGTCTGCTCCAACTTCTTGCCTGTAAAATGAAAGTTACATCAAGGTTATCTATTGTTAGTGTGGTGTATGATTGCAAAATGTATTATTCTTATTTGATCCTTTTTTAACATATGCTTTTACACCCACATGAAAAATATTTTACGAACTGTAAGCAAACCTATTCTGACATGCCTACTGAAACACTTATTTTTGCGAGTTGCTTTGAGTACTTCTGTTCTGCATGACTACCACCATTTAGGTTCACACAGGACCATTTCTATAACATGTAACACACACATTTTGATTCCCATTTCATTATACCTCCAATCTTTACTCTTACATTCACCATTTCCTCTTTTCATACAAAAAAGTAGATAATTTTGAAATAAATTATTATTTTCTCCCCCCCTCCCTTCATTCAAGTGCATTGATTATAGACTTGATACAATCAATGTTCCTACATCAAATAATTACAACAAACAGGGGGATATTAATGTGCACGACTAAAGTGACACAAGATGGAATATCACATGTGGTGACATCCGAGTGGTATCCTGGTGCATTTCAAAATTAATCTGGAAATTTTTATTGTGTGAAATGAATTATTTTGCTGAATGGCTGTACCATTCACCTCTGTATATTTATACTAAATGTTAATGATCCAACAGCTAAATTAGTATGTTATTATTATTATTACTACTACTAGTACTACTGTAAAATGTGAATCCCTACGCTAATCTTTAATGCCCATTAAATTAAATCGCAAAAAATAGTAAAAGTTGAGAAAATTTTCAAGAAAATTGCTGTTCAATTCCTACTCTTTTATAGCAAAAATATAAGCAACATTCTTCTCATTTAAATTTTTGAATCATTTACAACAGAAACGTATCAAAATTGCTTTTACATAGAATTATTTTTATTTTTCTCCATTAGTTTAGAACTTCTTTGAGAGAAATTGTGCCTCAAAATCTTGCTATAACAAGGAAAATGTACCCCTGTGTTCGTGGATCCTCCCATTGGGTGGTGCGGTTTTTGTGGTTGACAAAGTAGACCCTCCCGTCGGGCTGCACTCTCTTCTCCCAGCCCGCTGGCAGAGGTCCCAGTGCGTCTTCCTCTTGGTCAGGTGCCGGTGTGGCAGGGCCTGCTTGATTTTGCCCTGGCTGCAACAAACAATTACTTCTGTTACATTTTTCCTACTAAAGCCCATTTCACACAGTCATTTTTATTGTTTTTCATTGGAGTAGAAAAATGACAGACCAGACTGAACATAATTTGTACAGAAAAATTAGGCATGCTTTAGTTTTCATTGCAGATTTAATCCAGTTTGACCACTGCGCTTCTGGCATCAATTTTCGGAACTCTTTCTCCTTTGCTATGTGCATGATGCAATTTACTGTAACTGTGTTCTAATGTTGCCTCATTCTGTACAAAATAACTACCTTAATTTGTAACCACATATGCAATGTTCAGCTATTTGAGTTTCAGTAAATGATGATCAGAATGAGTTATGAGGAGGTAAATGATGATGAAGAAATTGTAAAATGAGAGTTACCTGAAATTAGAGAACCCTTGGAGTTCCCCACAAGTATGACAGTGATAGAGAGGTAAACTTGGAATCCAGAGGGAAGGACTATAGCAGAAGCCACAGAAATAACGAGAAATAAATGGTGATGTACTATTTTTAAAAATTTTCCTCAAGTTGCCTCAACATTTCTCTGGACATCATGTGACATTTCAACAGAAGCAATTCAATTTTGCTGGATTTGTCTTTGTTTTCCTTTCCACTTTGGTACACGCTCATGTACGCGTCGAGTTTGCACATGACGTTTTCTAATTTTTAGCACTTTCTTTGCCTAACAAATGCTATGCGTTTTATTGCGGTGTTTTTGTTTTAATAACACAATGATACCAACTGAAATTACCACTCATCACCTCTTCTAGAATGGTGGTTGCTCTGTTGCACTTGTTACCCTATGCTGATGGTCAATGCTAGCCCACCTGCTATGGAGTACATTCATTGATAGGGGAGGACAGAATCAATTATAGCACTGTTCTTGGGTAATGGCAATAAATAACCAATTTATCATTTTCTCATGAAATGCAAATATTCAGCTTGAAGCAACTGAAGAAATAATACGTCAACTTCTTCTTTACCACAGGGTAGAGGAAGCGCTGATTGCCCTGCTGGACAACATGGGCTCTCTCCCCTTGCCAATGCTGGAACAGCTGCAATCGCTCGGAGTTGGGTCGCTGCCATGTGGTGGTACGTGTGTTGTGGTCTACATAGTAGATGCGCCCACGAGGGTCCCTTCGGATTTCCCAACCAGGAGGTAATGGCTGAGGACGTTCCCAGGAAGTACTGCGGGTGTTGTGGTCTACATAATAGCGCCGCCCATAAACATCATACCGCATCTCCCACCTGCAAAACAAAGGTACTCCATTAATTGTGCTCACAATTCTGATCCTGTGCGTTTCTTACTTCTGTTTATTACTTCAAAATATTGTGAATAAAAGTGCCGTCATACTGATGACAAATTTCTTTTTATTTATTTATTCACTAAGATTCAGGCAATCCCAGATTATACAATTTATTTTCAGCAAATATAATGAAATTAGAATTAATCATCAAAGCACTAGTTCATTAGCCGACTAATACTAATTATAGAAACAAAATAAAGTTAATGACTAATTTAGAGTAATTTTAACCAAATATGATTAATAACATCAGCCATGAAAATAGGTTTTCATGGTAAATTGAAGAACTTGCCCATATATCTAAGAAAAGTAAAATTAATAGTTACTTAGCACCCAAAAAACCTTTTCCTTAATAACTAAATTTATTTCTACACATTCTTACAATTTTTTCAACCTAGCGATGCCCAATGTATAAAAGCATTATCAAGTGATTCACCTAGTCCCAAAAAAGGAATAACTTTTTAACTTGCAGACAGCACTCACCCGACGGGCAGGGGGTCTTCAACGGCTGTGGATCTGGTGGACGCCTGTTCGCCTGCTGGCGATGGCATCGCAGGTGGGGCTGCAGGTGGAGTGGCGGTTCCGTTCACCATGGGCGCAGGTGAGGCGGATGAGCTCCCACTCGCTTGTGCATCTGCACATCAAGCACACAAGGCTTCTTACAATGCGGATCTTGGTAAAACAGTTCAAAAGAAATGGCTATATTACAAAAATGAATGAAATTTTCGCAGTGGCAGACCCATGCTGGGAGAGGGGAGACATGCCTGTGGCGTGTAGTAGTGAAGGTTACAAGCTACATTAAACCCTCAAGTCTCAATGTCACATGCTGCACTCAACTGGACCGCTGCCATCGCGTTCATGACTTTTATGCTTTTCAAAGCTATTTTTCAACAGTAAAAACATATATCTCCCTTTTACCTGTAGATGATATTAAAATACACTCATATTGCTTTGATTGGGGAAGTTTGTATATGTTTTCCCCTCCCCTTACTTCAGAATTTACTATGTTTTGGTGATCCTGTGCATTTTGAGAGTGCCGGAATTGTGTTGTGTTGGAAATGTACGATCAATGATTTACGATATGAACTTTCAAAGTACTCAACTTTTCTGGTTAAGCACCGAGTTAAGCTCACCACACTCCTCCATCAACCTTCTTTACTTCCTTATTCTACTATGTTCTTTTGCTATCTGCAGTGGTTGAAGAATTGAAGGAGGACTTGCATGATAAAAGAAAGTTTTACTAGCTTAACTAGCTGTCAGGCTTGGTCATAATCTGATGAGGTTGTACAGCCAGAGCACTCAAAATGAATAGGTGTGTATAGGCAAAATTCCCTTATCACAAGATTACAAAAAGACATGAAATTGATTTCTCAAGTGTCAAAATTTTAATGCATGAGAACCAATAGTATTAATGGTTGGTAGCAGAAACTCTCTTTATAAAAACAAATAAATATTGCAACACTCAGGTACAATCTAATGTATTCACTTAATTGTTTGATCATATTTTGTTCATTTTCAATAAAATGTGAAAATTTTTAAATACAGAAAATGGAAGTAACAATTTCAAAAAAATTGGAAAAAGAAAGGTCCATAAATTTATCATCCCCTCCCCCACACCATAATTCTTCCAATGGACTCTCCCTTTCCTTTGCTCTGTTCCATTTAATTTCAATTATTGCACGTAGGTGGAGCCAGACATGGATGATATTTGTGTATCTTCCTGATCTCAATGCAATAGCAATGGGAGGCCATATTTATTTATTTTTTTACTATTATGACACATTTTGACGAGTTTCTAAAGAGGTTCGTATTGGATGTTGTGGTGGATGATCCAAAATAAAAATTTATTGTATTGTAATAGAGGATGATTATTGTTTTAGTCTGAAGATTGGCAGAATAAGTCCCTGAAACATTGCATCTTTTTTACATTTTAAATGTGTGAACCTGTCAATCAAAATCAAAGCCTCAGAAAAATACAGTGTTTAAAAGAATTAAAAAACATCATGTAAATAGTGCGAATATTAACAGTTTTTATAATTTAATGAGTGTCAAAAAATCAAGGCCAAAAGAAATAAGTGTAACAAAAATTTTCAATGACTCACACAAATTAATGCCAAAATAAAAAGGTGCAAAACCATGATATTTCCAGTTTATCGTTGTACCTTCCCATAATTTTCTGGTTTTTGAGATGCACAACAGCCCAGCTCACAGCCAGTGCTGACTCACCTGGGAGCGCTGCAGGGCCAGACGCGCTGTGAGGGGCGGGGCCAGGAGGAGGCAGCGCTACGGGGCGGGAGAGAGGCATCTGATGCACTCCAGAGTTGCGGAGGGAGGCTGGAGTGCCAGCAGACGGCACGGGGCTGCCTCCGGCACTGGCTGGGGCCGTGTTGGGGGCAGTGTTCTCGGCCCCCAACAGGCGCACTCTGCCCCTCACGCCTCCATTCAGGATGCTGCGATTAGGCCCTGTGGCGTCCGAGTTGGTTTGTCCTGCACAATCAGAAAAGCACACAATCAAAAACTAACCTTCTGCTTACTCCAAATTTTGTTGACAGTGATCAATCAGACTTGCTGAAACAAATTAGGGGAAGGGAACATTAGATAAGTAACGGACAATTGCTATGATTTTACAAACTTTGGCTGATTGTGTTGCAGACTGGTACATTGTATTGTATTGACATTCTGCCAAATGAATAAAATACAGGAAAACAATTCATTATGTTGTTAGAATTTGAGATTAATGCACTCCAAAATTTCTATTTACAGAAATATAAATTACACATATTATTATTTTAGTAAAAGTTGGTCCCTTGAGTTTAAATGAGCACAAGATAAAAGTTATTTGATTTTTGCTAATTGTGGACTGGTAAGACTGGACTTACCTTCAATAGGCATTGCCTCATTTAATTTCTCTACTAGACGATCATTTAATATTCTAACAAGCTTTTTGAAATAATTGTATCTATTTTGACATTATTTCATGATATGAAATCAACACAAACAAATCTCTCATGCAAACTATTCCTAGCATCTAAATGTATTATCTAAACTGACACTTTTGAGGTAAAATCATATGGCACTCCTGACCAACTGCCATTTGGATAGTGGAGAATTCAATTCACAGGGCAAAGCGTTATTAAGCAGCGTTCACCTGTTTTAGAATCACTCAAAAAAACTGTTCACTATTTGGGTTCACAAATTCAGAAGAAAAGAGGAGGAGAAAATACCCAACTGCTTAAAGTAAAATCTTGAACACTGTGTATTCAAATACTAAAAAGCCTGAGCATATTCATTAACATTAGCTAGATCAAAAGGAGCCCACTAGAGAGCATGCAAATCATATCAATATTTTATTTATGTATACACACACGAAACATTTTTAAATTGTGTCATTTCAAATATAATATGTGATTACAAATCAAATTCACTTATCCTTCAGAAATTAATTTTAAAAATAAACAAATATGATCCCTCTTTAAGGCAGAAATGAAGTGGTAGGTTTCCTTTAAAATCATCCCAGTTTCTGTATCTGTATGTCGGATAAAAGCTCAGGCATGGGAGTTTGCTAGTTAGGCGAAGGGAATACGACAAGTCCATGTCTCTCTTACACCTCAAGCTCGGGAATTAAAGTAGGCCTAGGCTTTGGGGACACCATTAGCTAGCCGGCAAAGTTGGACAATCGACCCAAAATGCCAAATACATACATACAATAAATAATACTCTTACATATTTAAAAATATTTTCTTTTAACTTTTCTCCTATTCCCACATTTGTATGAATACATATCAACCTGACTGAGTCTAGTATGATTAGAAGCTTTATTTCAAACTGCCTAATTAGTTCTTAAAATGTTTAATTTTAAAAATGAGTGTTGCCTGCTAGCTCATTCATTGTATACAAGAAATATCTCTTAAAATAAACATTGAAAATTTCTAAACAGCCTTTAATTTTTACAACTGATGAGTTAAGTGGTAAGCAACTGCAGTGGCTTCCTGACCTGAAGGACCCAGGTTTGCCTTCCAGCATAGGCTGGGATTTTTTATCAGGTGCTTTCATTCAGGGTGGCTCTGGGGTCGACTCAGCCTCCTTTCCACCTGAGTACCAGGATCTTTCCTGGGGGTAAAGGTGGCTGGAGCAATGTGCTCGCAACACAACCTCCTCCTTGTGCCCCACCTTCACCTCCCCTGTAGGCCACAATGGCCTGTGCGCAATTGCACAGGGACACCATTACCTTTAAGTTTAGTAGTAAAACAACAAACAACAATGCTACTCACCGAGAGGCTGAGGAGGTGGGGGCCGAGCCGGGGGACCATCGCTGGGAGGAGCCTGCGCTGCAGCAATCGTGGTCGGGTCCACTCGCAAGCCGTTGAGCAGGGCAATGAGCTCGCACACCTTCACGGGCTGGCCCACCTTGGGGTGCTCAGTCATGAGGTCGAGGGTCAGCTCCAGGTTGTCACACCTGCCGCCATAGTGCTGCAGCACCTCCAGCAGTGGAAGCCTTTTCTCTCCCAGAAGAGTGTCCTTGCGGAAGGAACTGTGGTCGCGCAGGCGGAAGTGCAACACCGACCGCGGTGTCACCAACCTGCAGAAGATTCATTAAAGGGAATGAGATTATCACAATTTACTTTGAGGCAGTGTGAAACTGGGGAGGGTACATTAATACTGTTCAAAATAAAAACTGAGCTATGTATTTTCAATTGTAATGCATCTATTTATGAATACAAATTTACCAATTTTTGCTTTTGTTTAATTGTCTTAAACCTCTTTGTTTCAACTTTTCCTCAGACTTCACTATTTTATTCAGCCATCAGAATTCACTGACTTTTGAAAAAGTAATTCAAAACTTGAAAATAGAATTCTTCCAATACGAGCAGGTACAGTTGAATGTCTCAAAATTACAGACCTAAAATCTAAAACTCAAAATTTTGATCATTTATTTAGCTTTCTCACAGCTATTTCTCACTAAATAATTAGAAAAGGAGAAACATGAATAAAATAAAATAAGATAAAATGAGTATTAATTTAAAATTGATATATTTGAGGTAATTAAGATAATTCTAATCAAACATTCCATGCTATTTAATAAAAGAGGAGGGAAAAAGAAGAAAGAGAGAGGGGTTTTATTCAAACATGAATCTGCTTAGACAAATAAATTCCTTTCTGTTTTTAAGTATCAATGCCTCTTCTGAAAAGGTGCTCAAGTGTAACTTTGACAACTACTTTTAAATGACCTCCTGAAAATGAAACTCTAGATTAAAGCAATCTTAACAGCATCAAATAACAAAATCAATTTCGCAGCACATCTTCCACAGTAACCTGATGACGTTAAAACAATACATTTTTGTGTGACGCATAAAACATAGACAGATCTCCTCCACTCCTTTACATTTCCTTTTAATATAGCATTGTTTCTCAATGAAAAAAAGTGCCAGTGACTCAAACATGTCATTCTCATTTTGGGCAAAGGGGACAACAATGATGTATGAAATTGCACAAAAAAGTTGAAGAATGGAGAAAATTTGGCCTACATTGATGCTGTGTAAATCTTACGATACTCACACAGTGAATTCCTCATTCCACTTTGGCTGGTAGGTGCACTTAACAACTTCAGTGCGACGTGGAGCCTTGTCGTCTATTGCAAGTTCCACATAAGGATTTGGTTTGAAGAGGCTGCCACTTGCCCGCAAGTGTGCACACTCCACTGCAACACATTTATTTATGCATTTACATACCACATTTTTGCACCACTCCTAGTACAAGAAAATTCAGAATACTTCATATACTCATACTGTTTCAATGTCTGATTGTAAAAATTATTATTCACATAATAGTTATTCAGATTTCATGTCATCACCACTAACTATTTGATATTCCCTCATATTCCTGTATATATTGGCTACTTGTATGTTGAGGTCAACTGGAATGTGATGACTGTAAAAATTAATTTTGAGTTTATGATAAAAGGTAATTTTCTGTGTGGGTATTGCCCTTGTATGGAATGTATACATTTTCACTTTCAATAATTTGTAATACTAAAAATGAAAGTTGTTAATAGTTTTACGTATGTGCCTGATATTCAATCGCAGATCACATAATATAAACTTCTCTCCTAATTAAGGACAAAATTCTTGGTCAAAGAGTGAAGGATAACATACTTATAATTGATGCTGTAATGTATCAAAATCCACAAAGGTTTGTTCTCAGAGGAAACTGGTGGCATGACCAGTATAAAACTTTTGTATTTTATTTATTAATTATTGGAATTTATTAAACCTTCAAAAATGAAGGTCAAGGTTCACAAATGATGGTCTAATGAGTAGGTAACAAAAATTATCACAATTGCTTGCTTGCAAGAATTTACTTTCTTCATCACAAATGTCACATGGATTGCCTGGAGATTGAACACTGACCCCAGCATAAGAAAGCCTATGCACTAGTCATTATGCATGTGACAGATCTCAGTGTGTGAGAGTTAAAAGAAAAAAGTGTATTTAATAAAAGGTGTAAAGTCATAGAGAATGTGCATGAACATGATGGAAGCGTTGGTTGCATGGCGACCAAGAAACAACAAATGAAAATTTGACTGGGAAGATGTAGAAGACAGAAGCACAGGAAGTTAAGCATGTGTCATTGGTATCCGGACGTGTTCCATAACATCCAAGATACTGCTTGATAGGGAATCTTTTGTGAGCTCTCATCACATTAGACAGGGTGCACGTGTGAGGACCATGTTGTGGATGCGTAATATAGCAAAATTCGAAGGAGAGAGTTTTTATAGACAATTAATAGAAGAACTGGAGTGGAGCTCATACATAAAATATCAAAGACAATATTACGACATTGATTATTCAAGACATTAGCTGCGAGTAATAGGGCGATGTCATGTGTTTTTAGAAATCAATCAAATGTGGGCACAAACATTAAATGTTTATTGGAAAAACAGAGAACTGAAATTCTGGTGCTGTACATTAGTTAGGTTTCAATAATTAAAATTTCATTCTGTTAAAGTAGGCAAAATAAGTTAGTAAATTAGAGAGTGTTAATAATTTCTGAGTTTTTTTGTATAACGATGGCTTCATTTTTTTCATTTGATGTTTTTTGAAGTTCCATGTGTGTTTTTTCTTTAAAGAAAGATACTTTCAGAGGTATCTTGGAGAATGCCATTGGTATACGCTGTGGAAATCCCCAGCCCTTATCTTCCCAAATAAATGGCAATACATCAGGTTGGTCTGTATAATACAGCCATAAGCACAAATCCTTCAAATACGCTGTAGCTTCCAGGATTATCATATCAGCAAGTGCAATTTAAATGGTCAGATGCTAATGAAGTGAATTAAGTTTTCGGATTACAAACAAATTTGGCTGTTAAAAATACCATTTACATTCATCTTCATGTTTTGGTAGAATCACCAAGGATTCTTTTGAATGTACAACTTCCTGACAATAATGTAACATTAACAAAACATTTAAAAAAAACCCAACAAAACAAACAACATTTGTGATGGGAATTATATTCAATGTTCAACATATGTGAATTATGAAAATCATGGATAATTTCTTGCTTTGAAATAAATCATTTGGATTTATATCTATCAACTGAAAAATATTTCTGATTCTGACTAATCTCATGGCTAACTTATCTCAAACTGATTATCAAAAAAGATCAGATAAGGTTCAGCAGGAAATAATTATAATAAGTTATTTGTGGAAAGGGAGAAATACACTATTGAACTACAAAACCTGTAACAAATAGATAAACTAGTGATGCATCAAAAATAGCACAGACTTTTTTGAAGTAGTTTACAAATCTCTTTATTCTAGGCTAGCTTTTTGGTACTGTCCCACCTACTTCTCTGCTGCTATTGATGCCTAAATAATATTTTTTCATGTTTTGTCAATTTTTCGACCTCCTAATAGTACAAATGAAATAGTCTTTAAAAATATCACAGAAAAGTAAAAACATAGTTCTATCCCGCAAATTTCACATAAAGATTCGGAGTCATTCATTGAGAAAATGCTGTTTTAGGCCTTCACACAATGCACTATTTTGAGCTCATTTTTACAGAAGTTGAGAATTCCATTAGAAATTATTTGAAGCATTTGCGCTCAGATATGCAAAAACATCTAGACAATGTTTGTAATGTAAACATTGACAATCAGAGAGAGATTTCAAAAAAAATGTTTGAAACATCAAAATAATACTCCAAAATTGAATATGTCATGCAGTTCAGTGTCTTTATTTCTATAGATAGATAAGTATAGATTTTTTTAGAAATAGTTTTAAAAATTGCCTCTATTTGAACAAAAAATTATTTGAAAACTACTCATATCTTTAAAAAAAGGTACATATGTCCTTATTTAAAGATTTATTTTTGAAGAACAGATTTTATTCATAGGAAAAAATCTATCAATATTGTAGTTGTAAGCTGAAAAAAATGTTGAACTTTTACAATTTTGTAAATTTAGACATTTTAACAAAACTGAGACCTGTGTCATTTTTCAATTATGCTATTAGAGAGCTGTAGGAGTCAGTTTTGAGAAAAATTTGGATCTTCACAACTTCTTTGTGAAGTACCCCCCGAAAATTAAAACATCCCTCTCAAATCTCAGGGGTTCCAACATCAGCCAGATTGATTGGGGAAAAACAATTCCGGTGAAATTCCTGCTAACAGTTTAGGTGCTATAATAGTGTTGTTCACAGACAGATGGGTGGAGAGATGTTTTGCTGTAAACTAATATTTCCGTATCAAGGATCCAACAAAATGTGTAATCTGACTGTCCATGTTAGAGAAAGTAATTAACTAAATATAGGAAGAAAAATTAACTACTTTTTCATTATCAGGGATCTACAATAAGAATTTTTCTGATGAAAAATCCCCCTCTTTTTCTGCAGCTTTACATAACTTTCACTATGCCACAACTTATATGTAGTATGTGAGAAAGTAAAAATAATAAAGTCAGAATAGCAAAATAGGATTTTTTTGAGTCATTATAATACTTGAAATTAATTACTAAAAATTCACGTATCTAAATTTGCTGTACATTCCACTACAATTTTAAAATGTGAAAATATACAAACATATAGAAATCATCAAACATCTTTACAATTTATTTTGAAACTAGATTCAGTATCCCCAAAGTAAATTAAGCTACAATTATTCAATGTTTTAGAATTTTTTTTTTTTGAAATACAGACTCAAATTCTTGTTATTGAAACAATTAATTAGAAGATATTTTGGAAAGTTCATATTATTATTCTTTTCAACATGAATTAGGAGACAAATCTACCAATACAGATTTCTGTGATAAGGCACGAAAGAACAAGATCTTGAAATACGTAATGCAAATATGAACACTGAGTGACTGGAAGAAAACAAGTAGAAGCTAAAGGAAAAACAAAACCTTGGCACCCTATGAATTACAGAACAGGACTCAACACTTATGCAACTTCAAGGACAAAATGTTCTTACAACATAATTCACATATTTATTGTGCTAATAAATTTTCTAAGTGACAGTGGAAAACAACAAATATTTGAATTACATATAAAAACACAATATTATATAAATAGATCTTTCTTACCAATCTTTGAACTATTTCTCTTGAAAGTACTATTACATAATGGGGCATGACAAATTAATTTGTAGGTTTTGGAAATAGCCAAGTTAGCAATACTATATTACCATTTAAATTATACTTCATTATGAACATACAGAACAAAATATTTCATAATTTTGGAAAGAATTAAGTTCACTTTCTAAAGCATTAATGTTAATTTGAGGAGGTAAATTCTGCAGGTATTTTAAATATATGTTGCTCTATTAAATATCAAATAAATTAATAAAGAATACTAGAAACAAAAGTTTATCTTCGCATTATAAAATTTATCTTATACTTAGTCAACTCTAAGACAATTAGAACACTACTACTAATCTACTAATTAAAAACTACTTTAATCTTTATTCCTTAATTTTAAACCCAAAATGCTTATTTATTGTCTGTTATAAAGCAAATTGTGCGATATAAATAACAATATGAAATATGTTTTACTGAGGCACACAAATCAGAAAAGAAATATTCTACGAAAATTACTCTAAAGAGTACTGTAAATACTTTCATAAAACAACACATGCACTTGCTCCAAACAATCGCCAAACCTCATCTCTTGAACACTTTAACATATTTTTGTACATACAGCTGTTAAAGAAGAAATAAACCTTTCAACTGCCATAAGAAAAATTGAGGGCAAACATTGTAAAATGTGACTTGACAATTTAGACAGAAGTAAACCAAAGTATAACGTACCTGTCACACTGAGCTGGTGGAAACCAGGTGCTGCTGGTTCTGACATTATTGGCTGATAGAGCCTAAGGGATAGTGATTGGCCTCACATGGGAACACTCGCAACAACCACAGTCAACCCCATCACGGCTGTCAGGTGAGAAAGAATGAAACATGTAAGTCATAGCAAACTTTCTGAAGAAAAGTAGCCACTATAAATATTAACATTTCTCATGAGGTTAATGATCATAAAATGTTCAAATGAATGCATACGGTAATTACACAACTTATTTGTTTTCACATATAAACTTTCGAAACTTAATTGAAACAATACAAAAATGTAGGGTAAACCCGTTACACGATAATTCTACAATATCCAGGACGCAGTCACGAGAACCATCGAAGTCATGCTCTACATGCTACTAACACAAAAATCATGTTCGTAACATTTCATAAGACTTTCCTATTTTCCACAACGACGTGCACTCTGACACAAATATCATTACCATAAAATTTATGCGAAATTTCAGTTTAGGAAAAGTAAATGCATTATCACTGAAAATCGCGAAACATTTTTCAACATAATGAAATTGCACATGCTTAAATGTACGAACCTGAAGGCAACTTATCAGTGACCGAATGTTTTAAGAACAAGATAAAGGTTTCATATGACATTTCATTTCACCTTATCAGCTTTCGATTACTATCCGA
The DNA here is from genome assembly GCA_031308135.1 of Acheta domesticus. Taxonomy (NCBI): domain Eukaryota; kingdom Metazoa; phylum Arthropoda; class Insecta; order Orthoptera; family Gryllidae; genus Acheta; species Acheta domesticus. Next base: position 117,793,466 of record JAHLJT010002630.1, read on the forward strand.
AGTTTCATGTGAAGAACACGAAGTTTTCCTTTACGTGGTCTACGAGAACCACTGAATTTTTTTCTGCTTCTTGCATAGCATGTTTTCGGTTGAATGTCCACAATAAACCAACACAGAAAATAAAACAAAAACACAATAAAATTATATTTTTTATTTGACAATACCTTCTCCTACTTATCGCACTCGGCAGCCCACCATTGCGAATGTCATGACGTCACACAATGCAAAAGCACTATGCGTGATTATGCGTTCAGAAATGGATAAGAACTCCTGAACTAAAAGCGAGCAACAGGATAAAATTACTATAGCAGGAACAATTATCGTTGTAAAAACATAATGAACAATCTAATACTCACGTATAGCTTTCGATTATTTTCTTTTATTTTCGACAGGTCATCAGATTGAAACCACTTAAGTGAAAGAACGTCCTAAAAGTTCTGTATTTTATAAAGAATCAAATAAGTCATACACAAATTTAACATTTTCCTACTATTTGAAATTATGTAACTTTGTTCTGACGCTCCTATTTCATCATTAAAACCAACTGAAGCGCATCACGCAAGGGAAACTTACATCGCCTTGAAGCATGTTTGATCGGTAATGTTGGCTAATTTGGAAGTTAGAAAATGGAAGAATATATCCAGCTGTTTGTGTTATTAGCGAGGAGAAATGTTGTGTCCAGAAGTATGGAACTTTCCACCCCCAGCAGCAATACATCAATTTAAGCGGGGGAATTTTACGAAGGATTCGACCGCGTGTGATAAAATAATTAATCTTCACCACTTTAACCATTTGGTAATTATGTTACGTAGTTGACATTGACAGTGAATTACGCATTGCCAGAAACGAGACTGTTTACATGCCCTTTGTTTCAGATTTCCTGTTTCAGGTGTTCCAAACACATCCAGCGTCCCGGATAGTTTGACAAGCCTATTAGATGTTGATAGTGACTACTATAAGATACAGAAAGTCAATATCGCCGAATTTGTCATAAAGAATTTATAGAATCTTTGTTAAAGAAGGTGAGCCGATCAATTTGTAGAAAAACATATTAAAATACGGCATTTCGTTGAGATTTGATTTATTATTTCTTTTCTAGACACCTAACTGTGCTCAGTGACAACTCTCGAATAGATTTTAGAAGACTGTATGTGTATTACACCTAATGGCCAACTTGTTTTGAATCTAGTAAGGGAGACCTATTTGGAATTAGTTTGGAAGGAACATCTCTCAGGTTAGTTCTGGGACTGTGCACAAAGACACAGTAAGTATAGAAATATTTCGATGGACCTAGGCTTTTCATTTCAAGTATTAGAAATAGTGTATATCATGAAGGCATGTTTATCCTTGGAAACCATACCTTCACAATGCTTTGTGTTTGAAGTCCAAATAATAAAATAACTTTCAATAGAGATAGTATCTCACAATGTACATTTGTCTTGTGTAAATTTGTATGACATCTTTTCTATTCTCATCATTTCTATAACTTTCTTCATATAGCATAATTGTCTTCGCTTTGTTGCATCTTTGCAACATGTCTGTTAGCCCTTGAGAATTGAGCTTACCTAGAGTAATACTTGAAAGTTTTTGGATACCTCCTCCAGTGGGGACACTACTCCAGCCAGGACAGGCTCAAACTTCCTAACTAATTTTCCAATGAATCATAGAGAAATGCATGTGCGTGTGTGTGTAAGGGGAGAAGACGGTACAGGAATGAAGAAGGGAACCCAATCTAAAACTCATTTGGTCCAGGTTCTTTCCTGAAACATGGCCGATAGCCATTGGAGAAACCGCAGAAGACTACTGATGCAGGCTGCTGGCTGCTAGAATTCTCCTCCAGACAATGCACTGGATAGATAGCTGGGTCGTATTCATCTGCTTCTGGATGACTAGCAGATGGCTGTTCTAATTGGTAGTGTTCTGTGTTTTCTCCAGCCAGCACCAGGTGAATGCCACAGCAGTAAGTTACAAATGGTGGCCACGGATGACGCGATCTTTCCTTCCCCTTCCTTGTCCTATCCTCCCCTTTACACTCACACTCTTTCACGCACTGCGTTACCACACATGTCCAGATCTGCCGGGAGATCAGAACCTGGGCAGTGCCCCGCTGGAGTAGATACCAGGACAGAGGAATCCGCTGCAAGTTGACGTGTAGGTCAACGCAAGAGCACACATTCCAATGGGGGAGAAATGTTGCCACAAACACACTCACTTAAGAGTCTAATGGCCTTAGCAAGTTGTACGTGCTTGAAACGCAAAATAGTCGATCAAAATCCCCCGAGGACAGTGCTTTAATTTGACCTAGCTATGCTATGAATGTTTTGAAAATCGTCACTGCCAGGATTCGTACCAAGGACATCCCGATCAGAAGCGCTGTGGATAATGCTAGCTCTGAGCCAACTTGGCCAGATTTGTTGTGTGTGTTTTGATTTTTGTTGTGATGAAATTGCATTTGTCAATACATTGTATTTTATTCTCAGTTACTTGTGTTTTGCTTTTTATTGTTTTCGTACTTGTTTGTTATGAATATATAGTTTTTAATGGATATTTCAATATCTAAGTAAAATTATAAGTTTTCGATATTTTAACTAAAGTTATTTAAATGATAATTAAAAACATTTTGTTCTTTTTTTATGGGTTTATCAATTTTTTTATGGAATAAAAAGGTGTTTTTTTCGGGACTGGGCAAAATATGCCAACCCTGGGCCTGAGCAAAAATGGTATGTAGACACATAAAGCACATGAAACAAACAGTGCATAAATATATATTGACATGTAAAAAATATATATTTATTATATTGTGAGTGGTACAGTACCAAAAATGTTATTACCTTACACTATATAAACTGGTATAGCAGGAAACGTGTATATTGTTATACATTACATGTTCCAGAGTTAGGTTGTTGTTAATTATGCTTTACGCATTGCAAACTCAAGGTTGTTCTATGTAAATATCATGAAGGCTGTTGCCTGATGCTTTATTGCTTTTTGCTTTACTTGGAAATGTGTAGTGAAGCATTAGTTAAGGTATAGTGATAGGTATGGTATATATAATATGTATAATAAGGTATGTATAATGTAAGGTATGTATAATAAGGTATGGAGGTATCAGATAATAGAAATTTATGACTGTCACAGTTGGTATCTTGAAAATACACATCTTCTCACTAACGTTAGAAACTTCCCACCCATGCTTTGATCCATTATTATCACATATCTTGTGATCCTTGTCTCTGTAATGTAATTAGTCACAGTGTGGTTGGCTAATCTCAACTTCATTGAAACTCTTTAAGTCCGAAGCACTTTCCAAAGTTGTTCTCTATTTCTGACTTTATCCACCCATTTTGGATAACATAAGTTTTTACTGGCCAATTCTGGAATTAGCCAGATTTTTGTGACTTGACACATTTAGGTTTTGTCATGTTTGGAATCTGTTTGATTTCTCCTTGAATGTTTTGAGATTTTCATTTTAAAAATTCACAATATACAGCATGTCATTTCCCAATCTTTGAAGCCAAGCTAGGTAGTCTGATGTGAGAGAGTAGATTGTTGTCAGATCTGATAAATCTTTGAGTATGAAGTGCTTGATGGTGTTCTAAGTGGAACAAGATTAAAAGCTAATTTCAGAGAATTTGTCCATTGTCAGCTTGTGTCACAAAACAGGCCAGGCAACTCCTGTGTGAGAATTAATTAGTGAAGATTGATTATTTCTTTGCTATATCTTCAACTGGAACTTCCATGAATGAAAGACCCAGACATACCCTGATTTGGTGAAATGATATTGGATGTTTTTGGGCTCAGAACTTTGTGGTTTGTGATGAGTAGACCAGATAAAGGCAGGCTTGCACAAGGGCCCCAGCAATGCGCCCCACAAACGGCCATGGCAGCCCTTCCACGCCCCACCAGCTCCTAGTGAAAGACTTTTACTTTGGGGCAAGCGACCTCTGCCCGAGCCCTTGGTGGTAGGAAAGCCCTGTTACTCTTAAGAGATGGAATGTGTTGAATTATGTTGAACTAAAACTTGAAATAATGGCTGTAGTTCCTGGAGAGGGGAGGTTTGTATACTGTTATTTCAGAATAAATTGTTGTACAGCTTCCATACATTTCACGGTCAATCTTTACTGTTGCAACTAATTTTGAAAATATTTGTAATAAAATTACAAGAACAGAAAATTTACCATTTCTTCATTATTAATAATAATACACACTTCATAATATTTAGTTAAGAAATATCTGGTTATAAATACACTTCACAATACTTTTTCAAATGTTTACTTTACTTTTTGCTGTTACTTTTTCTCTGACACCATCTTCTTACGTACAAGACGTATTGCTCCATTTCTCTCCATGAATAAATTTTTTGCTTTGCACTCAAGCATTGAATTGACGTTTCTGATCAGTAAAGTGAAGGACAGCTCGGCTGTCAGGGATTATGCAAAGTTTCCTGTTTCTCGTGAGGTGCCATGGTGCGCGGGGTATGGACTTCCCGGCGCCCCAAGAAGGGGCTCAAGTGGGGTGCTTGTGCACCTCTGAGATAGAGGATTTATATTACTGTAGCAGGCAAACAGTATGCAGTACATGGAATTGCTTGGAATAATTTAAAAAGTTTTTGATAAGGGACTTACGATTCTACATTATTCACGAAGACAATTTGGTAATTTAAAGAATTTCCTCAGTGAGTTGGACTTATAACCAAAAAAGTGCAAATTATGTGGTATAGGTCTACATCTTGAAGTCTCCCCTAAATTAGTTTTATATATTTTATGTGGTTTTGGTGTTGTGCTATATAAAAGTAATAATATTTTATTAAGGAGGAAAGCTACAGTTTTTGAGGTCGCAAAAAAAAGCAGGTTTTGGGAAAACTAATTTAAAAATTCCGTGTACATTTGTCCATGGATTTGAAATTTCAAGTTGATATCTTTAATTGTTCTGAAT